>JARYHS010012519.1:12062331-12304804 GCA_031002005.1 Vandiemenella viatica
CAGTTTTTACCTTTTTTAGCACCATTTTATGACTCAATTCTGTCAAAGGCCTTTGTAAGGTCTCGTGCTACACTATCAACATCCCCTGTCCACTTCATACAAAATATCTTGCATATAGTCAACTAACTGAGATTCGCATGAATATCCTTGTCTAAAACCATCTTTCCGACTTGAAAACCACTTACGTTCCTCGCAGACATTTCTGATATGGTTGCATATTAATCTCTCCATTAATTTACCTACCACTGATGTCAATCTGATTGGTCTATAGTTTTCAACCCCCACTTGGCAACCCTCTCTATATTCATTATTGTAGCAGAAAGACAGAAGACTGCAATAAACATCAGAATGCATATGTAAATGAAATATGGCCATAGTGGAGAGTGAGATATATGACTATAGAGCACGGCTGTACGCGTGACTGTCGGGTGGAGGTCGTGTTGTGCTGGCAGCCTGCACGGCGGCGCCTTGTCCCAGTGCTCTACCAGCCCATAGCCCGATGTAACTGATAGCATAGGTGCCGCTGTTTATATTAAGTCATTGCAGGATATTTTCCAACTGCACCTTCATCTCTAATATTTCAAAAAATATACAAATTTGTAACCGCAATTAGTTTATTAAAATTTTTAAAGTTATTATTTTAATAATTTACATACTTAATTTAGCTTCTAAAATTTATTATTTTTGGAATTAAATGATTTAAGTGTTATTTTCATTTCTGATCTTAAATTTCTGCATTAAAATTAAAGTATAACTAATCATATCTGTCATAACATGAGATACAGTAAATATCAACATGCTTGTGTCATTCATAAAACCTAAATCAAAATTAAAAATTATTTCGTAATTTCTGCATGCTGGGAAATTGTTCAAGAGTCGCATTTGCCTTACTTTTCCGATCAGTTTCAGTTCCGTTTTAATTGGATTTTTTGAATTTAATACGCACAAACATATTAACAGATAATTTAGGAATTATTTTAAGGAATTAATTTTATCTCACAAATAATATTGCGTACGAAGAACAACTCAAATGTGTATCGTCATTATTCAAAAGCCGTGCGAAAAAATCCGTGACATTTATGAGTTGCAGCGGCAACTATCTGCGCTGTGTTTGTTAATATGTTGTAAGCTTTATGGTTTAAGCGTGAAACATGTTGACAGTTTACTTGTGTTCAGTGTTTGTTATTTTTACCACCTCATATTACAGACAGGTTACAGACTGACTAGATGCATTAGGAAAGCTGCGCTATGTGGCGTGTAACAATGTGAAGGGATCCTCGCTAGTAGCGCCCTATCCTGGTCTAAATCAAACACTCAACGACTTGTGTATTGCGCCAGATACTGTTATGTGTTAATGCGACTCGGACACGGAAAACTAATTTATTCCTCCGAAAGAGAAGAGACAAAGATTCACCGAGATACGACAAAACAAAGCGACATTTATTCAGACTGCACCGAACAGTACGCACGAAGACAGAAATATGTTTGTAGCAGTTACACGTAAAACCATGGACTCCAGTTTGTCAGATAATTGACATAACAGTAATTCGCTGGCTACTGGTATATTCATGTGTCATTGAGAGTATGTTCATAAGTACATGTCTAGTTTAAGTAGCGTAACTATAATGACATGAAACTGTTGGAAGAGGAAAGTGAGAAATTGGTGTTTTCCTTTACGAGCGCAGGGGGCAGCGGTGTGGTAAGGATTTAGCCTCCCTCGTTAAGCAGAGGTCGTGCTTGTTTTAGGGGTCAGGAGGCGACTTTTACTGCCTTGTACATCGTCGGGGGTGCCTGTAAACAGCAAGTTTACACCGCGATAAAGGATCCCATAACCAGTCTTCAATTTCTCCGTCCAACAGCTTGGCGCCTCCGAGTTCACTGTTTGCAGGGATGAGCTATGCTTAGCGAACTTCTCACACTGAGAGGTCGTAAAACGCATATGAATGCGTGGTAAATAATAAGGTATTCAATAACTCTCATTCACTAGGTGATTCAAAAGTCTCTCCTGGGCTTCGGATATATATTGTGACGTGGCTATCACAGATACGATAAAAACGGTCACATCTGTGGAAACAGAATCTTTCAGAGTTTCAGTCTGTAATAGGCGACTTGGCGTATTGCCTAATTTAGCTATTACAGGGAAATTAAAATAGCATGCCCAAGTGTAGCGAACAGAAGTCGTTCTGCGTGTTATAATTAGGTAAAAAGTGGGTCAGCTGTGACAGTGTAAAGGAAATTAGTCGGTAATATCGATTATAAACACCTAACGACAACACTCCGAGCGTGGTAAACCACCAGAAGGCTAGGGACCTGTCAGCACATCAGCAGACAAATAGTACCAGCCTCACGCCTTCCCTGAGACAAACTTACACTTTCTAATAATTCATAAATTTTAGAACATACGCTGTTCCAGTTTTACTAATATCATAAGAAGCACCAGCAACGAATTTCACTATATCTCTGTACCGGGCGTGGTGTGTCAGTGATTAAAGCTCTGGCCTCGCATTCGGCAGGACGGCGGTTCGAATCCCCGTACGGGAATCCAGATTTGGGTTTTCCATGGTTTCCCCAAATCACTCCAGGCGAATGCCGGATGCTTCTTACAAAAAGGCCATGGTCGAATTCCTTCCGGTTCCTAGCCCCCCCCTCCCCCCCCCCGTTCTTTCCCGCCTCTAATGAATTCGACGTCGACGAGGCGTAAAGCCACAGAAACAAATATATCTCTATACATAAATTTTAATTTTCATCCAGAAGGGCTAGTCACACGCAAAGACTGTTGGTTTTCGTCGAGCAGAATTATTTTATCTAAGTATATTCCTCTTAATGAGGTACGGCTCAGTATATTCTTTCACCTCTTCACAAAAAATCAAGCTCATTATATGGTTTCCAGAGCCCTAACTCAAACGTAGTTTCATTTAAAAATACTGACGAAATATGTCACCTACCACCATTTTCTTTCCTATATGGCTAGAATTTTTAGAAAACGTTTAACAAATAAAGTATTTTTTGTTTCACTCATGTACGAAACATGGCGGATGAAAGTTGCTGACAGTCACTTACGCACACACACTCGAGGAACGAAAACTCAAACCGAGCGTGGTCGGTGAGCGGTTAGCGCTCTGGCCTCGCATTCGGGAAGACGCCGGTTCGAATCCCCGTCCGGGCATCCAGATTTGGGTTTTCCATGGTTTCCCAAATCACTCCAGGCGAATGCCGGAATGCTTCCTTCAAAAGGCCATTGTCGAATTCCTTCCCGTTCCTTGCCCGCAGTCCCATCCCGTCTCTAATGACCTCGACGTCGACAAGGCGTAATACCGTAAGTAAAAAAAAAAAAAATAGAAAAGAAAACTCACGACGGGAGGAACACCTTAAGGAGAGGAGAATTTGTCATCTGAATTATTACTAAGGAACAGACTGTTAAAGAAGTCTCTAGAAGTCATACAATGGCACTCCGAACACCTAACTACAATATTAAGATAATTACTGTTAATACAGGTTTTAAATTCTTCTCTAAACACTGAAAAAAGTCGTTTCTATAGTCAGAGCACATGACATTAGAGTTTTAGCAATGAAGAGTAAACTCTTTGATGGAGCTGGGTGATCTTAATTGGGACAGTCGGTTCCCCTTCATTTGGTCGACTGTCATTTAAATACATTTCTCTAGTAGACAGAAGAGTGCTGAAAATTAAGCGGACAGACAAAGTAAGAAATGAATGAGTTTTGGAAATGATTGATGAGAAACGAAGTTTGTGGAAGAAGTTAACAGAAAGAAGAGACAGGCTGGTAGGTCATATTTTGAGACATGCAGGATTGGTTAATTTGTTAGTGGAGGGAAAAGTCGAAGGTAAGAACTGTAGAGGAAGACAGAGATTAGAATATGTGAAGCAGATAATTGAGGACGTGGGCTGTAAGGGGTATGTAGAAATGAAGAGGTTAGCACAGGATAGGAAGGGATGGAGGATTGCTTCAAACCAGTCAAAAGACTGACGACAGCAAAAAAAAAGTAGACAAAACGATTAATTATTCACTAATTAGCCCGTATCTCCACACATTTGTTTTTAAAGACTGGAAGGAATTTTTCTTGAAGCTACATCACTGGAAGTTACAAACAAACCATTTTCTTCCCGTTGAAGATTCCCGTCTTCTCTGCTACTGCAGTATTGTGGTGCTCTGGCGTACGCCAGCTCAGCCGTTGGTCTTGCAGGGCCGTGGACCACTAAACTATAGCCGCCATGCATATGTATGAAGAGAAATTTACATAATAAATTATAAACGCTTTGTAATCGCGCGGTTAATCGCAAACGGGATTTATACGGCCTCCTCGTTAGGCGAGTCCCGAATCTGCCGCGTATTACATTACAGGGCGCCGGAACAGTTCGTTATTCACTGACGGAGAAATAGCCCGTACGGAACCCAGTAAAACTCAGCCGCCGTGCAACGAGCGGGACGTGTTCAGAGGGTGCAAAAACACTGTAATAAACAGCAGTAAATAGAGACGAACACGTTCACTCACTCGAGTTCTCTGGTGTTACTCCATACAGTTTAAACACGAATTCAGATTGCGCAGTAGCATCTGACGACTTTTTAACAGCCTTGAAACAGTAGCTGCGTGGGAGTAATTTGGTAAACATCTGATGTTGAAAGATGTTACTCGCATCTGTTTGTATTAAATATCATTTGAATGACCAATGCAAAATCGTATTGGCATTGTAACGGAGAAAACTCGACTTTATTTATAAACTGCGAAAGCAAATTCTTTAAAACACTCTGCACAAATTTCCGACAGCTTTTTTTTCTTCGATAGGTTTCAGTCGCTATAGTCTGAATTGTAGCAACCACTTTCATTTCTAGAGTGCAATATTGTTTGCCTTCAGACTTTGTTAATCCCGTAACATTTCTTTTTACCATCAGTCAAAAAAAAAATCCGTCTTTCATCACAGGCATCGCCACTTTTCAGTGGTTTGGATCAATTTCAAAATCCTGATGATCCGCCGTCGAAACTGATAACTTTTGTTGATATTGTACTGTGGAACACCAATCTGATTCGGAAAGTTTTTATATTTTTGAAACAACCTCTTCGTCTCCTCGCCTTCTTCTCCTTATGTATTTCTGTCTTTCCTGAAAACCTGCCTTTAGAATTACTTGTCTAAAGAGTGTTCTGTTGTCTATTATATCTGTTTTCACTCCAGCGATTTTCATGTTCTTTCCAGTTTCAGTGAAACTGGGTTTCTATCTGTTTAGTAAGGTGAAACCGAGCGTGGCGGTGTAACGGTTAGCGTTCTCGCCTCGCATTCGGGAGGACGGTGGTTCGAATCCCCGTCCGGGCATCCAGATTAGGGTTTTCCCAAATCACTCCAGGCAAATGCCGGGATGCATCCTTAAAAAAGCAATGGCCGAATTCCTTCCCATTCCTTGCTTCACCCCCCCCCCCCCATCCTTTCCCATCTCTAAAGACCTCGCTGTTGAGAGACGTAAAGCAGTTTAAAAAAAATAGTAAGGTGAAGATCTGTTTCGTTTGTTAATAGGCATCCATTCTGTAGGTCTACATGTGCCCGTAAAATTGCAGTCTTCTTTTCCTCAGTATAACTGTTAATTTTTATATTTCCAAATATAGTTCTCGGTTTGGTCTTAATTTGTATTTAGCATTACTGTTCCGTTTATGTCCTGCGGTAGTAGTAGTAGTAGTAGTATTTACAATTTTGCATAAATCAATCTGGATAAACGTCACGATTGGTGTAATTACTTGTTTTAAGACGTTACGCTGATCAACAGAACATAAAATATTTTGTGGAATTGAAAACAAACTCGTAATAGTAAATAACGTGATAATAAAAATTGATCACGGTATTGTTCGTGAAAATAATCGTCAGTTGTCTCCTACTGTGCAGCCTGGGCGCTGGTTTCCGTATCCGGTGTCATCAGTCGCATACGACAGTACAGTATGAAACAACAAGATATTTTTAGTCCACAAATAATACGCGATATTTATTCTGACCCCTTTTTTACGGCGATGGTACGCGGGCAGTGACTGTGCCAGTTTAAACACACGCCCTGGACTGAGGAAGGAGGGTGGGGGAGGGGGGGGGGCGTTCTCTCCAACCATACCTGAACCTTACAGCTGTGGCTACTTAGAGAATGGCTTTTGTGACGATATTTCTGAACTGAACCGTGGGACGTAGTCATCTAAAAACGATCTTCTCTGAATCAAAGGCCACAATAGGACTGAAATATTATACTGAAGGTACTACTATTTCAGTATTCAGGGAAGTACGCAACGCCGCTCAGAACAGACTCTTGATCAAAAATAGTGTAGCCACTGCACTTTGACGATCTAGTGAAACAACATTCTGGATTCCAGCTGGATCTCATTTGCAATCCAGTGCAAGAGACCGTGACAGGCGACCAATCAGAAGACATTTTACGCTAGAAAAGGCCACTCGGGTGGGGGGGGGGGGGGGGGAGGCACGGCATATAGAGAGCGCTCACTAGACAGAGCGAAAGCAAACCTGACATTTCGCCGCCTGATTTCAGACGCCGAGAACAGCCGAGTGTCCACAGTGGGCAGACTTGCTGGGCAGTGAGGTGCGGGCTAATGGGCGAGGTCCCAACTGCAACGCGCCGTTCACGCAACCCAACCCTGCCATACGAGCACAATACGAGGGTGTACCAAAAAAAGGAATTATTTTTTAAAGCTATATATTTTGAAATTTTTTACAAAACAACCTTATCCATTGCAACTAATACATTTATCCCAGCGGTGCTTCCACTGTTCGAAACATTTTCTGTAGTCATCTTTGGAAATGGCTGACAGCTCCTGCCTCATTTTTTTCCTGACCTCTTCAATGTTGTCAAATTGTTGTCCTTTAAAGGTCTCTTTTCATGAGTGGAAGTAAGAAAAAGTCGCACGGAGTCAGGTCAGGCAAGTAAGGTGCGTGGGGCAGCGGAACCATGCCATTTTTAACCAAAAACTGCCTAACAGAGACAGCTGTGTGTGCAGGTGCACTGTCGTTATGGAAGAACAGGTCTCCTGTCTGCCAAATCTTGACAAAAGTTCGCTGAACCGAGCTCCAAGATAACCCACTAATATCTGACAGTTGATCAATTGTCTGTCTACCGTCTGAGAGCACAATCT
This sequence comes from Vandiemenella viatica, assembly GCA_031002005.1. NCBI lineage: Eukaryota > Metazoa > Arthropoda > Insecta > Orthoptera > Morabidae > Vandiemenella > Vandiemenella viatica. The sequence goes on from JARYHS010012519.1 coordinate 12,069,464, forward strand.
TTCGAATTTTTTCAATATTTTTGTCGATTCTTTCAGTTGATGAACGTCCAGAACGAGATTCGTCATCAATTGATATGTCACCATTTTTAAATCGAGTGAAGCACTCGTACACTTAAGTTTTCCCCATAGCGCCATCTTTGTAAGCCTTTTTTCAACATTAAAACAATTTCAGTAGCATTTTTACTGAGTAGAAAACAAAATTTCACAGCTACAATAAGAAAACAGCGCTAGAAAAACAATCACTGCAGATTAGCAGAACAAGCCAGGGCGACAACACAGGCGGCACTGAACTGACAATGAGTTTCACTATAAACTCCTAGCGGCAGAAACGCGAACTACACAAGCTCCGCTCACGGCAATGCTATTCTGGTTATTTTTGGGTTCCCCCGCGTATGTCCTATTCCATTTCTTTTACTTTCCCCTCGTATAGTGAAAAGCAATATATGTTATCCGACATGAGTTTCTCAGTACCAGTCAGTGAGATAAGAAAACCCAAATGTATCAACTTTAATTGTTTAGTATCTATCTTGCAATTTTAAACTGATGAAAAGAGGATTGTTATGAGTAAATTAGAGTTGAGATGAATCACATATGTATTCATAGAAGATACGAAAACTCTAAGAGTTTATGACCAGATCGAGAGTCGAACCCACGGGCTTCAAAATGTCAAACCCAACGCTCTCACTCGGCCACCGAGAGTGGGAGTTGTATCAATAAGAAATACCAATCACACCACATCACAAACTGAATAACAACCAATTTCTTTAACAACGCTCGTAATAAGACAAACACTTTTTTAAAACGAAGTAACATTACATAAAAGTCTTAAGTAAATATGATAAAATATAATAATAAATACTTTGAAAAGGAAGAATTGGTAAAAATGAGATACTTATTTTTAATTTTAAAAAACAACACCAAAACTACCTGTAGAATCTTTCTATTGTTCAAGCTGATGAAAATACACGTGCTTCTCTCAAACAAGTAATCAATATTAAAATGCCGAAAAAATAAAGTGCATAAATTATACTTTGACAGAAATGTAAACGTCAATACTTTATGATATGCAAACTTTCTAATTGCACAGATAAATGCGATCGTCTCAATAAATCTATTCATACGCGGGTTTTAACGGTAAGGATAAATCCATCTGATTACCAGTAACGAACACTGGAAAAGTCGAAAAAAAATATTTAAAGAAGTAGAAAACTCTGAAAATGATCACAAAACGTAAAATGATGTTAAGTTCGCCGAACTGAAACCTTAGAAGATTTCAATATTTTTTTCCACTTAATATGGATGTAAACTGAAGTTTCTGGCAGATATATTTTTATAGCTATCGCATAAGATCCAAGTATCTTCTACGTTGACCATCTGAAAAAAATGCGTAAATAGTAACAACCAAAAGGAAATAACTCATCATTACTAGATACATGTAAAACGTTTCAGTAACACTTTCTTGATTATATCTTTAAATATTTAAGGGAGTCTTGATTCTTGCTGTTTTGTCTTTACTCTCACAACAAAGATTCGATAACTGCATCGCAGGTTCTTTCCTTGACCACTTTCAAAAACTGTGCAGAATTCTTGCTAACAACTGTAAACAGCAAGCCTCGTCTCTTCTTAATCCTCATAATAGTAGACAGTAAGTAAATAACTACACTAGTTTCTCAGCAGAGAACTTCTTTCTTGCCAACATTTCGCAATCTGTTTTTACCGCCGCTCTAGACCTTCTGGCGAGAGTTGGTATAATAAAGTGCTAAGGCTTACTCTGACAGTTTATACGCCAAGTAAACAAAGGGCTGCCGTCGACATCTGCATTAACTAACGTTTTATGAACTCTTAATCCTGAGTGAGATGCTATTGTTACTCTCCCGAGCTAGAATCATGTATGAGTCACATCACCTACCAGGAGAAACGCTTCAAAAGTCACAAGCGCAGTGTAAACACATACTGTAAATTGTAATAACTAGGTTGATCACCTGCTGTCTAATATTTCTACTCAAATCTATAACCAATTGGCGTCTTTATTATCTATGAATAACGTATCTTAAATATTAATGATCAATTTTACCTAGAAAAGACTGGAAGTAAAATCTCTGAATTTGGTAGCAATCTGTCTGAGACACCATTTCTGTTTTTGTATATTATGTGTTTAAAGAAATTCTACATATCACATTAAAGCTGTAGATTTTCTCTGCTCATCACGCAGTCACGTTTCTAGCTTACCGCTGATGGAAAACGCACACATTATGTATTTATTCATTGACTGGTAAGTTGACTTAATTTTAAGCAAAAATATTTCTACTTTTGTTTCCAAATCAACCAAAATTTACACATTTTAAAAACAAAGAAGTGTTTAAAATAGTATTGTTTGAAATACCTTTCTACACAAGCTGGTTGCTGAAATAATAGTTATATTAGTGTTTTGAAAAGGAATTTAATCGTAAAAGAATCAGTGAACAGTTCAATGTTGCCGAAGGAAAAATATTGTAAGGTAAATTTCATAACAGAAAAATTTGTTCATAATTTTTTTTGGTATTCTTGATTCATTTTTGGTTACTATGCTGTGTCAAAATTTTTCTTCTCCTTAACCATAAACATATGCTCAATTCAGTGTAATCTTCTGTATCGTCGCACCTTATCGGAGAAAGGAATGAAGTCAGAAATACATGGAAGAGTGGTAAATACGTATAGAGGGAGCGTTCATAAACCACGTGACTCTATTTTGGCCTCTTTTCAACCCCCCCCCACCCCCTCGTAGCTTGACGTGGCTTTTACCTCGCCACCCCCCTCCCCCCCTCTTCCCCATCTTTTGTAGCTCGTAGCTTTTTCCCTATTAATACGAGAACACTTTTTGTACTGTTTTCTCTTGACAGGCTATCATTAAAATATTAAAATCATAGCGCATATATTATATGCAAATGATACTTGCGTTATGTACTTTTCTATAATTATAAATATCCTGAATGAAGTTTTGACACTAGTCACTCCTGCAAATGATAAATTACAGGTAAGACCCTCCTTCCTAGGTACAGTCAGGTACCATTTTCTTCTTGGTGACTTACTAAAAACATTCTCCTTATTCATTACTAGTAATTAATTTATTTAAAAAAGACAAACTATTGCTGCCGCATAAGAAATCTAAGAAGAGCTCCATTTTTTGTTTTCTTTTGCTGCAGTCTTTCACCTGTCTTTCTACATTATCAAGGAATCATTCTTTGCTCTGCCTAAACGCTTAATATAACTCATTAGATACTGAAAACTCCTTGGAAAAACATTTTCGATCAGACACGTAAGTTTATTTTATAGCGTCACTTCACACCACACTTTCGACTTCAAGTCCACTTGACAGAAAAAAATTAGAATTATTTTACCAACTAGCGGTGTGGTCACACTTGGGCCATCCTGATAAATACAGTTTTAATTCAAACCATCAAAACAATACGATTGTCACTGCCTTGGAAAACTCCGGGTGACATCTGCAAGCAATTCGAGTTCAGGTCTTATGGTTCTGATTCGTAACGTCTTCGTGTGTTGGTTAGATCAAATGCGCCGGCCGCGTGCAGCCCAACGCTATGACTACAAGTCACACACATATGCAGCACTGTTAGTATGAAGGATATCTAAATTACATACGGAGATAATTAAGTGACGGAATAAATATCAACACGCTGTTGTGTGGTGTTCTGTGCCTGTCACCTTTAACGGTGAAAAATAATATGAATGAAACGCCTTCTCCCCCCTCCCCCTCGCCTCCCCCGAGCCACGTAATTTATGGACGTTCCCTAACGAGAAAGACGATTCAACATTTGTTAACCTTAGTACCCTGAAGGATCGTTCGGCCACTAGTTGACAGGGTTTGAGTTTGCAGGGCAGTCCGCTTCTGCCGCAGCTACCTGGCCTATTCTGGTAAAGGGCACCAAGAGAAACATGCCTAGCTTATTTCCGCCTAACTGAAAGTGCGTCTGCTTACAGGAATAGTGTTTACTAGAAATAGTATGTTTGTTAAGGCCTCTACACTATGACAGTGAAAACTCATAAACTGAAAGTCACCATTGTACTAAAAACATATCTTTGATTTCGTAACTTATGGATACATTAAGTGAAGTGGGAGAGCATGAGCGACGTTTTCTTTGAAACGTTTTACTGTTCAAGGACTTTCTCGCAGTGGTAATGATGCCATTTCAGAAAAAACGAATACCAATAAATGTGAAGAGCTTACGACTATCAGCCCAATTACACATGCAGCTTAAGTGTTTTTGAGAGTGCTGAACAGAAGGCTATATGAAAAATTAGATAGATGGACTGGAGAAGCACAGTTTGGATTTAGGAAAGGAAAAGGATCAAGAGATGCTATTGGCCTGTTAAGAATCATAGGAGAAAGATATATTGAGAAAGGAAGAGATATTTATGCCGTCTTTATTGACTTGGAAAAAAGCTTTTGACAGGGTGCAGTGGAAAAATCTGATGGATATCTTGAAGAGGAAAGGTGTAGATGGGAAGGACAGAAGGTTGGTACAGAACCTGTATATATAATAGAAAGTAAGAATTAAGATGGGAAACGAGATGGCTGGAGAAAGCAGCATTGGGAGAGGCGTAAGACAAGATTATTGCCCTGCTCCATTATTATTCAATCTATACCTGGAAGAAATTGTTGGAAAATGCTTAAATGGAAAAAGAGGAGTGCGTATTGGTGGCAAGAGAATACAATTTGCTGATGATATGGTCTTGTTCGCAGAAAGCGAACAAATTCTAAACAGAATGCTGAAAGATTTGGATGAAGCTTGTGAAGAGTTTGGAATGAAAATCAATGTATGTGGAGAAAAATGAAGAGAATAAACTTGATGGATAAAGTAAGTAATTTGGAAGTGAGGATAGGGTTGGTGAAAGGAGAGAGATAAAAGAGAGAATGAAGAACTGGATGGGACACTTGGTGATAGGGGAGTGCTTGCTAAAAGACGCCTCGGAAGGACTAAGGGAGTGAGAGGAAGAACGAGGTGCAAAATTACAGACAACATCGGAGAAAACGGACAAGAAGGGAAGGGCAGAAGACAGAAGAGCATGGAGACATGCCATAGGACAGAATACATATGATGATGATGATTGTGGTTCGGATATTTATGACCAAAAAAACTGATAAATATGCATGCGAAATGACCTTAAAAACTGGTAAATATAACATAAAAATACCAAAATATGACGAAACATTTAAATTTACTACACATCAAAATATGATAAATTATACATTTTGTCTAGTAATATCTCTTTGGTGTAGACAGCATAATTTGCTTCCGTATATTCCCTGTACCATTGGGAAATTGAATTTTAAATCGTTTTGTTGAAGTCACCTTGATTTCACATAATTTACAGAAAAGAACTCTTTCGTCTGCACTAAAATACTCCCCTCTAGTTCCCTTACGTAACTCCGTAGCTTCACACTTTCAGAAAATTCTCTTTTCGGCATCGTGGTACTCTCTTTTTGTTTATCTGCTTAACGTCTCTCTAACTGCGAGGTCTTCAGAGACGGGAAAGGATGGGGGGCAAGGAATGGGAAGGAATTCGGCCATGGCCTTTTGAAGGAAGCATCCCGACATTTGCCTGGAGTGATTTGGGAAACCGTGGAAAACCCAAATCTGGATGCCCGGACGGGGATTCGAATCGCCGACCTCCGAATGCGAGGCCAGAACGCTAACCGTTACACCACCACGCTCGGTCGTGGTACATTTAACACTGACTGAGGATTATTTTCAGAAGTATTTGATTGAGACAGTGATTGACGCGGCTCGACACAGGCATGCCGCTGCTGCATTGTCGACATTAAAGGGTGGCAGGAACATTACGGGTAATGTTTCTTCACTGGTGAACTCTGACCAATTCAGTGACAATTAGTTTTGTTTTTTCCTTCAATGAATAATAGGAGTACAGTTCTGTGAATAATTATCTTAATTTATTCTCGTCTATACCTAGTAAATTTCCGATACTATTAAAAAATTACCAGTTTTCCCCTCAAAATATGGCCACATGATCATAAATACTATCTTAATATGACCATATTGGGAAAATGGCCTGCATATGCATTTATATGCTATATAGAATACATTTAAATGCAATCAGAAACGTTGAATCAGTGTTTAATTAAGCATGTCAGCTCAAAAAGATGGCAGGAAAAAAATACGAACGCCAGGGATGATGATGACTGTTTATGAATTTAAATACGAAGCACAGATGAGTGACGTTTGAGATGGTATTAACGCTGTAAGTTGTGAATCTAGAGCGGCATTAATGAACAGTAGCATGGCGGCGTGATCGGCGCTTCCCTCATTAGCCGCCGATTTATGGCCGCTCACGGCGCCTACGTACGATTTTATTATTGCGCTAATGAGTGCCTCCGCAGTCGGTTTCCGGGTATATTTCACGAGAAATGAAGCGTCGCCGCGCCGGGAAGAAATAGAGCGGTGTCCGCCGGCGCATAATGGGTCTTTTGAGCGGCGCTATTCCGGGTGGGAGGAATCCGAGGTATCGCCGGAGTTATGGCTGTTTGGGGCCGCGCGGGCGTTCTTTATTATTCGTCGCCGGACGCGGGCGAGCACCCGCTCTGCGTGGCGTCTGGCGTCGGCCAGGAATAGCGCCAGACGGGACGGCGTCGCGGCGCAACTCTCACTCGCTCACACCTCAAACCAACGACACCATCACACTCTCAGCGTCGCGCTACGGTTGCAACGATATAAAGGTCAACTGTTTCCTGCGTATTAGTTGCGAATCTTCCTCACTGGGCTGCAGGCGCGAGATTGTGTTCACGATATCACTTGGAGTTACATTTAGACAACCAATGCGTTGGGAGAGTACGACGTCTCTCAGAACTACCTCCACCATTATGTCTTGTGCCAAACTTTATTAATCCGAAAGGGAACGAAAATTGATATAAAATTATAACTACGTTTATGTCCATTCGTCGCAGACATATATACAGTTATGAACCGATTAGCATAGCTGAACACACTTAATCAAAAAGTTAACTTCGTTAATCCTCTACTTAAAAAGTTAACTTCGTTAATCCTCTACTTAAAAAGTTAACTTCGATAATCGTTAAACCGTTACATTTTGAAAATTTGACCAAGTGACAGTTATCCGTTGAAAGTTAACCATGAACAATACATCTACCCAAATTTCCCTCTGGAAATTGAGTTCTTACAGGGATTAAACGTTTTAATCAGCTCCTCAAACGTATCGGATGTTGCAGCACGTAGTGGAATCATGTTGGCAACGAAAATGTTTACAGTACATTGGTCCACACCAGCTTGAGATACGCCGCTGTCGGTGACTACGATGCCAAAAGATTCACCAATGCTTTGTTGAAGTAATATTTTTTTACCAGATGGAGATTAAAAAAGAACACTTTTGCTGTTATCTACACCAGAATCCACAGCACTTAACGAAAGCTTTGAATTGTTTTTCCTTATCCCGCGAGTTGACCCTGCTTTTCCTTTTTCTTCAAACTGTAAATATTTCGATCTATGCATCCTCTTCATGTGTTGTTTAACATTATTAAGGCTAGAAACGTGAGTCATGATTGTAGAAAGTTGAGGCAAATAGTCTGAATTCATAAACAATTCTTCTTCGAATCTTTATTTAAATGGAATATAATTGCGTAAACATGGCCCAGGAGTTTTAACCTCCTCGTTGTTATTGCTAGCGTTTCTGATTTCACTAACAGCTTCTAGATCTTCATTTCCATGATTTAATCATGTGACGAATATCGAGTTAATTCATTTCACTAACAAACTCCAAATCGATACAAACAAAATAGTGGCACTATATATATATACATATATATTTTGTGTCATCAATCTTTCGACTGGTTTGATGCAACCCTCCATCCTTCCCTATCCAGTGTTAACCCCTTCATTTCTACATACCCCTTACAATCCACGTCCTCAATTATCTGCTTCATATATTCTAATCTCTGTTTTCCTCTTCCGTTCTTACCTTCAACTGTTCCCTCCGCCAGCAAATTAACTAATCCAGCTTGTCTCAAAATATGATCTACCAGCCTCTTCTTTCTGTAAGCTTCTTCCACAAACTTCTTTCCTCACCCATCATTTCCAAAACTCGTTCATTTCGTACTTCGTCTGTCCACTTAATTTTTAGCATTCTTCCGTAGCACCACATTTCAAATGCTTCAATTTTCGCTACCACTTTATGTTTCGCTACCATAAAGTGCTTTGCTCCACATGTAGTGTTTTAAAAAGTTCTTTCTAATTCCTAGATCAATGTTTGGAACTAAAAGGTTTCTCTTTTTCATGAAGGCTCTTTTTGCTAGTGCTATTCTGCTTTTAACATCATTCCTGCTTCGGCCATCGGTTGTAATTTTACTTCCCAAGTAACAGAATTCACTTACTTCCCCTATTGCATCCGATACAATTTTTATATTTAATCCACTAGTATTGGTATCATTTCTGCTACATTTCATCACTTTTGTCTTGCTTTGATTTATATTCAGTCCAAAATCTTCATTCAGTATTTTGTTCATGCCATTCAGTAACTACTCAATATCCTCAGCCCTCTCTGCTAACAAGACAATGTCGTCAGCAAATCATAGCATACTGATTTTTTCTCCCTGAACACTGATACCACACGAAAATCTTTCTTTGACTTTCTTCATTGCTTTTTCTACATGTTGAATATTAACCGAGATAGACTACAACCTTGTCTCAAACCCTTATTAACTGATGTTTGTCTCTCATGGTTCTCTACTTTAATTATAGCCACTTGAATCATATATAATTTATATTTCACGCAGTAAAAAGTTATAATAATATACAAATCAATCACTGAGTGAATTTGAAAGGTTTAATGAGTGCCGACTTGCAGACGTAAAACACAAACCCTTCACAACTGTAGCGTTCCTGATCACAACCACGCCAAGGCTTTCATAACACATATATATATGCATCACACTCGCACTTGCACTTCGCATTACCTAAATCGTTCCCTATTTGACTTATCGAACTTACCAGCGTGCCGTGACTTGCCATTCAAACGAAATAATGTCATCTACCAATGTAACGGAAGAAACTTAACGAAAGTTCAATTAAACGGAAGTTAAGAAGAACGTTAATGATATTTTAAGTTAACTTAAAAGTTACAGTTTTGCAATTATGTTAACTTCGTTAGTTAACGATTAACGGTTATCTGCTCGGCTGTGCCGATTAGTAAAGCATTAAATTAAGTGTATTAAATTTACGATTTTAAAACTAGAGCTATCTACACAATTGCAAACATATAGCTCCATGGGTATCTGGTTACGAATTCAGAGGATCTACAATAAACAACTAACGATACGAAGCACATTCGCTTAAATCTGAACCGTTGTGAGGCAGCAATAGTTAAAAGACTTAAAATAAGACTTAAACTTTGGCGGCCTGCAGTGAGATGAGGCCAGTCCCCTGTTCACATACGGAACTGTTGGTATTACGTAGGACTCGCCCTGCGTAGTGATACACGGTGCTTCCGTGCTGTCGTAGTTATCAGCCAGAATAATTTCCAGCCACGCCTACCTGGAATACAGTCCTTTCGAGTGTCCTTTGTCTAGCAATTATTCTCTTCCACTGTTGTCGTTTTCACTCTTCTTACAAACTTTCTCGCTTCACCCCGATTTAACATTTTCTTGTTAGTACCAAAGGGATTTTCCTTCAATTTTTTTTTTTGGGGGGGGGGAGGGGTTTGGGGTGGTGGGAGCGGCTGTCGGCAATTGAGTTAGCCACAAATGCCGACAGTCAACTATGTGCGACCCACGTCCATGGCCAGATTCGAACCGGCGACCTTCGGCACGCGGAACTAGAACTCTAGCCCCCTACGCTACCGAGGCTGGCAACTTTCAAGATCTTCTTACTTTCCTGATGCAAAGATGCTGGAAGTCTAACTTTCACAACACCGGATTGACGGAAGATATCCTAGTACAATGAGCAACATCAATCGTCGGAGGAACTTCAGTGTGCTCCAGAGAGGCCGTCTTCTGAACGACAGCTGGGGCCGTCTTGGTGTTCCAGGAGGTCAACTCTTGATGGCCTGGGTGGCTGACTTCACTGCCGGTTCCGGGAGACTATACCTTTGGAGCGCAATCAACAACACCAAGAAAAAATGAACAATAGTGGAACCAAAGTGCGGCTGTGACAATTGGTGATGGTAATAGTAGTGTTAGTTGTAGCTTAATAGTAATGTTAGTAGTAATATTAGGAACAATAGCAGTAGTAGCAGATGTAGTAGTTGTGGTGGTACCCACTCTGTTTAGTAACAGTGGAAGTAGTAGAGACATTGGAACGTGAATCAAATTTTCTTGCCTTCATTGTGTATAAAGGTAATATATATTTGTGTAAAATAATGGAAATAATGATCCACATTAGATACTAGGTGCTGGGCTAAGTTGTATATGGGAAAATAAAAAATAAATAAAAGAAATACCTAATTTCTTTGGTATCCTTTAGTCAACTCATCTTCTTGCTCGCGTCTAGATATTTATACGTCTGCGAAACTCTTCGAGGTTCCCCCACCACAGCGGTATCTACTGCGGTGTGACCTCGAGCACGTGATGGACCCAGACTCTTGTTTTCACACCTTTTTGTGGAGCCTCTCACTTTTACTCACTTTACTTGTTCATTAAGATGAAGCTGTTAAGGAAGAGAACCGGTCGTAAGATTAAAAGCGATTAAACGCGTATGGCCGGCAGGCCTCTGGCGGGACCCGTTGCTTTTGTCGTGCTGGACGGTAAACAAACATGGAAGGCGCCAGATGTGTCGCAATTAGGAACACACGGGTTCTAGCCGGCAGTAAACCCCCCAAGGTGGTCTCCACACCACAGCCGCTCTATGGACACTGCGCGCGCTGGCCCGACTACCCCACGTGTCGCATATCAACTGCAGCCCATTATCTCTATTGTTTGATCTACCGATGACCGGAATTAGATTTTAGTGAACTTATGATGTTGTCTGTGAAATCTGACATTTCTCACAAAACCATGATGAAACATGTAAATAAACCGCGCTACTTCAAAGAGCTCTCCACGTGTCAAAAGCTTCCCAAGTAGGGATCCGCAGGAGTACTGCTGCGAGATAGGATGCGTCAGCTGGCCGCATCCTTCTACAGGACAGCCCAAAAATCACAGAACCCTCTGACAGCGCTACTCGGCCGTCACAGAAGAACAATAAACAACTATAGCAGCTCCAGAGAAGACAAACCAGAAGAAAAGTGACGAATGCTTATGAAGTCTTTGGGCAACAACCTTCACCACAACCTGACTAACAACCCCAGAAATGGAGGAAATGCTGAGCGACGACAAAGACTTATTATTTAGTATAGATGTAGATTAGTGTTCACCATACTATTATTTTGTCTCTACCTAATAGTTTCTGGTATCAATATACCTTCTCTTCATTTTTAACATGTTTCGCATATATAAATCAGACTGGAGGTTTAGTTCCAGATAAGCACGAGTACTCGAGAAGCTAAAGTTATTAGAAGCCAGGAATCTGATGCTCATGGTGAAGCCCAAGCCGAAACTAAGCTGCCCCGTCCCCTCTTCACGTGTCGATATGTTACAAATCGATTCTCTTCATGAGACAGGTTCGATGGTGGAGTGGGTTATATTCTGTCTACTCCGTTTTTTCTACATCGAAATTCTAAGTCCATGGGCACGAAGTCAAGGGAAACAGCTAGTTCTTCTTCTTCTCTTCGGTATCGGCCATCTCAGAACCACGAAAAGTAATCCCGTGCATTCATTTCGATGCTTCTTTTCTTGAGTTCCAATAGTTCTTCATCCTCTCATTTTGCTGTTTCCTCCTTTCTTCTGTCCATATGTTATTACATTTCCTCTTCCCCTTCTCCTGGAAACCCTTGAAATTTTGGATCAATCTCCTAAAAGTTGCTCTATCTTGTATTAAATCTTCTGTTATTCCGATCTCAATCATATCTTTCTTTACTCCTTGGATCCACTGGTTGCCGTTCTTACTCTTGTAAACATGATTGAAAATTCTTTCTGTAAGTCTATTGTTATCCATTCTCATTATGTGACCAAAAAAATTGATTCTCCTCTTTCTGATCGTGTCTGATATCCTTTCAGTTTCTTCTTCTTTGTATAGGTCTTTATTCCTCCGGTGTCTAAACTCACCATTTTCAATTTTTAGTGGTCCACAAATTTTTCTCAAGATTTTCCTTTCCTTTTTCTCTCTCTCTTCAATTTCTCCAGTTTTAATAGAGAACAAACATTCTGAGGTATACAGTCCTTCTGGTTTGATTACTGTATTGTAGTGTTTGATTTCAGTTTTCCTTGATAGATTCTTCTTATTGTATGTATCTTTAGTCAATTGGTATGCTAGTTCTAGTTTTCTTGCTCTTGATATGTTTGCTTCCTTATCAAGCCCATTAATCTGAATTACTTCACCTAGATATTTAAATTTATTGACGTTAATTTTTCCGTACTCTGTGTTTAGTACTGTGGGTGAATCGATAATATTGGTCATGAATTTAGTCTTCTCAAAAGAGATCTGAAGTCAAACTTATCTTGCTATATCTTTCAGAAGGTTGATTTGTTCGAGTGCGGTTTCTATACTTTCAGAAAGAACCGCTATGTTGATTATATTTTTCTTTTTCCAAAAAGAAATATTCACTACTTCGTTTCTAAAATTTTGTTTAAAATATTGGGTAAAAGTATTAAAATGAGAAAATTTTAGTGGTGACAATAATGTTGTGTTACCATCGACGTGCTTACTACTGCAGTGGTTTGAAGCCAGTACATAAATAGCTCATCAACTGACATCCTGCACTGGAATTTAATGAGACTGGATTATTTGTCGGGATTAATGTTGTTCACTTAAGACAGCGGTCAGTTGATCTGGGGACCGTGTGTACGCATGGATCCTGGTGAGCGTGTCAATAGTCAGGAGGGTCGTTAATGGCGTGTTCCGGGCGCCGTTAAGATAACGCGCTTGATGGGATCTGAGCGTAGGCACTCCTGCGTGGGAACCAAAGAGTCTACGCACCCAGTCAGAGACAAAGCTTACACCTAACATCTCGTGTTCTACAACTACAACATATCCATGTGACGTGTTACAATTATTTTCAAGATGGCTGTATCTACAACAGCATCCATTTTTCTGTCGAAGATGTCTGAAGATTCAATCTACGTGTAGTTACAATATTATGCTCTTAGTAGGATTCTTTGCTGTTCATAAATCTTATCGCAAAATCTTTTCTTCTTAGTTGCATTTTGAGTAAATCGACAAGGTAGTCCTGTTTTATTATTAACTTGCTTTTCCCTCCAGTTCGTCCATTTGGCATCTGATGCTGTTATTGCAGACAGACTATCAAAGAAATGGCAGACAAGCAACCACGTTTTTCCCCCTTTATTATTAGATCTGCTGTTCTTCTGAATTACGTTGTTTGTAAATATCTCAAACACGTCTGTGCACATCATTTGTTTCTGCTACCCATTGAGGCTGCAACTGAGCCGGGAGGTAATTAGTTTGTTGTTTGGTTGTCCAGTGGCACTGTTCATACGCAGTATTTGAAATGTTGCTGCCTGGCGTACTATTTTATTTGTATGTATATTAACTATGATACAAAATACCTAAATGAATGGCAAACTCGGCGTGTATAACTTTGATACAAATCGTCACAGAACATACTGGGCTAATGTCGTCATCTGCTGCCAAATAATTAAACCAGTTTCGTATATACATGGGAGTAAAAGAACTATACGTATCTGCACCATACAAAAGCTGAAACAAACTACGTTATTCTTTGCTGCACAGATTTTATGTCGATTACGAAGTGGACTTATTACTATGTGTTATTATTTATTTATCATATGATAATCAACAAGATATAATTACTATGTATTAAAACTCTATTTTCTACCGTTCATTAAAACACCGTCTTTTTTTAGATACATAGATTTCGTGAACTTTTCTTAGGCAACTATGGAGATTATCGTATAGGTTACACCAGGTAAAATTCATTTTTAGTACGTATGTGCACTTTGATTTAAATAGATTTGATTGTTTCTACAAACAGAGAAAGTACCCAGATTTACAAACTAGGCTTCTGTTATCATCGGGAAATTACCGAGTCCTGTATGTTGAACTATACCAAATACTAGTACCATGGTTGTTTTCCATGAAATCCGTTCGTTAGTTATTGCTAGATGCTTACCTAGACAGAAAAAAAATCCTAAATTTACATTTTTGTCCCTTTTGAGAGCGGGAACTAAGTTGCTAAGCTTGGTATAAAGCATTTCAAATGTTAATTGATAACATACGCTACTGGTTGTTCCAGTCTGCAGAGTAGTTTTAGCGACATGAGTGAACAAATAGATAAATATTTCAATAATTGAATGTTTGACCTTCGTACCGTATTACTAATCTGGATAAAAAAGTATTCCGTTTGTTAAAATATAAAGGCTATAAGTACGTGCAGTTTCGCCAAAATCGGGCCACTACTTACTGCGCTGACAAGCAGAAAATTTCAAATTTACTGTCTTGGACTCTTTATCGTTGGGAGATTTGTAACTTAAGGGGATAAAATGTATCCCTAATAAAAGTAATCCTGATCCATGACATAAGCTATATTACGTGCAATTTCGTGAAAAGATTGTGTGTGCGTGTATGTTTTCATCCTGCATCTAAAGGCTTAAAATAAGCCCCTAAGTCTTCTCCAATAAAAGCAATATTACAGCGAAAACAGTAATTATATATACTAATCACTATAAATGAAATGGAAAGTAAATTAGGAAAAACAGACAGTTTGAACATATAAGCCTAATATATTAAAGTTATAAGTGTACGTATTGTATTCGTAAAATTCTTACTAATCCTTCAATATATATTATTAAGTGAGTGCTTTGATTCTCACTTGTGTTTCGAAACCTCGTTAAATGTTCATATAGCCAGTCTAACGATACGTATGATCCCGTCTTCTACAGCCCCTGCCGTAACAATCTCTCCTGGTATCGACTGCGATGAAGACTCCAGCTCCTCCTGGAACACATGAGGGACTCCAGCAGTAACTCAGGAGGGAGACTCTTCTGGACACCCAGATACGATCACGGCTTATTATTATTATTATTATTATTATTACTCCGCAATTCACTAAAAGTGTGTGGCGGAGGGTGCATTGCACCTATCGAAAAGGGTTATGGTTTGGAAGGGTTATAAGGGATATGGCAGGAGGCGCCCATGGGCTATTGTGAGGAACCATCCCCGCATTCGCGTGGAGTGATCTGGGAAAACCATGGAAAACCCAGATCAGGATGGCTGGAGTGCTTTATAGAAAGCTACTCCTGTCGGATTTTAAGTTTACTCGCCCGGTAAATCCTTTCTATTCCATTCCCTAATCGCTCGTGGGAAAAATGAATACAGAAATCAATCTGTTCTGGCCCTGATTTCTCTTATCTTGCTGGTAGCAATATTTGCTGGCTGTCATTCCGAAATACGTCTGTCGTGAATTTTTCAATTAGCTTCCGTCGAGAGCAACGCCTTCGGTGTTCCAGGTCTTCCCAACCTAACACCTTCAACATCGCACTTACGTTTTCGCTTCAACTATATATACCTGTCACGAATCGGACGGCTCTTCTTTGGACCCTCTCTAATGCCTCCATTAACCCCTTTTGATGGGGACCCCATACAGAACAACAATACTCTAAGTGAGGACGCACTAGTGACTTGTATTCAATCGATTTAACTTCCTTAGTGCATTAATTTAAATTACGACCTAGAAATCGGAGTATACGATTTGCTTTCCCCATTACATTCTCGATATGCTCATTCCACGCCAAATTATTACGAATTGCTACCCCTAGGTATTTAGCGGAATCTACCGTTCTTAGGTCAGTGCCATTAATTGTATATTCATAGTTAAATGGTGTCACCTTTTTACTTACACGCATGACTTGGCACTTTTTAGCGTTTAACTCCAACTGCCAATCTTTACACGACGCAATTATTTTCATAATATCGTATTGTAACCAAGCGCAGTCGTCCTGGGTTTTGATTTCACGATAAATAATAGCATCATCTGCAAATAATCTTTTCATCCCCTCTATTATGTCGCATAGATCATTGATGTATATGAGAAACAACAGAGGCCCTAACACGCTTACCTGGGGAACTCCAGACCCCACTTCAGTAAGTGATGAACGCTCACCGTCGAGAACTACACACTGTGTACTGCCCTTCAGGAAGTCTGCAACCCAGTCGCATATTTGTCTAGATATGCGGTAACCGCGAAGTTTCCTAAGTAACCTAGTGTGAGGCACAGTGTGGAAAGCTTTTTTAAAGTTTATTAAAACCAAATCAACCTGGGATTGCTCATCTATAATTCGGCACAAGTCGTGAATTAGAAGTGCAAGTTGTGTTTCGCAGCATCGGCCTTTTCGGAATCCATGTTGATTTGGATTTAAAAGCTCACCTTCATCCAAGAACCGCATGACATTTGAATAGATGATTTGTTCTAAAATCCTGCAAAATATTGAAGTTAACGAGATCGGCCTATAATTCTGAGGATCATTAACATTCCCATTTTTAAACACTGGAGTTACGATAGCGGTCTTCCATTCGGCTGGTATTTTTCCTTGATCCAGAGAGAAAGTATACAATTTCATCAAATACGGTGCAATTTCCTTTGCGCATCTTGAGTAGAATCTTGTAGTAATATCGTCTGTACCGGGAGCCTTATTGGTTTTTACATTCGTAAGCAGTTTAGTTATTCCTTCGACATCAAGAGCGAGATCATTCATAATTTTGTCAGTACGATTGTTAAGTATCGGTATCTCCTCTGAGTTTTCTATCGTGGAAGCCTTTTTAAATATATCATTCAAAATTTCTGCTTTCTCTACGCTTGTTTCTGATAATTCACCATTTTCTTTAATCAGCTGCAAAGCGGTCTTCGTCGGTCCCCGCCCTCAGCCTTCTTCCGCTCCAGATATTTTTGCTTTGCGTTCAGAGCGTCTGTTTGTGCCATAGTCTCTGCGAATGTACTCAGCCCTTGAAGCTGCTGTTGCTGTGTGAACCTGGTCTCAGCTGTTGTTCTACATTCCCACACCTCGTGCTCTGGTGCGCTCTCCTCTCCACTCTCGCACCTGCTGGTTGGTGAAAGTCCACGTTTACGCAGGAAGCTTCAGTACGGTGCGTGGCAGGTTATGTTTTGAATAAGCCCTGGAGGTGGTTGGAAGAATTCCGTGCCGATTCTTTCAGCTACGCATGGGAACATGGCGCCGATCTACGACCTGTTTCACTAGTGTTCTACACGTTTTCCACTCCTCAATCAGAATATTACACAAGTCCTAGTTTATTGTCAGCTGCTACTTGTTGAGCTGCTATCGACGTGCGATATGGAGCGGTAAACCTAACTGGTATTGTTCGTTGTAGCCTCCAGATTTTGTTCCTGGGTTAATCATTCTGAGGTGCTTGGCCCAGACGCTCTCTGCGATGTGGTACGCCTTCATCGCCAAGCCAGGGACTTGGAACTCTCTCTGACCTGTACTAGCGATTGTATTATTGCCTTCTCCAAGTGGGCTCGGATGTTCAGGCTTTCATCCAACATTGCGACTATCGCTACCTGCCCGTCAGTAACTACCAGCTTCCCGACTCTCGTCAGCTTGCCTCAATCACTTGTGGGACTTTGCCACTCAGTTAGCAGATCAGCATGTTCTAGTATTCAGGTTACGCAGTCTATATGCGTCTAGTTTATTTATATAGGCTATCGAGGGATATCCTTGCAGACAGCGGTCTGAAGTGTAAGCACACAGTTTTTCTTATAAAATGGGATTCTACTTCATGGGGAGCTGATGCAAATACATTAACGACAACAGCCTTGGCCTTGGTTTACTCCACAGCTGAATACTGCTCCAGAGTGGCTTAATAGCTGTCACACCCAGTTCGTTGACGTTTAGTTTCGCAAGGCAATGCGCATCATAAGTGGCTCGCTTCTATCTAACCGAGCGTCGTGGGCGAACAGTTAACGTTCTGGCCTCGCATTCGGGTTCGAGTCCCCGTCCGGACATCCAGATTTGGGTTTCCAAAATCACTCCAGGTGAAGGCCAGGATCTTTCCTTCAAAAAGGCCATGGCCGAATTCCTTCCCGTTCCTTGTCCCCAGTCCCATCCCGCCTCTAATGACCTTAGCCGTCGACGAGGCGTAAAGCAATAAGTAAAAAAAAAAAAAAGCTTCTATCTACATCTACACAATGGCTGCCACTGCTCAGCAACATCCTACCACCTCACATTAGAAGGTAAAAGGTCCTAATCAAACTATGTTCGAGAATTCTGAACAATGAGGCTCTTCCCATCCACGGAGACATTAGGGAATACAAAACACGGCCGAAGTCACGTCGCCCTGCCTGTAAGACTGCTGTCCTTCTAACATCTAACTCCTTCAGCCCTACAGATAGCTGAACAACAGTTTGGGCATCGTTAACACCACAGGGCATAGTGCAAATTACCAATCCCTGCTCAAAACTACCAGGATTCGACTTACCGTGGTCAATTTGGTGAAAATTAAATCGTATTAGATGTGATACGGGAAGAACTGCTTTACCTCTCCACACCTGGGGCTGGGCAGATTCTCCATACAGCGACTGCGGTGAGGTTTCACATTGTGCAGGACTGCCCACTGCGTGCCTTTCCTGGTAGTCTGGAGGACTTGAATTTGGCTACGCCGGAGGCGGTGGCCTGGTTGGAGCGCCTCGATGTTTATTATAGTATTTATTGTTGGCGATCCTGTCATAGACGCCTCATCTCGTGCCAGCTGTGAGCCTAGTCCGCTCAACCATGTATATTAATGTATAATTATTTTAAAAGGAAGTTATGTTCAGTATGATTGTAGTTGAATATTACGACATGCAGCATCATACGCTAAATAAAAATAAAGTGGGATTCTAAAGACGGTAGTCGTATGCATTATTTATTAGGTAGATTCCCAGCTAGGCAATCATTACGCCCTAGCGTTCTACTGCTTAACGTTTCCCAACGTATTAATGGGGTTGTGTGAAATTATTCTTATAGCCCACAAGTTACTGTTTAGAGCCGCAGATACGCCAGAAGATCGAGATTCCTCAAGAAAGGATTCATCTTCACGAAAGAAGATAGCATTAGAAGAGTCCTGCAGGTTACTCGACTAAAGTCTGCTTCACCTGAAACGCACTGCCAATGTAGGATTCGGCACAGGACTCGCAAACCGGACCTTCACGTCTTTGTTTCATGCAAAACTACATTTTGCATCGTTGTTAGCGAAATTTACACATTACAAGTATCGCCAGAAACATTGAAACATCTAGCAATCAAAGAGCCACACTAAAGTAAGACATGAATAGAGAAAAATTAAAAAAAAAAAACCTTGCAGTTTACTCAAAACATTATAACGTACGCAGTATTGGCCACTCCACATCACAGTACATTTGTTTTACCACGCATTTAATCATGTACATTTGTATTCCGAACAGATCGCTAACACATGATGTTACTGTGTTTTTCGCTACTGCCCGAAACTTCGATATAGTGTCTCCTAGTCGATCGATGTAACAATCAGATAGCCGCAATAAAGAACAGCATCAGTCAAAAAGCGTGCAAGGCAAGTTTGTAATGTATTAAACATATATATAGACGCAGCAATGACGGAAGTGTAAAGAAAAGATGAATCTGCTCCTAGGGCTCATCTAGAAACAATCAGCACGTTGCGATTTTTCTGTTTAGCAAAAATGATTGAGGTTATACTGATTTCATGGCCGAAACAGTACAAGAATAATCTGGTCTAAACACAAACTAATGAAGTGTAGCAGAATTAATAACAATAACAGTGAACTAAATGTACTGTTAGGTCTCAAGTTGTCAAAGGAGAAAAATTATTTTGATATTTGCACGATAGCACTAAGGAAACAAGAATTATTAAGAAGTAAAAATCGTTTAGTAACAAACATTGAACTAGAACTAGAAAAAAACTTTCTAACTGTATGTATGGAACGAGATCATTCATGGAAGTGAATCTTGGGCTTAAGAAACGTCAGAAAGGAGGAAAGCTGAAATAATTGAAATTTCATGGTATAGAGAGATACTGAAAATGCAATACATAGATGAAGTAGGAAATCAAAATGATGTGAAAGTGTCGAATGAAGAAATAAACAACGAATGAGGAATAAAGAGGTAGGTCCATTTTAGGATAATTTAATTTAATTTAATTGCAATGGAGCACACGCTCCGGTGGCAATTTCCCTACACACCCAACTTCCCGTTATCCTTCACTCACCTACATTTGCCCTCTACAAATTTTAAATTTAAATTCTTTTAACGTTTTCGGTAGGTTATTCATCATTCCCCTTGGTAACTCATTCCAATCCCTAACACCCTTACCTAAAAAAGAAAATCTTCCCACACCCTTGTGCCTGAAATCCAGTGCCAGCTTGTGGTCATGGTCATCTTTTCCCTTCCATGCACTACTTTTCATACCTATTGCAATATCTTTCCGTGCCTCATCACCAGTATACGCCCTGTACACTCCCATGACCCTCCTCATCCTCCTCCTGTCTTGCAATGTGATTAATGGCGTTGTGGAATGGTTAATTTAATATCAGACGAAACAGTAGCAGGCAAGAACTGTGGATAAGACAAAGATTAGTATATGTGAAGCAGATAATCCATTATTTATGTGACTTTTGGTATGTTGATCTCAGTAATGGAAGATATATAGTTAGGAGTGCATCAAAAGCCAGGCGGTAGACGGATGACAGAAATGAGAATTTTGTTACATCAGTTTATATTACCTAAGTGGAGACCTTAATCTTTAAAATGGTACCTCATTTATCGATTTCGGTAAAGTACGAAGGGAGATAAATCGCTCGTAACGAAAACAAAAAACAAAAAAAAAGGTTATTTTACTTTTGTCTTGTAAGGTTTAAATTCCGAAAAATTCCTTAATTAAAATACAATGTGACTAAAGCGGAGATATTAGTCTCTAAATTAACACCTAATTTCTCTAATTCGGTTAGATATCAAGGAAAATAAATGGATAGTAGCACAAAAATACTTTATGGAAAGAAGGGTACTTTTGCCCTTTCAGGGTGAAATTCCGAAAAATTGCTTCTTTAAAATATGGTGTGACCACAGCAGATGCTTTAATCTTTAAAATGGTACTTCATTTATCTATTTTGGTTAGAGACAAAAACGCCTTGTGTATCCATTAATAATTTTTCCCTTTAAGGGTTGTTTTCAAAATAATTCTTTCTTAGTACATGTCACCAATGCGGAGACATTATTCTTCATAGTGCTACTTCATATATCTGTTATGGGTAGGTATCCAAGGAGATAAATGACTCGAAACACAGAAAAAGCATTTTAGATATATTTATATTTTTGCCCTTTAAGGTTTATAGTAAGAAAAATTCCATTCTTAAAATACGATGTGACCACAGCGGAGACCTTATTCGTTAGAATGATATTCCATTTATCTATCTTTGTTAGATATCAATGGAGATAAATGACTCGTGACACAAAAGCCAAAAGTGGGTTTTAGGGCTATTGGTACTTTTTCCCTTTAAGGGTTGAATTAAAAAATTTTTAAAAAAAACTCATAGAAATAATAGGGTATATGTGATTGTAGATTATCAAAATTATGTTTCTTTGATTCGCTGTCTCTTGCATTATAACGAACCCGAACTTGCTCTATGAATATATATTTTTGTTTTTCAACAGATGTTGACGTTGGGTCGGCTAGGAGTATCATGGGAGCATGCAACCTGGATAGTTCGCGTACTATAAATACCAGATATCGGCTTTGTGACGTTTGATGTAAGGTGCAGTGCAGTCAAAAATTGAAATTAACATTGCTAAACAAGCAGACATCACAGTAGTGCCGATGAGTTGTTTACTTGGAGATAAGTTCCAATACAACTGCAAAACAGGAGGCAAAACAGTCAGGTGAAATGTCAGGTCAAGGATATCCATCGGCACAGAATAAAAAAATGTATTCCTGGAATTCGTGGCTATTAAGCAATTCAAAATAACACCTGTAATGAAACGTTTAGGCTGAATACCATTATTTCACCTGTATGGTATAATCTCGTCCACAATCAAAGATGGCGGAATCAGAATGATGTTGTCAATTATTAGCTGCGGCGGACTTGTTTCTCGGAGTGGTAATGACGGCGGGCATCGATTTGGCGCTCCTTGTATACATAGCAATTAGGAGAATTGATTGCCACCATTTTGGCCGAGAGGTGAGTACGCCATTAATTACAGCGGATGCTGCCAGCCGTTTCACTTTTAATCTGTTCCCTCGTTCACGCCCTCCTAGGGGTGATCAAAGCGAGCGCACCCGCTTCAAGCTGACGCAACGACTGCTGCCGTGCGAGTAAATTAAAGACCAGGTATTGCGTCAACAATGCGCTAATACGATAGCAAAGGTGGCCATACACGATCGCTCCATTTGGATGTCATCCGTATGGATGGATGACGTCCAAAAGCGTAGCACATACACCATCACTCCAGTCAGCCACAACAATTTTAAAACTAGGTAAAGAAAACAATAGTAAGTTGTAAATTTCTTATACAACAATCTAGTTATGCCAAGTACTAAATAAAATGAGCCTAAATTAATTTTAAACGATATTAAAACTTATCGAATACTGAATACAAATGCTGAGAATTAAATAAATGTCAAAAAAGTGCGAAATGACGAAAAATAAGCTCTGTGATATTACGAAAACTTATAGAAATGTTACAAAATGGTTAAACAGATTTATTAAATTTAAGTAGTTTAGTAGGCCGAAAATAGTGACAAGTATGTCACATGTTGTATAACAATATATTTAGACGGGTAGACTCACGAAATCTCACCAGAGGGGGAGGGGGGGGGGGAGAGGGTCCGGAAATCCGGAAAAACACCTCATGTAATTTATGGATGTCCCCACATCAATATTACTGAATTGTAAAAAGTGGTTATACTACAACTTTAATTGCAAAACATTTAAAAATTAGATATTTAAAAAAAGATACTGGCTTCTTCAGATGTGATTTTTTCAAACTTCTTTGAAAATAATATTAACATAATAACAGCATTTTTATCTCGGAAATGGCTGTCGTTTCAGGTGATGACTACTGATGTTATTTAAGTTTGTACTTCAAAATGCCTAGGAAGCCGTTAAGAAAAACTTTTAACTACCTCCAAGAAAAAACATAATAACATGCCTGATATCCTTGAAAACGTACAAGTTTACACAAAGAAATTCTAATGCCACGCAATCTCGTAGAATTCTGAGGGATCAGTGAGCCTACGTTTTATCTTTGGTTGTACGAAGCAAATATCACCTTCGAAATGCATGGTAAGCCTTTAAGAAAAAACTTCAACTACAATCAAACTTCACGCAGTCAAGACTCATCTCAAGAAAATCGTCACAACCAAGTTACTCGAACTTCGCCCAGTGAAGAATCAATTAAAAAAAAAAAAAAAAAAAAAAAAAAATGTTGAACTATTGTTCACGATTTTCATTCAACCGATTGCAAGTCTTATGTAAATAGGAGGGAAATATATAAAATGAATAACAAATATGGAGTGGTCTGGCAGCTCAAATGTAATTAATGGGAAAAAAGTGTTTACTGCGCTACACTCAAAATTTTTTATCTACGATCCCGGGTTCAAATCCCGGTGGGGGCAAGAATTTTTAAGATTTGTATTTGATCATATGAATACGCTGGGGCGTTCTGCGGTTCGGATTCTGTGTTAAATCGTAGGTCCCAGAGGAAATGAAATGACCGTCCTACCTTTTGATACAATGGCCTAGTTATGCCTCCTTCTGGAGGATCCAACCAAACTTCAGGTTAGATTTTTATACCGTATATCTATTTAATATATCCAATCTAATACTATTATAAGAATAGCTCTTGTAAATAGATAAAGTTAATTTCTCACAAACGTCTCTAAGGATTTTGATGAAATCTTCCATACTGAACAGAAATCGAAAGATGCCGAGTGAAGACCGGTCACCCAGGTACTATTATAGTTCCAAAATATCGGCGTCACCCAGTATAGTAGCTGGCTATGAATTCTCCAACAGCGACCAGAAACTTATTTACATACTATCATTCATGTTATATGGTATATCTACTAACGTGATCCTGCACAAATTTTTTTTTTTTTTTTTGATTGTATGCTTTAAGAACAGAAACCTGGAAAAGAAGAAGTTGCAAATACAGGATCATATACTGATTTTTAACACTTAAATAGACTTGAGAGCTATTGCCACCTATCATTACTGCTTACCATCAGACCTACAAACGTGGAATCTGAATCACGGAGATGTTCAAAACCGTGGAATTTTCAGGCAAATAGAATGCTGGCGGAGACGTGTGTGGAGGTGGTGGACACCCCTGTCTGCACGGGACGGGTGCTAAAAATGAACGATACTGATCTATACGGCATCCGGCGAGAGGTGTAATTTCTGACACAGTCAGCTGTGTCCAGAGAGTGACTACTGTGCAACCAGCCAGCATCAGCATCCATACTCTGCCCTAGCAAAGTTTATCTTATTCTCTTGACAAACGACTCTAGACTGATTGCTTTTAAAATGGACACAAGCCCTGTAGGGAATCATTACTAAATTCTTCACTTTTATGCTTCAGCCATATTGATCTGCTACTTTGCTTTTGGAGCAGTATTGCTTCATTCATGACTGGTTAGTGCTCATTCTGCTTTTACTTGATTTAACTTCGGAATAAGATATTACTGTAAATAAAAAGGAGTTTCACATGCACAGTTGTTATTATTCCTGGAATTTTGTTGTTTACAGAACTATACCTGTAAACTAATGAAGAAAAGTCAAAGGCCAGTTTGGTCTGCAACTCTGTGACGTTGGCAGATTAACAGCGGCCAGAGATGCTTTCAGTCTCTGAGCGTAGATGTCGCTAACAGTTTGGGCTACCTATCTGTTCTAAATTTCAAACAAGCCACAAAGAAAAGTGTGTATTTTGTTTTTAATCCAAATAATAATTATTAGTAGCCTTTTGTTTATTCATATTCGATAAATACAGATATTATTATTATTATATTATTTTTATTTATTTTACTGTAAATCAACGAAATGATCGTTCTGTTTACTTAAGCAACTGAAAAGAAATGTGTTAACTTGACTTCCACAACACCGATCTTATAAGCTGGCATCTACACAATGTGCATATTAGTGATGAAGTCTAAATTAATACATCCTGCTTTAACACAAAATTTAGCTTTTGTACTTGTTAATAGCTGTTTTATTACATCAAATTATGCATTTCGTAAAACGTGGTTACAGGTAACTTTGTAAATGTAACTGTAGAATCAGAAGGATGCAGCAGTGGAGATTGATTCCTAGAATACGCTACTTCATAACTGTCGTAGATATCCAGTTAGCTGAATCTTATCGCTCGGCAAAATTGCTCGAAGTAACGCGCCACGATTGATGTGTTCCCCCAGTTTCGTGCGACGGTAACAATTAGACGATTTAAATTCGGCAACACAGGAATACGCTGCTGAACACTCGTCGCTGAGTAAACCAGTTGAATGCCTTTAGTAACCATCAGAAGAGCACCGAGTTTGTGGTTTAGTAGCGTCATTCGGAAACAACTCTTCCGCTACTACAACTCAGCTAGCTTCTCGATGATATTTTGGTATTTGAAGCAATATGACACGCCACACAATACTGCATTCCAGTGCGTTCTGAGCATCATGGACGCTGTCACCCGTCGCCATGCAACTCCTCGAACCAACGCGCAAAGTTGGGCTCTAATGGGACGACCGTTCACGAACAGTCGATTCGGAGTCGATACATGGTCTCCTCGCTCGCTTGATTTATCAGCACGCTATTTCCTCCTTTCACCCTACTTGAAGGGTGAGGTCTACCCCCGCTGTTGAAATTCCTTTTTTTTTTAAACTGCTTTACGTCTCTCAACAGCGAGGTCTTTAGAGAGGGGAAAGGATGGGGGCAACGAATGGGAAGGAATTCGTCCATGGCCTTTTTAAGGAAGCATCCCGGCATTTGCCTGGAGTGATTTTGGAAACCATGGAAAACCCAAATCTGGATGCCCGGACGGGGATTCGAACCGCCGTCCTCCCGCATGCGAGGTCAGAACGCTATTCTTTACACCACCACGCTCGGTTTGAAATTCCTGGTGGAAATTTTTCAAACAATCCTCGTTTCGAGCAGCCGTACATTTCATCTACACAACTACTGTTTTCGTGTCTTTTTAAACAGTGATCTATTATTTCTACCGTTCGTATTTTTTTTTCAACAAATACAAACATAAAAGAGCAATGATCGCTTGGGATCTGTGATTGTTTCAGCAATATAACAAACACACTGTCACCGAGACATATTCGTCCGGGCGTGCAGATCTGGGTTTTCCATGGTTTACCGAAATCACTCCAGGCCAATGCCGGGATGCTTCCTTCAAAACGCCATGGCAGAATTCCTTCCCTTTCCTTGTCCCCAGACCCATCGTGTCTCTAATGACCTCGACGTCGACGAGGCGTAAAGCCATAAGCAAAAAAAAGAAACAGATATTCCAGGTGAAACCAATAACCTGAAATGGCATTTTGTAGTAGTAAACATTTCCTTTTTGAAGATACATCTACAGGGACTATTTTGTTCAGACCGTGATGTGTGGTTCAAATCAAAGTGACCGCGCTGTGATATTCAGATGCTTGGTGTTGGATTGTATACAACAGAACTCCCGAACGCTTCGTCAAAGGGTTCTCATAAACAGTTGATCAAAAGCGGAGCATAGACGGTTGTGTAACGGGGGAAAAAGCTCAAAAGAAACTGAAGGCAGAAGAGTTGGAGTGAAAACTGAAGGCGCATTGCGGAGTGCGCGTAACAGATCTCAACTCACAAACTAAAATGCAAAGTATGAAAACAATTGTAAGGCGGGAGGTAGTCGTATTTAAAATATTTACAAACGGAGAAGGAAGTAGTATAGAATTTTATTTAGAAACTGAAAAAAAAAACTCGAAAACTATCAGAAACAGGTTAGTCCTTATGGACAGTAGCTATGAAATAATCCAGAAGATTAAGAAAAGCAATTATTAGTTTAATTAATTGTTAGCAAAGAACTCCACTGCGACTATTGTTTATCCGTTCATTGCCGCACATGTTTCGCCTGTCAGCGACGAAACTGCGTTGAAATTTACGCACACGTTTACGTAGGTGAAATAATAAAATTGTACGATTCGCTGGTTGTTTATTGCTTACTATTTAGATTTCTGTTATTAGTGTTGGTAGCTGAGCATATTTGTTATTATTATTTTTTTCACAAAGCGACAACTGTCAAAATATTGCGAACTGTTCATAGTACTGTAGTTCACTTGCCTGCCGTAGTCATGTAGTTTGTTGCAGTCACAGTTGTGATGAAAGTGTGTGAATAAGTAATGTTTTGGGTAACCTATTCTCGATTTGTGCTGGGAGCATGCTCTTATTTACAGTACCCGCAGGATTACTGTGTGTTTATTAACGTGGATGGAGTTTCTTTGTTAGGTTCACTCAGTCGTTAAATACCCGTCTGCCCCTGGATATTGCTTTTTGAATTTGATAGTTTTGCTGTGAAGTGACTCTTCTGTGTTTGCGGTTGCTGACAGTGTGTTTTCATATCTGTGTTTATGTCTGTTCGTAAGGAAGTGAATATAATGTACTTCCTTCAATTATTACGCAGATTATTTATAGATTTCGGCCTATTTCATGTCTGTGAAACCGTCCTGTATTCATCCTAATGAAGCAATTTTTTTTTTTTTTTTTTTTGTGACGAGACGTTCTCGGAAAAACTTTTCATTTTTAGGACTCGCAAACAGGAAAGGAGGTCAAGAAATAGCTTTCTGGTACCTTGACAGCTGACTGTTGGAATATCTACCGACTATCTGCCGAAGAATATGTCTCTAAACTGCTTCCTAGTAACACGTTTATTTTGTGCAGGATATCTGCTCGAACTAACAGCACACAATTGATTGGAAGAATTACAACAACTGCTCACAAATATGCTGATTACTATAAGAAAAGTGAAGAATCTGTTTGAGATGCGAAAATTAAATGCTATTAAATTATTTCAGGTCATTTGTGCCGACAGTTATTCCAGTTTACAAAACTTTCTTCAATGCCCATTCTAATCTCTGATGGCACTAATGACGAAAGCAGTATAAACACTGGGATGCCTCCTCATTTCCCAAGTGATATCTTGCCTGCGGTATTGGTCTAAACACGCAGTCGCGACGGAAGTAGTTCTTTTCAGTTCTAAGTAGAAGTGATCTTTCGCGTTGTAACCAGTTAATTCAAGCGAAACGTCAGACGACCGCTGGTTACTCTCTTTCCTTGATATAATAGATGAATATCTTGCGATATGGATGTCACACGAAAGAATAGTATTCTAGATGAGTGCGTAAAAGGATACACGCGTTCTCTTTTGAGTGTAATTAACAATTAATCAACACGCGACGTATAAATAACGCGACACGTGCCCGAAGATACGTGCGGAACCTGTTTCTTGCCTGTTTGTATTGCTCCACGCACATTGTTCAGGGAGTGAACCCCATCGAGCACTGGACAAACTACTGTGCATTCTGGGGCAGGCGGCTTCTCTGGGCTCGTTATGTGAATCACGTTGCGCTTTCTGCAATTGAAGTCGCTGTTACGGCGCGGCGTTAAAATAGAGCCAAGTTCACATTAGAACCTTAAATAAATCAACATTACTCGCACTTCCACGCACTGTGAGCTGCATCACGTTACAACATCAACTTTGCGCAGGATTGAGGATGGGTCGTTGCAGATTTCGTATCAGGGTTGACACAAATTAGCCATTTCCTTAACGGGTTCCATAATTCGCTTATCACATAAGATTGCTACCACTCGAATCCCTTTCTTCGTTTGTTTAAATGTAAAGGTGCGTTTCCACTTGAGAGTAAGTATTGGCGAGAAGTTCTCGATGGCTTAACTCGTTAGTGGGCACGCCTCTGAGAGTAGCCCGAGCTTCTATCTGAGAGCTGACAGTAATCGACTCGCTCGCTAGTCGACACGTCATTCCTGCGCTGTCTGAAGGCAGCTCGCAGAATACGAACAGTGGTCGAAAGTCAGAGCAGAAGCTGAGAGCTTGGCGGGATTTACTAACTAGATAATATTTGAAGTCAGAAAATTGCTACGGAATGTGAAATGTTCCGGTTAGTGTGACAGAATTAAAAAACTAGATGTTTTGGAAAAGCCTAGGAGAGAAATTTTCTTGTTCAGGAAATAAATTTCAAAGGAGGATTTCCAATTTAAGGAATGTGAACCATGTATATATCTCAATTTCATAACATTTATTTTCATTTGTCTGTATAATTATTACAGACACATTGTTAAGACAGTAGGAAGTTCAAAAATGAAGTAAGATTTTATTCACTTTTCAAGAACTGTAATAAATTAAAAACAGACAAAAAGTGGGCCAGGCGAAAACTATGAATTTAAGTAGCCTTAGTTCAGTGCACTGAAGATTATAATTCCTGAATTGACTGTCTTTCAAACACAACGTAATTCGGTAAGTTTATTGTAATGGGTAATGGACGCTTGAATACGAATCCCTTAAAAATGTAATAAATAATTTTTTCAAAAGGGAACCA
Organism: Vandiemenella viatica; assembly: GCA_031002005.1. NCBI lineage: Eukaryota > Metazoa > Arthropoda > Insecta > Orthoptera > Morabidae > Vandiemenella > Vandiemenella viatica. Next base: position 12,099,112 of record JARYHS010012519.1, read on the forward strand.
AAGTATTATAAATTTCAAAAAAAAAAAAAAAAAAATCAAAGAGTAGCCGTAACTCGTTCATGTACTGATACATATTCTCTCATTTTAGTGTCCTGTTTGAAAATTGTGGGTCCCACAGACCCTATGATAAACTCAACTTCGCAGCTCGTTAACCTATGAATGTTCCTCAGCTGTTGCGCGTCTTCGATATACATAATTCCGGTGTTGGTGTGCATCCAGATTCGAAAACACTTTTCCTTAAAGCAGCAGCTCTTTCTACTTACTTTTTCCTCTCTTTAATAATAGCAGCTAGTACGATCACAGCTGACGCGGCCTTTCTATTGTGCGCCGCCATCTTGACTACTCTCCGCTGCTCTCTGGTGGAAGGATTCAGAGAGTAGTGGCGAGAACTGTCGCGCCGAAAGTAGAGCTAGCCAGAATCTACTCTTCCTGAGAGTAACTCTAGAGAGTACTCGGGCGACTACTTTGAAGGGGAAGTGCACCTTAGAGTGCCTGTGGAGGAGACTAGCTCGTCCTGGCTCGTGGAACTAGTCCGCATTCTGTCTTTCAAGCATGCGAAGCATTACCGGCAGAAACTCATAACAGAGTCGCTGAGACATCGAAGGCAGGAGTCAGGCTTTAGTTAACAGAGCTGTAATACGAGGTAATAATATGACCACCCTCACGCAACCTACAACTGCACACAGTATCCATAGGACTCACATATGACGATTACTAGTGTCAAATATTTCCCGCATCTGACCCATTTCAAAATCACTAGCCCACAGACTGTTTTGCCTTATAGAGAGACGATGTTTCGCCCCTGGAGACAAACGCTGGGAAGTTGCCACTAGCGTGGCAAGGCTTAGAGCGAACGAAGACGCCCGTCACCCTCTACGCTATACACCAGCGCCATCTGACTTAAGTCCAGATCAAGCTTCATGCGGACTTCAAACCCACTAAATGGAGCACCAAGCATTGAAAGAATATTGGCTTGGAAAAAGAGAGCTCAACGTGATATCGAGTGGATCAAACCAAAAGAGGATCTACCATGGCTTCGACATAAACAGGCTTGGAGTTGGAGTTGGCAGTTGCAAAGATACTCTTACCACATCGGGATACCTGGGAGAACAGCCAGATACCACATGTTCGTGCGGGGTTGTAAATCTGCTGTCTTCTCCACAAATCGGAAAAAATTCATTCCAATTTGACCTCCAGTCAGCTACTGACAAAGCGATCGCATTTACGGAAAAACTACCTCATATTTGATGCTGTCATCGACACGAGAAGAAGAAGGAGACTGTTAGCATACAACACGAGTGCCCACTGCTGTGCAGTTCGCTCGCGCTCTAACAAGACAAATGACAATTCATGGATTATGAACACGTGGAGCTGAAGGCACTACTCATCGTCAGTTTATGCAAAGATAAATAATAGCTTAAGAGTCACGCGCTGCAAGAGAATCTATATTAATATTATAAATGCGAAAGTAACTCTCTCTTGTTACTCTCTTTGTTACGTTTCTTGGGCTAAACGGATAATCCTATCATGTTGAAATTTGACAAAGAGATGCTATTTGGCATTAGGATGGACATTGCATACTTTTTTCTGTATAAATAATACATGTTGTCACATAGTTTTGAAAGAATACTAAACGGCGATAGACAAACGCGTAGGATGTGTAATTCTCTGTAGTATCATCAGTACAGCGGAATAGTAGTTCTGTGGTTATTGCGCTTGGATCAAATGTTCAGAACGCGCTCTCCGGTTCAAATCCCGGTGGAAGCAAAAAATTTTGAGAATTTTTTTTCATCATATGAGCCACGCCTAGACGGTCGGTTGTTTGCATTCCATGTTAAACTGTAGATACCACAAATTTAGGGGTGGAATGCGTGGCAAATCTTAGGTGGTCTAGCAATGCTGAGGGTATACACTTTTTTACGCTATATTGATCCCTCAGGGGTTGTTACTCTAGCAGTCAGTGTGTGTGACCTGCACTAATAATATTATAAATGCGGTGTAAGTCTCTGTGTTTTTATTACACGTTTTTACCACTAAATGGCTATACCGATATTGATGGAATTTGTCAAGAAAATACTTTGTATCTGCAGGAAGGACACAGGACATTTTTTTCTGTATAAATAATAGTTGTAGTCACGAAATTTCAGAACTTATCGAATTGTGATAGACAGACGGTTGCGTGTGTTAGTCTGTAATGTTGCGTCGGTTGCTCAAGCTGTGCTCCTCGCGCAGTCTGTTAGTGTATGATTTGTTAATAAATTCCGTTTAAAGACAAAACGTATTATTTTATATAGATGTCGATTTGCTCTGCATTATACTATTACTTTGTGTCTGCCTAAATGTTTCTGGCACCAGTTTTTTTTTGACATCCTTGCAGATGTAAACCTGGCCTCAGGTGTAGCTCTAGCAGAGTTATTAGAACGCAAGAATCGGATGTTCATGCTGAAGAAACAAGAAAAGTCTAAGCTGAAATACAGCTGCCTTTAGTTAACCCCCTCCCCCACATCCCCGCACCTTCGTTTTCCTTTATGTTGGAAATTGATTCTCTTCATGAGACAGGTTCGACGGTAGAATGGTTTAGTGATGGCTTTCCTGTCATATTATGACGACTCGGTGTTGTTTGGGACCAATCCTACGTTGCTAACGGATTTCTATATCCAATTCTGGCAATGAAATTCTAAGACCACGTGTACGAAGTCGCGGGTATCAGCTACAAGTAGTTAAATATAAGGCTAGCTAACGCACTAGACTGGAGAATGCTTCTGCGCTACGCGACTACTTCACTGGGAGTACGAGGGCTGCTATATATATTTCTGGCCTAATAATGAAAATACGAATATTTATCAACGAAAATGGTTTTATTGTTTTTCAAAATATTCTCCATCAAGATTTATACACTTTTGCATGCGCTCAAACCAATTTTCGAAGCACTTTTTCCACTCCGATTGAGACACCTCCAAAACATGGTTTTTGAATGCTTCAACAGCATCTTCTGGCGACGAAAATCGTTGACCACGCATTTTTTTCTTGATGTGTGGGAATAAAAAGAAGTCATTGGGTGCCAAGTCAGGGCTGTACGGCGGATGACCCATCACTTCGACGTTTTGGCCGGTCAAAAAGGCGCTGGTTTGAGCCGATGTGTGACAGCTCGCATTGTCATGGTGCACAATGATTCGTCTTCTCTTGTTCATTTTTCGAATTTCTCCGAAGACTTCAGGCAAACAAATGGTGGTGTACCACTCAGAATTGACCGTCCTACGTTGCTCAAGCGGAACAGTAGCCACATGACCAGTTTTGCCGAAGAAACAGGCGACCATTTGCTTCGAAGTGCTTCTTCCACGAACAACTTTCGTTGGATTTGGCTCGTCTTGGAAGACCCACACGGTCGACTGCTGTTTTGTTTCGGGCTCATACGCATAGATCTATGATTCGTCACCTGTGACGATCTTATAAACGTCTTTTGAAGCACCGCGATCGTATTTTTTCAGCATTTCTTTACACCAATCCACACGAGCTTTCTTTTGAGCGATTGTCAAATTGTGCGGGATCCAACGAGAACAAACCTTTTTTACGGCCAGGTGCTCATGCAATATCGAATGTATGCTGGTGGGAGAAATGCCTAGGCATGCCTCTATTTCACGGTATGTCACATGACGGTCTTGCATTATCAGTTCACGTAAGGCATCGATGTTTTCTGGCACAACGGCTGTTTTTGGACGACCTTCACGGAATTCGTCTTTGAGCGAGCGTCGGCCACGATTGAATTCGTTGTACCAGTTTTTCACAGTGCTATTGGATGGTGCTTCGTCGCCATACAAAGATTTAAGTTCATCGATGCACTCTTGTCGTGATAATCCACGTCGAAAGTTGTGAAAAATGATCGCACGAAAATGTTCACGAGTTAATTCCATTTTTTTGCCAAATTGATTTCCTCAAGTCCCTGTAAAAGAAAAAAAAATTGTCGTAAGTCAAAAAGTTCTGAGTACATTTATGCTAAAAAATGTCAAACTTTCCAATGGAAATGTCAGATTGCACCTGGCAACACTTAGTGTTGCCTAGGCCAGAAATATATATAGCAGCCCTCGTATTAACTGACAGCTGTATCTCCTGTTCGTCTTTGTGGGTGGCTCGACTATGTGCCCCGTCTCCGGACATCAGCCTTCTGCAATACCAGTTCCGTGAAAACCATGCGAAAAGTTTGTAGACGTTCGAAAATTTATTTTATAGCAACTCGAAGTGTAGTGAGTTGACCCATTTATCCTTTCAACTCATTTCCACTATTTCAGACCACGGCATTCATCAAAAAGAATTCAAACCCAGCCGAAGGAACTAACGGCATGTTTTTCTGTTACCTCGCAGTCCAGATAAAGAACTCCGAAGTGTGCGGATGAAGTCGCGGGCTGAGATATGGAACTGGAGGCTCCCCGCTGCGGTTTTATGCAGCTGGTGGGTCACCAGGCCACGACCCAAGCCACGATATGTCTCCGCGACCGACAAAGACCCGCGGAGCCGCAGACAAATTTATCTGTCGGACAATTTGTCTGCGAGTGTAGTGCGGCCCAGCGGGTCGCCGGCATCACGTGACTTAGAGCTGGAGGCAGGTTAGGAACCCCTCCCTCTACTACGGTAATTAGGCATCTCCAACATCATTATCGTCTCTGACAGCTTACACACTCTGGTAGGGTCTTTATAAAGCAAAGCCTCGCCATTCTCCACTATCCAATTCACCTCTCTGCCTTGCACATGTTCTCGTAATCTCTTATTTATCCCCTCGGTGTTCCCGAGAGCTCTTTCCTTTCATATTCAACGCACACCTTTTCTTAAGCATATACGAGTACCGAACGTGGTGGTGTAACGCGTTCTGGCCTCGCATTTGGGAGGACGGCGGTTCGAATCCCCATCCGGACATACAGATTTGGGTTTTCCATGGTTTCCCAAATCACTCCAGGCAAATGCCGGGATGCTTTATTCAAAATGCCATGGCCGAATTCCTTCCCATTCCTTGCCCCTCATCCTTTCCCGTCTCTAAAGACCTCGCTGTTAGAGGGACGTTAAGCAGATAAAAAAAAATACGAGTATAGTACAGTTCTGATATTTATCTTCTACTCCGCCTATTTCTTCTTTCTCACATCCTCTCTCTAACTGCTCTAATTCATCTGCTTGTCCTACTTTCCTTCTCGTGTTTTCTATTAACGACGTTTTGTTTCTTCATCCATTCCCAAATATACTGATTTTTCTGTTTGCGTAGCGAGTCAAAATTTTCAACACTGTTGTACATATTGAAAAGTATGTGTTACTTTCAGGCTGTATCGCTGTTTAGTATGGTCGCGCAGCAATCGCCCACCAGTCATATTGTAACCAACTTCCATTTTCCATGCTTCACAGCCATGATTTTAAAGGTTTCCATTCTTATGTTTGTTCCCATTTTCGTCGCGTTAAAAGACCACTCTCTTTGCTCTGTTGTGGCTCTGCATTTTTTTGTCTCTCTCTGCTTTGCTGAAATGTCGCTCCAAATATCCCCTAATGGTAAATGGTTCAAAAATCTTTCTGTCAAGTTTGCATTTCTTAGAAAACTTACCATTGACAGGTTGACTAAATGCTTTATAAGAAAAGTCACAACAGTTTAAATATCTAGGCGAAATCATAGAACCAACAGGACTAGAAGGGAAAGCACAGGAAACAAGAGTACAGAAGATGAAGAAAGCAATGGCATTAGTACAAAATATTTGCAACAAAAAATGTATTCCAGATAACACCAAGATAAGACATTACAACACGGTAATTAAGACAGCAGTTACATACGCAAGTGATCATTAGCAATTAACACAAAAAAGCAACAGAATAAATCAAGAAAGAAAAATTATCAGAAAAATCCTGGGATCCAGAGTGAATGAAGATGGACAGTATAGACTTCAAACTACAAAAACTACAGAGAAAATATCAGACATAAAATCAGACGTGAAGAAATAAAGGCTGAAATTTTATGGACATCTGAGTAGAATTCTGAAGGAAAGAATCTCAAGACAAATTTTAGAATACACACAAACAGTAAAAACAATAACCACATGGATGAAGGAGGTGGAGAAAGACCTGAAGTCTGCAGGTATTGCTAAGGGAGACGTCACAGATTGTGAGATTTTTAATAAGAAGGTGAACTCATTGGAAGTTATTTCAGAGACGAAAAAGGGAAAATCAAAACGCATCTGGTCTACCGAAGAAAAGAAACCCGTCAGTGAAAGAATGAAAAAATATTGGTCCGACAAGAAGAACATCCCAAAGAGGAACTGAACGCATCCAGTCAGGATTGCTTATCGTTCTCCATTATGGGGACATACGAGAATAATTATAAATGATAATAATAATAAATGGGCTTCAATCAGTATGTTACTAGAAACTTGGAGCTTAAATCACAAATAATTATTATCGAATAATTTGCTAGGAAAAAAACTATTATAAAAAAACATACACACGTTGGATATGAGTTTTGTTAATGAAGTGAACTTGATAGTTTCGAAAAAAATGTTAAAGGCGTCCTTTCAAGGAAGAAGACATTCAGCGGATACACAAAGGAATTTATTTGAAGAAATTTGTGATTGGAGTCGTTGAGCGAGATAGCAGAGCTGAGGGGGCTGTGTTGCCGCACTCTGCCCCCCCCTGCCCCCCTCTACGATTCAATTATGCGCGATAAATCGTGGAGACTCGCGCCCGGGGTGGTTCACGCCCCATCTGACCGGCTCGACAAGACACAGCCAGCAGAGGTAGAGAACAAATCACACTGCGTCAGGGAGATATGTGCCACGAATTACTGCTGTCGAATTTATTGTGAATGAGCCATGTGGGTGACAGCGATAACGTCACCGTGATATCTCACGCTTACCAGTTTCTATTCCCGTTAATTTTTAGATGTGAGAACATCACAGTTTAAGTTTTAGTTTCGTAGTAAAATTTTAAACTTTTTAGTTAACAGCTTTGCTCCTAATTCCCTAATGTTAAATATCTTTCGTGTAATCTAATCAGCGAAAATGCTTACAATGGCTTCTGGTTCATATCTCCTTAATAAGAACGAACTAGATAAGTTCAACGACAAGAAACTGTAAATAAACGCAATTACATTTTTATATACCTCCTAGAGAATCTTTTAGTTGGTTGTTGATTATTTATTATTTTCCGTGGTAAAATAAACAAATACGTTGGACATTTTTAGTCACGTTAATGGGACTCTCCGGCTATTTTCTTTTTTTGGTCTATTCGAGAGCTAGTTTATAGCCACGGACTATTCATTAGTATGAAACTGTTTTTACAGTTTGCTTATTACTATGGTCGCCAGCTGCTCTGAGTTTACTCGTAATGGACAGACGGGTCACGTGTTGAACCCCCCCTCTCCTCCTCCCAGCCAAAGAGGGATTAGGGGTGGCTATACTAGTCGTGTAAAGCTGATATGAAGTCCATAGCACACACACACACACACACACACACACACATGCCACCATGTCACGTCGATGGTCCAGGAGAACGATGGGAGAGCTACAAAAGGGGTAATTTTACAGGGGAGCAAGAATCCTGTGTAAAATATCAGTTTACACTTCAAATTTTATAAATCTGTCGTTGTTACTGCGGGACAGCGGTGTGTAAAAATGTAAGTTACTATAGACATGGCGGCATCTGCATTTTGAAAATCAATCTTTAACTCCGTTTCTTTTTATTTAGATTGTAGTTGTCGCATTTTGGCGACCACGTTTATTTTCAATAGAGTGAAATCCCAGTCTCTCTACATGTAATATAGAGACGAACTTGAAATAATTGAAATGAAGAACAATCATACTGGATGAAAGTACTATTAAACCATTTTCATATCTTCTATATCATTTGTTTAATTGGCCTACTTTTCATTGTAAATGTTTTCAGTGTCATATTTCGCGGTCGTACTTGAGATAAGAAAGGACTGAACATTATAAATTCTGTTCATTCGTCTTCTCTTTAATTTCACTGAGGGTTTAAAGAAAACAACAAAAGTTTCCTTACGCTACGCGGAGTATTGGGCCCCTTGTCGTTCCACTGCTTGTAGTCGCTCTGCCAGCCGACTGACTGCCGCCGCGTTGGCATACCAGTGGTCCTACGACAGGCTGCAATCAGCACGCGGATAATTAATCCACTGCCTCCCAGGACAAACAAAAAGTACTCCGACGTCAACACTGATTAAGTTCCATTCATTCCTTCGAAGAAACAAGCTGTATAATTGAAACTGCTGTCTTGAAGGACAAACCACGACCGAATGCGGCGATAGAGAGCGCAGCGTTCACTTTTTGCGTAAGCTGTGCAGTCTTTGATCTTCCTGGAACTAATCATGCAGCTCTCAAGTGCTGATAATGCCTGTTGTAATGTTAACAGGTCGAAATAGCTACGTCGCAACAATAGTCGAAGCAAATCACGTCACTGTAAGTCTACAATACTGTGATTTGAAATTATTGTGGGACGTAGTCTTGCCTCGTGTAACCTAAATCCCTGTAAATTAAATATTATTCTAATATCTCGAAACACATTATTCAGTTTTCTGCATACATTATTCACTCTCCTGACTTCCTAGATATTGCCAAAACTACACAATTCTGTGTTGAATCTGTTCAATTAAAGTATCAAATTCTTACTTCGAGTATGTTGAACAAATGATCAACCAGCCTATGCTTGCTTCGTAAATACTTTATGAAAAGACACTATTAACGAAAGCAGGCAGTATCAACACAACAATCATTCAAAAGAATTTGTTTATTTATTTTTTCGAAAGCATTAAACCGATTTTTTTTTTAAATTGATATGACTGAGAGATAAGTTTTTGATATTACAATTTTCTTTGTATATCACTGTAAACTGTTAAAATATGTATTATAGTTTCTTACGTATCACGTTTTGGAACAGCTATTAATGTTGTTTCTTCAAAATGTATTTATTTTTCTTTCAGTCTCAGAATAAATTTGCTTTCGCAACTAGAAATTATTAAAACGTAAACGTGAAAGTATTATTTGAAAATCAAACTCGACATATACGAAGTTCCTTCCATTCTTATCCTCATTGCGTTTACTAACATCGCAGACTTGTGACTCCAAAAAGAGGAGTCAAAGACTTTGAACTATAAGCAATATGGCAGTTTACCAAAGAGTCTGGTGAAATCTTGCACTAAGTATTAAGTTTCGTAATAAGTTTGCTGGAGCAACCTTACAAGAAAACCCACTCAAGTAGTCATTCGCGATGCAATGTTCTGAAAGAACATCAAGTATGTCATATTGGAGAATTATATAAAATTCATATTGGTTAAACCCACATTATCGATAAGCGTAGTAACAATAAAATAATTACAAATCTAATTGCAACATTATATAAAATAATTAACCAGCCCACTAAACTGAAAAAAAAACATCAAATAAGTATGGCTTGTGGCTGTAGGGCCAATATTAATGTATAATGTACACTGATCAGCGAGAATGTTATGACCACCTTCCTACTAGCCGGTATGTCCGCCTTTGGCACGGATAACAGCGGCAATGCGTCTTGGTATGGAAGCAATGAGGCATTCGTAGGTCACTGGAGGGAGTTGGCACCACGTCTGCACACACAAGTCACCTAATTCCCGTAAATTCCAGGGAGAGGGGCGATGAGCTCTGACGCCACGTTCAATCACATCCCAGATGTGTTTGATCGGGTTCAGATGTGGCGAGTTGGGGGACCAGTACATCAATTGCAACTCACCACTGTGTTCCTCGAACCACTCCATCACACTCCTGGCTTTGTAACATGCTGTATTATCTTGTTGACAAATGCCACTGCCGTTGGGAAACATAGTCGTCATGGAGGGGTGTACGTGGTCTGCAACCAGTATACGATACTTAATGTCCGTCATGGTACCTAGCACGAGCTCCACTGGACCCATGGATGCCCACGTGAATGTTACCGAGAGCATAATTGAGCTGCCGCCAGCTTCTCTCCGTCCCACAGTACAGGTGTCAAGAAGCTGCTCCCCTGGAAAACATCGGATTCACACCCTCCCAAAGAGATGATGAAGAAGGTATCGGGATTCATCAGACCATGCAACGCTCTGCCACTGCGCCAACGTCCAGTGACAATGATCACGTGCCCATTTCAGTCGTAGTTGTCGATGTCGTGGTGTTAACAGTGGCACACGCATGGGTCGTCGGCTACGCAGGCCCATCGTTAGGAGTGTTCGGTGAACTGTGTGTTCTGACACACTTGTATTCTGCCCAGCATTAAAGTCTGATGTTAGTTCCGCCACAGTTCGACGCCTGTCGTTTTTTAACGGTCTGCTCAGCCTACGACGTGCGACATCTGTAATGAGTGGTGGCCGCACAACCTCTCGACGTCTGGACGTGGTTTCGCCTTGGTTTCGCCACTTGTTGCAGACACTCACCACAGCACTCCTCAAACACGCGACAAGTTGTGCAATTTCCGAAATGCTCGTGCCGAGCCTCCGGGCCATCACAATCTGCCCTCAGTCAAACTCAGATAGATCGAGCGCCTTCCCTATTCTAAACACGGATAGCTCGCACACTGATACTACATGCACCGTGCGTATGTCTTACTAGCAGTCATTCCACGTGAGGTGACGCTGCTATCGCGTGGGCTGGTTTATATGGATTGTGTGTAGGCATTCATAATGTTCTGGCTGGCCAGTGTATCTGAACTAATCCTGGCGCTTGAGTGGCAACGTGATTTCCGTTTTCCGTGGTCTCGCGAACCAACTCCAGCCGAATGTCCGGATGGTTACTTCATAAGGTCATGGCCAAGGTCCTTCCCGTTCCGTGTCCCATTAATTTCTTGTCATCAATGACGTCAGCGTCGATGAGGCTTAAGGCCTAAACAAGAAAACAAATACCACATTATTGTTAGATCGAGACCTACAGCATTTCGTCCCAATGGCAACTCGTGATTCATGCCTTAAAAAATACCATTAAATGATTAGCTCTGTATCTATTACTGGTGTCACGTGTTAGATAATTTTCTGTGAACACTGTACTGAAAAGAAAACGAAGATTTGAAGTTTTCTGAGTGCGTTGAACATGTTACCATAACATAGATATCGAGAGTTAAAATCTGGATTACAAACAGTTTCAAATAAATTTACTAAACACGACTTAAAATAACTGAGTGCATTTCACAGACCGATGAGGATGAAAACATAAACGAAGGCAACAGATGCGTGTTCAGTGATAATAAACAAGTGCGTTATGTTTGTGTAGTCCTGAAAAAACTGAAATGTCAACAGCAGAGAATAACATACATGCAAATTGCTGAAACGCTACCAAGGTCGGTGAAAATCCGTAAAACACTTGTGGTATAAGTTTTAGAAGAATGTGATACTTTATCCAGTCTGTAGCCAAGTAAAAGCACTGTTGCATGCTTCGTGAAAAAAATACGCAGCTAAAGTAGAAAAGTAAAGAAGTGGAGAGCGTTAGTGCGGCAGCGCTAGTGGCGACCGTGGTTCATTGAGGCGCGGGAGACGAATGGACGCTTTTAATTGAACGGTTGCCAGTTAACAAATTGACTGGCATTCTCACAGAGACGCGTTGTGTCCCGCGCGGTATAATTAAGCGGCTTGGCCACGAGGGAGCCTCCGTGAATGAAACCGAAGGTCTTTCAGAGATTTCGGTGACAGGAAATGCCGTCTCACTCCATTCAGCCCGACAAGCCGACGAGCTGCGACGTAAACAGTACCGCTGAACTGCCAATGCGGACGTGATTTTGTTCATTTTTTTATTATTAGAGCTTGAGATAGATATGCGAGTGTCAGAGTTGTTGATTGTCGGTACGGCGCGTGCGAGGTTTTCGCGATGCAGCTAGAAGTTCCGAGCACAGTGTGACGTCATGAGACAAAGTACGGTGGCCGACCCTGGCAGCGTAACGGCTAGCGTGTTGGCCTCGAGTTGCTGGGGTCGCCGGTTCGAGTCTGGCCTCGGGCATGGGTGGTTTTAATTAAATGTTGTGTCCGTCTTGTGTTGTCCATACTATTGTGAATAAAAACATTTGAGAGATAATACATGTTCAGTTACAAAAATGACGTAGACTTGAAGAATCATTGTATATTAGTAGATTTAATAATGAAATGTTGTGAAGCTGGCTAAATGTCAATAATAGCCGAAGGCCATATATCAAAAAAAAAAAAAAAAAAAAAAAAAAAAAAAAAAAAAAAACGGTGGGTGGTCTAGCTACCCGGCGTTAAATGCGCTGGATTTATTGCTCATCATTAATGACTTCAGATGCGTCTTCAGTTCGGAAATACTATAACGCTTATTGGAGACTGCTGACCCGACAAACGCCACTAGCGCGCACCGGGCGACTGACGAAGTGTTTTTTGAGCGTTCCCAGTAAAATGAAGTACGCGATCAGTGGCCGGGACAATTCAGCTAATGCTAGTAGCTTTTGGATTTTTTTCTTTTTTTCTGTTGAGTCCAGCAGTACTTTAATAAATTAGCTATGGTTCTGGGGAGGAGAATCTGCAGCTACGATATTCGCTGAAAATGTCGAAAATTCCTTCGTGATCAAAACTTAAGCAATCGGTTCCACCCAGAAAATTCTAAAAAGCTTCCATCGTATCAAATATAAGTGAAATGCAATAAACTTTTCTTAAAATCTACCTGCCTGAAGGAATAATAAGTACAATTCAATTGTACATCGATTTAACACTGGTCCAGTGACGTGTAAAGTGACTTTGTTATGACTGTCAATTCCTACTAATTTTAAATCTCGAAATCTCACATGAGGAACGCTTCTAGCTAGACAGCTAGGTTACTAGAACCGGGGCAGGCTTTTTGGGACATGAAACGGAAAGGAATTCGACCATAGCCTTTTGAAGGGACCTTCTCAAAATTCAAGTGGAGTGGTTTCGTAAAACCATGCGAAAACAAACCTTTGATAGCCCCACGTGGAATCGAACCCTCGCTCTCCAGAATACCAGCGTTGGCCGCTCAGCCAGTAGACTCGTCATCAACACTGACACACAACTATCACGTAGACAATCGACTGCCACTTGTTTCTCGTAGATCGGATAAGACATTCGTTAACAATGGACTCTCGCGGTGGACTTTGGATTGCAATTGATTAAGTTCGGGCTAGTGTGTTGTTAGGGAGGCTGTTTACACATGACAAACTACACCTTAAGCTTGAGCAATAACATACTAAAATCTGTGAGTGATTATGAAACATGGCTTTTGGTGATGCGACAGATATTCGCTTCTGACCACTGATACCAGACTCGGCGGTGTTCTCGTGGGTCGCGGCTACTCCGGCGGGGTACCTCCGCGATTGACTGCTGGCGTGTTTACCGACTGCGGTATTAATAGACGCGAGACCGTCCCAAGGCCGTGCGCTGAACTGCAGCACTTGACTCGACTCAATATGACGCCCGAGAATTTAAAAAAGGACGTGCGGGTCAAGTGTCCGGGGCGGCAACGGCTCGGCTCGCGTCAGATGATTTTGGCGATAAGCACTGGCGAAATGGTACAGTGCCGCCGTGCCTGGACATGTAGGTCTCCGCGGAGGGCAAAGGAAGGATACAGTACTGTGCTTACATATTCTGCACTAGAGTACGTGAAACACCAATTAAGTGTAGGGCAGAAAAAATTTATTTTACTATTTGGATCGACGTTCAGGTTTTTAAAGATGAAAGAGTATTACAGGAAAGGAATTTAAGGAATTCAGCCATTATCTTTTTGATAAAAAAATCGCGGCAAACAATGTAAAATGGCAATTAAAAAGCTAGAACGGGTCACGAATAGGGTTGCAACGATATATCGGTCCAAAAATATCGATATTTATGTCGATATTTTAAATGGTCGATACGATAAAATCGATATAAACTCTGATTTAGCTCGATAACGTCCTTTGTTGCTCTGTGCTTCCACTCCGTTTCGTGCGCGTTATTCGTTCCCTATTCATTTACGTTCACCGTTTTATTATTTGATATGTTGCGTTACGTTGGCATTCGTTAGTTCTTGTTTCTCTCTGGGACGTATTACAATATTCTAAACGGGGTAAAAAATATGACCGCCTGACCGATACAATTGCTTATTTTATTACTGCTCGTAATAGACCTTTTAATGCAGTTGAAGGCAAAGGTTTTAAGTTTTAATGAAGCACTTAGCACCATTATACAAAGTCCCTTTTCGTGGAACTATCAAAACAAATTTGATGAAAAATATTTAAAAATTTCGAAAGTTGTGAAGGAGGAGTTGAAAAGTGTGATGCAATTTTTATTGTTACGTAAAGAATAACGCCGACTATTTGGAAATTACGGTACATTTTTTGCTGCAAAATAAAATGAAATCAATCATGATTGGTATGCTAGTTGGATTAAGATATGTTTATAATTGCAATTAATCATTTACTCAAAGTAGCCTCGTTGGTTCCTTCCGAACGCCTTTTCTCACAGGCAGGAACCACTGTCACTAAAACTAGGAACGGACTTAGTGGGAAAATGTTAAGCAAACTACGTTTTCAGGATCTGTTGACGCTTAATATTTGCAGACGTAATTGTTTTTCTATAAACTGCCTCAAATTTATTACTTGATTTTGATTTACACACTTATTTCTAATTTCTAAAATAATATATAATAATATCGGTAATATGGATATTATCGATATCATGCGGTCGATATTATCGATTATCGATGTTTTTTTGCGTCAATATAAATATCTATATATCTATTGGTATCGATATTACCTTGTATCCCTAGTCTCGAACCGAGATCCTCCGAAATATTAGCGTCAGAAGGTGCAAGAAAGTATTCCAATAAGCAAACGTAACGACGGATATATACATTTGAACGATAAAGTATAAAGCATTACTTGTTTTAGTTGAATCAATCAACAACTTCAGTCGTGGTAGAAAATCGCACTACTTCCAGCGATAATACAGCACCCCACGGTGGAAGCTGCAATTCGAGAACAGTCCGACCAGTCAGAACCTCGTCAGTATATGAGGTATTTTACGTTAGCTAATACTTTCACACGGAACAATCACTACTATACTGGAGCCAATTTTTTTGGAAAAACTTCCATTAAATTTTCCACATTTTTATGAGAGTTGTGTGACACTCACAGTAAAGTACTACCAAGAACTCCACGCAGAAATTGTCTGCAGCTTATATGCTGATGTCAGCGCTCTATTAAAAACTCTTGTGCACAGTAAAACTTGTGAATTTCGTAACTTTTTTAATGCCGTTTCCTACACGTAGAGGGAGTGTCGAAGAGGCTAGGGATATCAACAACTGATCCCAAAGTAAATAACACTCTACCTAACTGCGAAGAAATATTTGCACCTATATGTAAACTAAGCCATAAAATTTTGAGCCACAGAAAGGCGTGTCGTTTGCCGGCATGAATTATTTGTGGCCACTTAAATATCTAGGACATTTACGCTCGGTTTGTGCCCACCGACTCGCCCCATAAAAGCACTATAAGCGAAATTAACCGCCCCGGCTTGTTGCATTGACCGAAAACGGCTCTGCGGCATAAAACACGCGGTTTACGAGGCCCTATCACGCTCTCAGTAGGCCGACCACACGTTTGGCTTAGCACCAACGTGGGGCCCCGAGTACTGCACTAAACGTCACGAAAGTTTCCTGCCAACAGATGCTGAAAATTTCGAAGATCCCGCCTTCATTAGCACAGATATCGCAGTAATGTAGAAAGTCGTCTGTTCGAAACATAAAAAGCCTCCAAATCAGATCTCTCCCGCCCCCCCTCCCCCCTCCACTCCCACCTGTCATGGAAGTTTGATAGCCTGCGAACGGGATGGTAGCTGAATGAAACCTTTGTCTTTATTGCTATGAATTACAGATAGTGTTATATGTATTTATTGGTGCATTATGCATTTGTTACAAGCACAGCCATGGGTCGGTCGTTTGATTTTCTCTCGAGTAGACTCGTAAGTTCATGGGATGCCTGGAGACAGGATTGCGGTGAGCTATAGCGTGGTCTTAGCGGCCGAGGAAGGCGTGGCCGAGAGCACTCTGTTTACGAGCAGTGTTCTGTGATTGTCAGCTGCAGGCGCCAACTGCCCAGCGTAAAACGATAAACTGGCCCCACTAACGAGGCAGGGTAGCCAACCTGACACGGCCCGCTATTGTCTAATTATGACGCAACGGCAACATTCCACTTAACAGGTCGCTAGAGCAGACTCAGCAGGAGGCTAAGTCTCCTGAAAATGACAATAGGCTCGGTCGAAACGTTGGGAAGAATTGAGGAGTGTTTGTGACGCAGTTTTTTTTTTATTTATCGTTTTACGCCTCGTCTTTTGAAGGAAGCATGCCGGAATTCACCGGGAATGATTTGGGGAAACCATGGAAAACCCAAATCTGCATGCCTGGACGGGGACTCGAACCGCCGTCCTCCCGAATGCCAGACCAAAACGTTAACCAGTCACCCACCACGCTCGATGAAGCAGAGTTAATCTAGTGAAGATATGTGTAACAATATGATGACTGACAGTACAGCAACATGTCTTATTACTTACATTGTTGTTTGCCACATTTATTTTTATAGCTTGTTTCCATCAGAATAAACCAATACTTTCCACTGAGCTTTAATTGAGATTTGCAAACTATGAAGGTCACCCCGTTAGTTGGTTGGTCCGGCGCTGACATCAGAAGTGGAGAAGCGGTGGTGCACGACTCCTGATCACTATATCGTGCGCCAGAGTCCTGGGTTCGACCTCTCCTCAGTGTATACGGAGTATACGACACTGTAGGTGGTCATTCGACTAATAGAGAGACAGCTGTTACACAGAACCAGTGAAGACGGGCGTAGGAGTACTTGGGGAGGTTGTAAGGTACACAGTGCTAACCGCAAATTATGATTAGTGTTGTAAATATATTTCAAATTTAGTAAGGTCGCAGAGTATGTATTTTTTTAAATTGTATAATTTAGTTTAAAATTCAAAGACGCCCTTAAAGACAGTGCGGAGCATCTTTCAAAAACAGATGAAGAGAAGAGAAGAAAAATAAATAGTTTTGATGAAAACACAAACGTACAATTAATTAAATGAAGGAGGAAGTTTTAAAGAAGAAACTCTCAATGAAGTTGTATTTTAGCAAGTAGTGTGTAAATGTTAAAAATAATGTATACAGCCCGAAGGAGTAATGAAAGAGAATTAATTAATGTTTTGTAAGACATAGTGTAATGATAGGAAGGAATGTATCATTAAAATTATCGATGATAAGTATTAATTATATATCATCTTGTTAATATGAATTACAGAAATAAATTGTATGCTTAATAATCTAAGAAATCTGAACGAATTATTACAGAGACTAAATAAATGAATGACTTTAAAGTGAAGATTTTTCAGCTGTTAATATGTCGGATTGAACCAGACATTAAAGCCAGCAAGAAGCAATTCTAATAACGGTAAATATGTAGTGAGTATACAGAAGGAAGAAAGGAAGATATAAAAGATACTGAGGCTGCTTCCAGACATACTGTCACGTACAATAGTTGGAAAGGAAGGAAGTCTCAACGCCTCACGAGGTGATGTGCAGTGACGGCAGAAGGCACTTGCCCTGCAGGCTGGGGCGATGATTTGCATGGAGAGCGCCGCGCGGCAGTAAATCTCAGCAGGCGGGCGGTAATGGAATAGCGGCGCCACACCCACAGCAACAGGTGTCTCCAGCAGGCCGGCTCGTCTGCACCAACAGCACTCACGAAGCAAGAAACACCTCAACTGCAACAGAAACTTCAAAATACGAAATTGCGCGAGGTATACTATCAAAATCCAATCGTTAGGTTTTTAAAACCAACTGCTGACATGAGAATCGTTGCATTGCTGATAGGAATAAACTATTCTTAAAATACCTCTGACGTGATGTTCGTCTTCCACTAGGATTGGCGTGGTAAAATGCATGAGGAACGGATATTAGTGAGCTCGAAAGCGACATTGCCACTGTTTTTTGAACTCTGTGCCATATCGGTAATATGTAATAGAAAGTATAGGAAAGAATGCATACATAGAAACTCTGTCAGTGGATCTCAGAATGTGAGAACACCTTGTTTTTTATAGCAATTGCTAATGAAACAGTTAGCTTCGCAACAGGTGTGACATTGTCTTTGCCCATAATAACAAGCCTTGTGCATCACTCATAGGACGGACTATACATACTCTTTGCTTTGCGATGTATTCTATTGGTACGATCCATCTACTCCTTCAACCACAGCGGTAAAATGGTGGAAGACAATATATAGGTTGTTGCTTGCCAGCAATTTTTTTTTTTCCAGGATGGAATGCCGGAGATGGAATGGAGAACAGAGATTATCACAAAGCCACTATAAGAAATTCTCCATAGAAAACTCAATCGAGAATACATTTTGGAGCGTCCCAATTTATAAAATGCCGGCCCCGGTTGCGCGGGGCTAGCGACCTGGCTTCCCGTTTCAGGGGTCGCCGGTTCGAGTCCGGCGCTGGGCAGGGGTGGTTTCAGTTAAGTGTTGTGTCCGTCCTGTTCCGTCCCGTCACTTGTTATCATCAATAACAACACGAGGAGATTCTATATACGCACATGAGAAATAAAATAAACGTAGTTGCTGACTAAATGGCCACAAAACTGAAAGCCAATTAAAAAAAAAAAAAGGAAATTTACTCCGAAAGGTCATAGTTTGAACTTAAAAGTTTCTTCTTATGTCAAGTAAGTGTGACGAAACGTTGCAGAGTTGTCGTGACTCTCGCGTCTCGCCATTCCAGTGCGCTGTGGTGAGCGGCAGACACCTGCACGCTCTCCGAGACTCGCCCGTAACATTCAACCATTCAAAAAATAAAACAAGGGAGAGAATTAAAAAGATGGAGCAACATACAGAAACAAGAGCACTGAGTCATCGCACCCGGCAGGCTCAACGACTTGCAAGGGACACCCTCAACTCATCTCTTAGTAGTTCCCAGTAAACATGGCAAAACAACTCATTCAAATGGCAATCCGATTATGTTCCATGATAAATATTTTCTACATCTATATATAGCAGAGCGCACCAGTACCCATTTTTATCAGTGATTCAATTTATCTGATGACTTACAAATTCTCTTTGTTTGTCTGTATAACTTTGAATACTTTTTGTGAACACTGTAACTTGTACAGCAATGATCTGATCTTATTGCGTAGATTTCAGTAATGTCATCGTCTGTTTTATCTTGGCTCACAGGATCGATGGTAATCAACTAATCTGTTTGAAATATGGGGCCAAATTATTCTGGTCAGTAATTTTGAAGCATGTAATGTTAGAGTTATGGTGCGATAATTTTCACATTTGTCGGCTTTAGCTTTCTTCGGAAGTGTGTAGATGATATTTTTATTAAAGTTAGTTAAGATTTCTCCTGTTTCATAACTTTTTGATATCAGTTTGGATAATCTTTTGATTCCTTCTTCTCCTACGGATTTAAGAAGTTCTGCAGGGATCTCATCAATTCTAACTGCCTTATTTGCTTTCAGGTCATTCAAAGCTCTATCAAATACTGCCCTCAAAACGGGATCTCCTAAGTCATCAATGTTGACAACGCCTTCCTTTTCCATTACGCTATTCTTCAACTCGTCCCCATCGTACTGTTTCTCAATGTACAATATTTCTTTCATCGGTTAGCTCTATTTTCTGAGCTTAAAAGAGGTTTCCCATCGGCAGCTTTTCTTCGTTTCTCCAAAATTTTGATTGGTCTTCCTAAATGCTACACCCACTTTACCTGTAACCATTTCCTTTTCTACTACTTCACACTTTGGTGGTAGCCATTTTTCTTTTGCTTTTTTGCATTTGGTGTTTATTTGATTTCTGAATTTCCCGTATTCCTCTCTTCCTGCTTCATCTTGAGAATTTTTGTGACTTCTCCTCTGATCTATGTGATAACGGAACAAACTGATGTGATGTGGTAAATACGCTGCACGTTTGACTATTCTGCCTGCATAGTGAGTGTTATGTTACGGGAGATAATGTGACCTCTGACATACATCACTTTAATAGCTACCTTTATAGAAATAGCCACTAAGAAATTCTAGTACGGGAACAAACTCGTTCCTCGCGCGCGTCTGGTCTGTGGACATGAATCTCTTACCCGTAATGTTCAGTCCGCAGTCTGATTCTCCACGCTTGGCAGACTAACGTGGAGTCATATTCGCGCGAGCCACGGCTCGTTAGTTTGTCATTCACGCGGCGTTTCAAATATATCGGACATTGTATGGAAATGAAAGCAGAGCAGACGGCGGCGAGTGAGAGGTATGAGGTACTCCACTGCCAACCTTACGGCGTGACTCGGCCTTTTATTTTCTCTTTCTTTATACGCCTGTCCCTCCTCCATTTTCCACTCTATTGAAGCCGCGTTGAGCTTTTCTTATCTCTTCATTTATAATCATACCTGACCTTGTGCACCCTCTGCTAGCAGCTCTTGAAAATCTAATTTCGGTTGCCCGAATTCCAGCGACAACGTGTTGTTCGTTTTTTGGGCCCCACCCGGACACTTGAATGTCCCGACGCAGACGTGGGGCGGCTTCATAACACAGTCGGCAGCAACTTCGGTTTAATTTTGTCAACTACGATTTCAACACTTTCACGTTTTGATATCACTACTAATTCTATAACTTAAAACGAAAATGGAACAGGATCATAATTGCTGTAACAAGTATCCAGTCTCAAACACCGACTTGGTTTGGAATGCGACTAGCCTTCTCCTCAATGGAATTTGTTATGCATTTCCTGTCATTTTTTCGTTTTTACCTGAATTTAATGGGAACTATATTCTGTTGAGGTGTTACTCTTCTTGGATAACCTGGAATTTATTTGAGTTTCACCAGCGTTTCCCTACACAGACTTAAGAAATGGGTGAAAATTTACATATTTCAAATTGTTTCCAAGTGGTAGGATGTGCCTTGCTGATGGATTAACGCCTCGTCGACGTCGAGGTCATTAGAGGCGGGATGGGACTGGAGACAAAAAAAAAAAAAAAGCTCTATCTGGTGCGTGGTACTGATGTAGATGTGTGTTTTGCTCTATATTAAGTACTTTAACCAGAGAGTTTTTAGCACTGTTGATTGAAAATGTAATGGTACACTGACGTCATTGAATTAAGTATAATTTCCTTGATATGGTATTGATTTCATGTTACTTTGTTTCTCTCTTTTAAAATGTTACTTGAGGTAGAATGCAAGGTTTTGCATGTAAATGGCACACACCACTGTTTTGTTTATGATCGCTTGTTATTCTGAGCATGTTTTCGTGCGGCTCCGAGCGTTTGAGGTCAGAGGTGTCCCTTATCAGTGAGATTCATCGATGAGATAATATTTTAATAGTAAGGGGACACAGTCGCGAACGGGCTCAATTTTTTTTTTGTCTTGTTCAATGCTCCAATTATTAGCCGTTTGTTTCATGCAAATTTGACGATTATATTCGGAGTTATTAATTTTTTCGTGATGCGTGGTAATAGTGTGTCTGTATTGTAATGTAGTTTCTTGTATGTAAAACTTTTATTACAGCTTTTTCTCAAAACTACCTTTTTTCATCTCCTGGTACACTTTTCTCAAAAACTAAGACTGATAAAGACATCATACTTTATGAATCTCTTGGTAATAAAACGATGATTAATCAAATAAAAAATGGGACCTGTCGTAACAACAAGAACAAACTTAGAAGCTCCAAGGTATTTATAAAAGTTATAACTTTTTTGTCTTTTAGAACAAAATAATTACTCATAAACTATATAAAATATAGTAATAAATCTTTATGTGATTTGCATTAGATGTTTCATCTGTATACTACAAAAGTTTCAGGTCTGTATCTGCATTAGTTTCTTACCTTATGTTTGCTTGTTTTAACATTGATTTCTTATGCGAGGTCCATCGCGACTGTGTCCCCACTTTGTGGTGATGTAATATTCTGACGGGAGACGTACTAGATTTCCTTGTGTTGCGACAGTGTAGTGTGGTTAGTGTGACGCTGTGCCTGCCTGGTTCGCGCGGCAGTGTTTCCACTGTGCGGGGCTGGTCCGCCGCGGCGCGACCGCCCGCCGAGCACGGCGAGGCAGGTGCTCGCGCGGGGACGCCTCTGTTTGTTTACAGGTGAATATTTTTAAAACGCAGCGGGCAGGGCAGGGCGTCAAGTCTCAACTGAACGCCTGCAGCAGTGGAGTACACCGACCCCAGGGGGCACAGGGGGCACAGGGGGCGCTCCTACCAGGCTGTCTGTCACATTAACATTCTGCAAACACCGTCCCAATTTTGAATATTTCAGTGTAATCTCCATCTATCAGGTTACATTTCTGTAATTTTTTTACAATCAGAATATTAAATTGCAAGAGTGCGGAAAATCACTGAACAGCGCAAGTCGTGGTTGGCCAATCAACCCAATACACGGGGTTGGTTGGCACGCAGAATGGGGTTTGTTGGCGCAGCCCTCGTTGAACGTTTCACAAAAATGAGCTGAGAGAGGGGAAAAAAGGAAAAGACCCCTAGAATTTGTGGAGGTGCTTTAAGTAAATAAAATATAGTTTATTGTAACCCATTTGCTTATATTTTAAATTTAAAAAAAAAATAGAACCCACAAAGCAAGCCTGAGATAAACTAGAAGAAACAGGAGACCGTAAATATTGGAATTAATTAAATAGGCTTCATGTCGACGAGGTAGTTTTTTTTAATTAACTCATTAGTTGTGGCTCACGAGCTGTTCTTACATTTTCATATTTGTACAAAATTTCATATTATTCAGCTGAGACTAGCTTTGTTTTTTACCTCACCATTATCATCTTCTAGACAAATGTTAACTGTGCTACATAACGCTACGTTATGGTCGCCGGGTGGCTAGGGTGTGGTTCACTCATGGTATTGTCGTGTAAAAGTAGATGTTCATCAAAGCCATCATCTCTGTCAGCGTAACTTACAGCTAGGCTCTCCTCCTCACTTGAAATCATAAAATAGATTTGCCTCTTTGTACTTAGTTTCTTCGTTTTCCCACTTTTGGCTATGTGCCAACCAACCCCGAAGACGGATGGCCAACCTGCCTCAAACACGTTTTTATAACAAATATGGCAGTCACAAATATCCACCAGAATGTTATGAAATATTTTATGTTACCAAAATACGAAGTTAGAAGCTGCTGCAAGACAAGAAACACTTTAATCGTCTTCAATATTTGCTGTAACCACCACTTTACAATATGAGCGTGAATATTTATATCGTGGCTTCGTATTAACGAGATGCAGGTTCCTCGTATGTTAAAACTTCCCCAGCTAGATAATGAGTTCGACCACCAGCAGTGATCACACACACCGTTCCTCGCAATGGAGTGGCTGTCTTTTTTCTGTTTCACCGCCTACTTTCAAGTCCTCCTCCCACTGACTAAACTCATCACGTGACCGTTCCGGCACCAGAATACCTTGTATCCTGATAAGTTCTGACTATTACCATACCGACAATGAATGTTTTAACAGTAGTAAGCACTGCCCTTAGTTCAATTATTTAATTGTACTACGCAACTTAAGCCAATCCCATGCAGCCTATGGTGCCAAAAAATAGTTTAGAAAAATTACTTATTGAATTTTTACTACAATCGCCCCTTCCCTCATATACAACAAGAGAAATTGCGCTGCTGTTTTTTGTGGAAGTCCTCGAGGCTATGAAGGACACGTGGTCAATAGATGGCGCTTCCACGCACTCTACAGAGAAAATGATAAGTTTATGGCCAACTTGCCCCCTACTCGCTTTCTTTTAAGTATAATCTATGAATTGCTGGTAATATATTAAATGCTCGTAAAATTTTCCAATATTGCTGGAGTACGGATTATAGTTCCAAGTTCATCCTTGAAAAAAAGAACTTGGCGACTCGGTTAACATTAAAATATAAGGGAGCGGGAATTGTGACGTGAACCGCTTGAAGTTGTACTCGAAACAGGTAGACTTCAGACAGCAGGCAACGGGGAAGACACGATGCCGATAGAGACCACAGTCAAGTCAAAGTCCATTAGCGCTACATTAATATCTAATCTGTTTCACTACAAGTCGTAGAGACGAAACTGCAAGACATGTTAGTAGTATCTACGATCTGTGTGCTAGGTTGTCTAATTTAATAATTAATATCAAAACAATTTTGTTTGGGTCTTGATTAGTAAATGGCATCTACTCTAATACTATATCGTACTACATGTTTAAATGTGTTCCTGACCAAAAAAAATTAGACAAACTTGTTAGCCTCAGGCAACACTGCTTGTTTTTCGCAAATTCGTTAACGGAACTCGATTACGAGATTACTACACGAAATTGTAACCGAGCGTGGTGGTGTAACGGATAGCGTTCTGGCCTCGCATTCGGGAGGACGGCGGTTCGAATCCCCGTCCGGGCATCCAGATTTGGATTTTCAATGGTTTCCCCAAATCACTCCAGGTGAATGCCGTGATGCTTCCTTCAAAAGGCCATGGCCGAATTCCTTCCCATTCCTTGCCCCCATCCTTTCCCGTCTCTAAAGACCACGTTGTTAAAAAGGGACGTTAAACTGTTTAAAAAAAAAAAAAAAAAAAAAAAAATCAAATTGTAGTGTGTAAGGACACATCTGGGGGGTATCCTGTATCATCCGAATTTGATGTCCTAAATTATCATATGTCAGAAAACCTTTTTAGATCTATAAAAAATTTCGAAGATATATTTTGACGTCAATCGTTCATCCATCCAACAGCAGTTCGTTAAAGAGATGAGCCAGAATGCCGTGGTGACTGCGGTATGCGTCTTCATGTCCTTTGTCTCTGTTTTTCGTTATGGGATTCTGAAGCGTGATGCTCTGTACATTTATTTCCGATGAAGTTCGTACATTAGCTGCTTCGTTTCCGCTCTTACTTAACTCGACGACAGTTCTGTAGCTGGAACCACGCCGATCAAATGTCGATACAATTTTCTTTCTAAAGTTTACGGTCGCCAAGATGTTTCCGTAGCCTACTTATTTGTCGTATGCATTGAGTCGTACAAGGCGTAGCCGTGCGACTGTGCCCCAGTACACTTGCGGACCCTGCATTGCTCCGGTACGTTCATACCCGGCGGGTGCTCGTTCAGCTGCCATTGTTGCCTGCGTCCCCTAGCGCGGTTAACGCCTCGTTCACATCGACAGACACTGTACGTGTCTGCGCTTGTCTGAGGGGGTCTGTGGGGTCAGTATGACAGCACAGACAGCGTACCACGTGCTATAATTAAAAAAAGATGAACACCGAAAAATAAGTTGAATTAGTTAGAGAATATACATTTCTATACGACTTGAGTGACCAAAGATATGGTGACGGCAAACGGAAATATGAGGCATGGAAGGTCAAAATACAAAGAAGTTTATCTCTGACATCAAAAGCGGTAGATTGACTACTCCCGCCTTGCCTTTGTGATTTACTCAAATTAGTGACGGCTGTATTTTCACTTACATGGGTATGGCTATATTTTATGAAGTTGTGTAGAATGCATGTAGTCAATGTTACTTTATGAGCATTTTCGGGTTCAAGCTGGATTTTTCTGTTGTGCATAACCCGATGCTTCTTCTTCCAGCAAAATTGCTACTACAGCTAGTTCTTACATGCGTGTACTCTCTAGTTTGTCTGACGACGTCTGAGAGTGTACTGTCGAATACAACATGTCTGTGCCGTGTTTGACACGTTACGTGCAGGGCACACTACTTGCTGGTAAATGTGAACGAGGCTTGAAATGGGGGGGGGGGGGAGTTGTGCAGGGGAGCCCCCTGCTCAGCGCCCTGTCTTCACGTTCCGACACTGGTAGCTGGGTAGACGCCTGCGTACTCTCTGACTCGCTGAGCCACGTGGCTTCGAGTTATCGCGACTACTCAGCTGAGACCAGGGAGGCTGCGTATCATGCAGTGAGCAAGCGGGACGTACAGAGTAATAGTCAGCTCTCAGTTAGGCTTAATCGTGCTAATTGCGTGCGCAGTCAGGTAAGACACACACTCTCTTACGCAGCTAGACTCGGGAGTAAGACACTGCCAACCTGCTGCGATCAGTCCTCTCAGGACTCAGCCTTGGTCAGTCACACCACTCCTTCAAAATAAAATCCTCTGGAAACAGGCTTATGCCGCGCAGCTTCAAGACAAACAGCTGTCTAAACAGATGCGAAATGCGCCATTATTCAACAATTATAGAGCCCGTAGTTACTTAGACCTAGTAATGGAATACTAACGTCTCGGTGTTTATTTTTAATCAGAGACTTTTCGCTATTATCGGTTTTTTATGTATTCTTCTTTAATAACGACATTCTATTTCCAGCCACAGCAACTGCTAAGCATTTTCAGTTCATACAAACTGCTTACTGGTTTAATGGTATTATTCATGTTTTTAAACATATTTCATCGCTGTTTAAATTAATTTTCACGACTACTAGATCGTTATAATATCCATTAACGACGTGGAATCGCCTCGTATAACCACTAACATTCTCTAGATGTGGTATCACTCTGACTAACTGACAGCTCCAGTTGTTTCCGAGAGCATTCAGGTTGGAACGGGAGACCGGCGCAGTAGTCGCGTGAGAAGGGGTGAGGGGGGGGGGTACAGTGCTCAGAGTGCAATAACATCGAGAAGAACTCGCGTCGCCAGAGCTCTAAACAGGCGAGACAAACATGGCAACGAAACAGTTTAATTGTGTCTTGGCATATATATGCAGTCAACTGTCAGATATGTCGAGGCTATGTTGTGTTTAATGAAAAGAACAAATTTTAATCTTCGACTAAGAACTTTTCACTCGAAGTAATTTTTTGCGGTTCTGTTCCAATATAGGATCTCTGGCCATCTCTACAAACTATGGCCCACAGGATTGCCTTAGCACTCCCCCGCTGGCAGTATGGTAAACATAGCGATCTAACCCCGAAAGACGCGCCTAAGTAACGTCCCGGGGCTGGAAGGTAGCTGGCTACCATAGAGCCAAGATCCCAAGGATCATGGGTGGATAGATCACATTGGCTTACTGGGATATTGCTATCCGAGAGGGGTAGGTCCCCAAGAGGGTTTAGCGCTTCTGTGGAGCTTATACTAACTAGAACTAGTAATGACACAGGATTTGGGTCAAGGAAATACAGTTACAAAAGCTCTCACAGATAGTAATTGTATACGAATAGAAAGGATACTCTATAGATCCTCACAATAGATTACGGCCCATTAGAACTGGATGGTAGGCTTACATCTGGTGGTGACACAGGGTGCAGACGCTGGTCTGTTCCTGGGCTTAGTCGACAAGACTCCACACTCGTCGATTGACTGACTGATCATGTCCCCTATGACTTGGTCAGCCTATATACCTCTCGAACACCTTTGGGCATGAACCAATGTGGTAAGGGACTTCGAGCGTTATCAAACAACGTTGCGTGACCGCAGACTAGACCTACAATGGTTCCTCATGCGCGCTCCATCCGATGAGGCACCGATGACGGTATAAATTACGGTTTCTCGCTCAGACCCATACTTGGTATTAATTCTTGTCTTAGACCATGGCTCGGCCATACCAAATTAAATTATAAGTTTGACAAGAGAATCATTAGTCAAGAACAAAGTGCATGTTTATTAATAAGAGTGTAATGTGAAAAACAAATTACACAGAAGCTATACACTGAAGTGCCAAAAGAAATGGAAGAGAATGCTGCCAATAAATGATGCCGGCAGCATCGCGCAAGAAACGAATGAATGTGCCGCTCGGTGTACTGTGCTGTGGCTGCGAAAAGATTCTGAAATCATTATGGTCGCACCACGCGAATTAACAGACTCTGAACTGAGAATTTCGGAATTTTTTCGTGAATTCCATCCACAGTGTCATGAGTGTGCCAAGAGTTGTAATTGCCCGCCTTACGTCCCACCACGGACACGTGCACGTAATCACCACGACCAACGACGTATGCGCCCATGGCTCAGTATTGACAAAGAGGCGACACTGCATCAAAGAACAACAGCACTCAACGTGGGACGTGTGACAGGGGTGTCCAGAAAAACGTGCCATGTGTGGGATATGGTCAGGAAGCACTGTGCTCCCTCCTGGTACGGGCTGTGTTTATATGGAATGAACTAGCGTCTCTTGTCAATCTGAAGCTACCATTGACTGGAACTGCTTTGGTTCAGCTACTTGAGAACCATTTGCAGCCATTCGTGTCGTTTATGCTCCCAAAGAACATTGGATTTTTTCGGGACGACACTGATCCAAAATCGTTCACGATTCGTTTGAGGGACATTCTGGACAATTTCAGCCAATCACTTGGCCACCCAGGTCATCAAACATCAATCAAGTCGAACATAAACGAAAGCTCTGTCCATGCACCGCGTCCTTCACCGGCAATGCGTTCCCGCACGTGAAGAAAGCATGGCTGAACATTTCTTGGGAGGGGGGGGGGGGTGAGCCTATACCCGGTGTGGTTGCTACCCTTGGGGGTTCCACACACTAGAAGGCAGCCTGTAAGTTTTGGCCCTTCAGTGTATGATCCGTAAAAATAAAAAGATATGCCTGATTCCAATTTAGATGTCTGTTGCGACAGTGATTTATCGCTGAAATTGCTTAAAACAATATGGAAAACGTATAATCTACTACATAATTTCCTAAGCTCACTCACTCGATAGCTATTGGCTGGTGAACGGTGTCACGTGTCAGCCTTCGCTCGCAAATTAACAGCGACCAGAGCTATCAATAGAAGAAATTCGCGGTTGTGTCCACAGTTTAATAACTAATCATCTGCTATAAAATTAGTTGCCATAATCGCTTAAGATCTTTGTTCGTGTTTGCTGTACGTGAGTTATTAGGTTATTTCAAGTGGACGTCAGACCAAATGTGTTACCGTATCGAGTATTCTGGCAATTCATTTATTTGGAGATCCTCAACTGTTTAATAATCTGGAATGTGTATTAAGTTCCCCGGCCATTACAGACACTATGAGCAAAAATTACATTAGAAATGTTTGCCCAGCCACAGGAAAAAAAAAAATCATGCTTTCGAATCAAACAGGAATTGTTGAAATTTTGCAGAGTGAACTTTTATGGTCAAATACAAGTGAGGTTCTGCTACTTTCGATACAATTATACGATTGTGCGATTGTCCCTGTCCGTGTTTAATACGTCTATTAATACTTCTGAGTTCTTCAAGCTCCAGAGATTTTACTCGTGGTAAGGGTGAAACACAGTCAACTTCGTGTTTGGTCAGATCAGGTGAACCAGTCATAATAACTGATCGTAAAAACTGGAACTATTCTAGACCCGTGACGATACGCAAAAAACAGTCACGGGCTTACGTTAGTGTATAGCAGATTAATGAGAGATGATTGTTTAAATGTAAAGAGAATACAGTTATGTCATTTCTCGCGGACCGTACATCGAGAGCCCTGCGCCAGCCGTGTCGACTAACCCGCTGCACAGGCCACGCGCAGCCGGTACGAGGCGAGGCGAGGCGAGGTGAGACGAGGCGAAGCGAGACGAGTCGAGGCTAGGCGAGATGAGGCGATGCCGGGCGAGGTGAGGTGATGCGAGGTGGGGCGAGATGAGGTGAGACGAGTCGAGGCGAGGGGAGGCGAGACGAGGCGAGGCGAGGTGAAGCGAGAAGAGGCGAGCCGGGGCGAGGTGAGGCGAGGCGAGGCGAGACGAGGCGAGGTGATGCGAGGTGGGGCGAGATGAGGTGAGACGAGTTGAGGCGAAGGGAGGCGAGACGAGGGGAGGCGAGGCGAGGTGAAGCGAGAAGAGGCGAGCCGGGGCGAGGTGAGGCGAGGCGAGGCGAGGTGAGACGAGGCGAGGTGAGACGAGGCGAAGCGAGACGAGTCGAGGCGAGGCGAGATGAGGCGATGCCGGGCGAGGTGAGGTGATGCGAGGTGAGGCGAGGGGAGGCGAGACGAGGCGAGGCGAGGTGAAGCGAGAAGAGGCGAGCCGGGGCGAGGTGAGGCGAGGCGAGGCGAGACGAGGCGAGGTAAAGCGAGACGAGGCGAGCCGGGGCGATGCGGGGTGAGGTGATGCGAGGCGAGGCGAGGCGAAACGAGGCGAGGCGAGGTGAGGTGAGGCGAGACGAGACGATACGAGGCGAGGCGAGGCGAGGCGAGGAGGGGCGAGCCGGGGTGATGCGGGGCGAGGTGAAGTCATGCGAGGCGAGGCGAGGCGAGGCGAGGCGTGACGGGACTTGGCGGTGAGGCGAAGCGAGGTGTGGCGAGGCGAGGTGAGGCGCGAGAGATATGTCCTTCCTAATTAAGCCGCCACAAAAGAATGAAGACATTGTGAGTATAAATTAGGGCTGTTCGGCGGCGCCGACAGAGATTAATAGTCCCACAGCCGGCGCATACTAATTAGCAATTAGATCGGAGCGAGCACGGGCGCGTAATTGAAACGCTCGCGGAGGCGTGGGCGGCGCCATTCCTAGCCTGCGCACTGCGTGTAAACAGGCTGAGACTGGAGCGATGGTACAGGTAGCAGGTCGGCGAGGATAAACTGCGCCTCTTATCTCCCTACGAACAACAGCTGTCGACCACTGAAATTAAGAACTTGGAGTGTAACAGTACGAGGCGCCTGCCGCAGGGTAAGCTGTAGAAACATTTTTCTTCTACTACTGCGGAGAAAAATGGGTGGTGAACGCGTCGAATCATCAGAAATACTACGGCCGAGGGCCAAACATCTCCACATTGCGTGAGTGTGAGTAGAACGAGAACACGTGAGCGACACAGTTGATAAGAGAGACGCTAAACTTGGTGCCTTCACCCTCCTGGATACATTGTGCTCGAATGTCTGTCTATTAGCTGTCTCGTTAATCGGGAATGCCACTGATATCAATGACAATAGATAACTCAGTAATTTTACTAGGAAGAGGAACTGAAATAAAGACAGTAGTGTTGTAGGAATATTTATTAGCCATAGTATTACTGTTTGAAGTTTGTTTAGTATTGGTTGTTAAACTTGAACAGCTGCTTGATCGTATAGCGGAGCGTTATGCATACAGATTAGGTCTGAGTGGCGCTCACACATCTTGTTCTGTGATTGGCTGCGCGCAACAAGTGGGCCACTGCAACACACACGCGCATAGCGTAAGGCTACCCTGCAAGCGAAGAACACGTGGTTACAGTGGAAGCGTATTCCTGCGAACCAAGTCGCCGAAGAAATGTTTTTTTTTTTCAGTTTTCACACAATTAAAGGCGATTTTATTTAGTATTCAGTATAATTTATCAGAATATCAGACTAGACTGGTGAAAATTTAAGAATATGGATACTGAATAAGAATTTTATTTAGCTGAAAACCCATATTTGAAACTCCTTCCATTTTAAGCGAGAAAGAGGCAATTCCGTGTTAATGATATTTTCCTAAATCACCATTTGAGTGAATATTTTAAAATTTTTGAAGAATTAAGGAAACAACAACTGAGGTTTTATGAATATTATCGTATGAGTTATGACACGCACTCATATATTGAATGCAATAGAGGAAGAAATAAGAACGCAGTGTAACGCCAGAGAATGTATTTCACCATCTGAAAATCCACAATATTCTTCTGTCAAACACCAAACATATCAATTTTTCACCATTCATATCAATGTTTAAATACAACTGAAATAGACAGGGATGGGTTTGCGTCAAGTAAAACCTTTTACAACTATACGGAATCTGCAACACTTCCCTCACATTACAAATGAATCGCCCAATTTGGGCGGGAAAAAAAACTGAACTTCCAGCGACAACAAGCAATTCGCTTTTTCTGTAAACGCCTGCCTTTGTTTGTGTGGGTTTGTTCTTTCGGGCGAATCCGGGTGGTTTCGCGTGAACTATAGCTTGCAGTGCAACCACAGCTTAATATATACTCTCTTCTTCTCTATTCATATCACACATTACAGTTAACAACATAAAACCATGTTTTCCGACGTCTCTTTTCACTTTCTGTTTGCGGAAGAAATTGTTTGCGAATTCTAGGATCTACAATTTTTTGTGTATGATTCGACCATTTATACCAATTTTCTTTAATTTTGTGAGAGAATATGGAGATAATTTCTGATGTCTTCAGCATTTATTTTATCGTCGCGTGTACATCCATTCAAACATCGCAAAATTTAATTTCTTATAACTCAATTCCGAAACGTAAATTTCATTCTATTACATTCTTATCTGTTTCATTCTCAAATTTTTCACAATGTCAACTATATCAAATAAGATATTTGACTTTTATCATGTGATCTTTGATGTTTGAATGTAAAGTCTTGATATTATATAAAAAAAAGTTGTATTTCAATAATTTTAACAACTATTTTGTTGAACTTACATTTCCGTGTAATTTCTATTTTAACGTTAGAAAATCATAATATTTTAAAATTAAAATTATAAAAATGTAGAGAAGAGTTGCACACTACAGTTAGAACCATTTAACCACGTAAGGACGCTGTAGAATGGTTTACGAAGAACGTATAGGAATTCGGATGGCAAACCAATGAAATGACAAGAATGGACGACTGACGACTGAAGCGAGAGACGAAATGGAAACCATGGAAACCAAAGCTGCAAAGCAGAGGAGCAAGTGAAAGACGACGGAGAAACTTTTTTTTTACAGAATTTGTGAGATATGTAATCATTACGCTAGCCTGCACTTTACTGTCCCCTCTTCTTGTGATGGTTGAAGTATCTACTGCACATTCCAGTATACACACATAATACTGTACATTTTAAAAACACACATATTACACTTTATTGATTAGTTCGTCAAACTTCAGCTAGGCAAACATCGGTAAACAGTTCTTTTAGATTATTGAATGCCAAGTTGAATATGCATAGAACATATTTCCTTTCATACCGAAAGAAGTTAATCTTGAACCAGTAAAACATTTTTGTAAAGTCGTTAAAGCATTATAATATACAAATTAAAGCAATCCCATCTGTCTAGTAAGGTGCCTTCTTACCCCCCTCCAATGAACCAAGCTGAGCTTTAACTTTTCCAATAGTTATGAGCAACTAACAGTTTGCGGTGATGTTTCTCCGTTATTTTTGCCAGTGAAGGTGTGTCAACAACTCGGTTTGGAAGTGAAACCAATCGCAAATCTTCAACTCAAATTGACAAAACACTGAATATGAGACCAGCTGTACGAGTTACTCCGTGTGAAGCCGTGACCTTTTAAGGAACCACCTCAACATTCACCCTAAATAATATGGGGAAACATGGAAAACTCAAGTCTGCATGGCCGGACGGGGATTCGCGTAGTCTCAAATGCGAGGCCAGACCGTTATCGCCACCCACCATGCTGAATGTTACTAAATCCTGCTTCTCTTAAATTTCATATCCGTGGTTCGAAATCTAGTAATACCTGCTCAAACCTCTGAAATGTGAAAACTACGTTAACAACAATCACAATAGCACATTACAGTTGGTAAATTGTAGTACAATATTGTGTTGTTCCTTAAAATAGCGTCGTATATCTATGTTTAACGTTCGTAAAGTAATTGGTACCAGTGAAATCAAAAGCAGACATACAGACACTGTTATGAAGGCTGTACTTTATTTGGTTACCACAAGTGAGGAAGTTCTTCTGTTTGATCTCTGTGGGATACTTGGCACTCGATGTCTGTCGGAAGCAAACAAGAGACAAACGCCCGTGCTGACGTACAGTGACGACCAGACGCTCTCGGCTGCCGCGTCTCAACGCAGCAATTAGAGGAGTTTGTAATCAAATCACAGACCTATCCTAACACACAGCCAGAGCGCATACCACTGACACAGCGCATCAAGTCTATCACAACGCAGATCCCTACCACCATGTCCAGAGGCTCTTATTATTATTATTACTCCGCGTTTCACTAAAACTGTGTGGTGGAGGGTGCAGTGCTCCAATCAGAAAGTGTAATAGTTTGGAAGGGATATACGGGATATGGCAGGAGGCGCCCATGGGCTATTGTGAGGAACCATCCCAGCATTCACCTGGAGATATCCGGGAAAACCATGGAAAACCCAGTTCAGGATGGCCGGAGTGATTTATCGAGAGCTATTCCTGTCGGATTTTAAGTTTACTCATCATTCCCCAATCGCTCGTAGAAAAAAATGTGTTCAGAAATGAATCTGTTTTATCTTATGTGTTCAGAAATGATTTGTTTTGTCTTATTTTCGCGGGCATTCCTAGGTATGAATTTTGATGGTAATATTATTTGCTGTCTTTCTGAAATAAGTCAGTTTTGAAGTTTTCAATTAGCTTCTGTCGAAAGCAACGCCTTCGTTGTTACAAGTCTTCCCAACCTAAGTCCTTCCACATCGCACTTACGCTTTCTCTTCAACTATATATACCTGTCACGAATCGGGCGGCTCTTCTTTGGACCTTCTCTAATGCCTCAATTAACCCCCTTTGATCGGTATCAATCATTGACTCTTTATTTTCATACACCTACCCACTTAGAAACTCTGTCCACGTCTCGTATTAGCTGTTCACTGTCCCCCACTTTATCGCTATTGTACAATCTTACAGGATGATACCAGTTAATTCAACCCAGTTTTCCAACTCAAATATTCACCGTCAGCCTCTAGACGCGAGGCTAAAATCCGTTGGTTAATTTTGTAAAATTATTTGCAGGTTTATGTTACTTAACCACTATGCGACCATTAAAGTAAAATATAAGTTTTGAAATTTTTTATATTCAGCGGTGAAGTTTTATCTCCACCGATTTTCCAGAATATAGTAGCCAAGCGCTTCAAACACAATCAGAAGTTTTAGGGGAAGCAGGAAGCTATAAGCGTGGGGGGCACATGTTTACCCCTCGCTTCCTCTCTAATTCAGTACTACTTTCATTCGACTATCACATTTCACAAATATGAACATAAATAATGCTAACTACAACCGTATTCAGTCGAATTGAGATGCAACATTTCATCATCACGACACTCAACAGTTTATCGCGTTGACAATCACAGAGTGAACTTCCTAAATGTCATTGAGAATAATTCAAGCCAGGTACTGTTCTAGGCTGAATGATGTTTGTTTTCAGATTTCCGCACGCCGCGCTTTAATAATTTAATTTATCATGATTTCCGTTTTTCGTTCCAGGTAACTATCAAGAGCGCTCATTGGTGGCTGCCGCAGCCTGGAGTCTGGTCTGTTCAGTACGTTGCCCAGCCTGTGCGAGTGCCTTCTTAGACCTCACGGTAGTGGTATGATATGGTATGCATGTCCCTACAGTGATGTCACGATTAGTGAACAAGAGGTTCGTAATGTTTCTAATACCTGCAGACATTTTGTGGAGATTATATTCACATTTGCGTAGTGAGAAATTTCGTAAGTTTTCGAGTGTTCAGTGAAGATCAAACATTAGTATCTAGACACACTGGTGCAAGTCGCCCCACAACGAGCTTCAAACCACAGACAACTTTGTACATTCAAGACTTCATTCACGAAGACACACCAGTTATTCCAGCAACTGTAATAAATTATTTAAGTGTGCAGACAATCCTCAAGAAACAAATATAGGGGTTTATAAAGACTACACTTTCTTAAACATTTTTGAAGCGTTTTGCATCGAAATTAAACTTATTTCAGATACTTATTGACGTGTGCGTACGCAAGGGGCGACAGTTCCCGTGATGGTGAACAGCCGTTTGTCTGATGGCAAGTACCTCGTGATCATCTTTTGGGTTGCTGGAGGTGCTTGCATCAGATTTGCGTTTAACGACGAACTTTCAACAGTGTATATTACCTTGAAGCCTTAAATTAACCAAATCAGATAGGCCTATCCGTCCAAAAACCACGAACTTTCAATGCACAGCATCCTTTTTTTTACTAACTGACTTCAAAAAAAGAGGAGGTCCTCAATTCATCTGTATTTTTTTTATGTATGTTCAGCGATATCTTCGCCAATTGTGAACCGATTTTAATGAATTTTTTTTTTAGTGGTCCCATATAAATTTCATTTATAAATCACCCCCTCTACCCCCTTTACACCTCTTAACTTTTATACAAAGTCACATTTTTTATCCAGTTTCTATGGAACTTAGTACACGTATAATATAAAATAAAAATACTGTCAGCAATTAGTTTGCAGAAAACCCAACCCCTCACTCAATTTCAACCCCATAAAGATTCTCAATCCCGTTATTAAAAAGCTGTAGCCGACACCATTTGACCGGTCTCCATGAAAATTGGCATAAACATGTAATTTTTCTTCGATAAGGTTTCTAACCAAAAAAAATAAAAAAAACCACCCCCGCTCCTCCTTTACAACCCTTAGTTCTTATACAAATCCACATTTTCTATCAGATTTCAATAGCACTGTTCATATGAAATATTTCTGTCGCCAGCGGGATTTGAACCCGGGCCTGGATCCAGAATTTTTTTTAAGGCAAGTGCCTTAACCATGAGCTAAGAGAAAGTTCATGAAATGAGAACTACTGACCCATATTTAAAAAACAAAACAAACTGAAATACCACTAAGAATTTAATAATAAAATAACTTTAAAAAATTTAAAATAACTTTGTACTTTGCTTAGAAGAAAATAAATCTAAATAGACAATATTCCGCATTACTATTATTGAAATTTTTACATTAATCAGCTATTTTTGGAAATTAAGGTAGAAAAACAAAAAAATGACAATAATACATAAAAAGTTGTTACTTCTTACCTATGATTAATGCGAAAAACATGTTTCAACAAAAGTGAAACATACAGATGATTCACCGACATTATACTAACTGTAAAGCGTTTACCGCATGATTCAGCCTACCAACTAACAATGTAGCGTCAGAGATATGCCTCGGCCACCAACAAGGCCGAGCCGCAGACTAAACTAGCGTCTAATTTGTTCCCTTAAACTGTCACCGAAAAAACAATATTTGCCTCGCTACATGCTGTAAAATATTGGAATTTTCGTTCACACTCCCCGTGTCGCCTCGAAAAGCAAATACAGTGCAGTAATTCGTTCCTTGCGATGAGACAGCTGGCATTGACTTCAAAAATAACTGAATAAGGTAAAATTTTCAATTGAAATATTGCCCATTTAGATTTATTTTCTTCTAAGCAAGTTGTAAAGTGATTTTAAAAATTTTTAGTGTGTTTTTTTGAAGGCGATTTTATTTTTTGAAACAATTATTTTATGTGCAGTAACTACGCAGTGAACAGCGCTCATATGGTCGAGATTAGTATGCATCTCTTTTGTATGCAATCATCAAAAAAAAAGAAAAAAAAAGAATCATTTAGAAAGAAATTTCATAGCAGTAAAGGAGTACACGAATTAATACGCAAGTGGCTACGGACAGGTCCAACCATTTTTTTTTATTTTTTTTTTTTTTTTTTTTTTGGAGTATTAGAAAACAAATGTCGCGTTTAAAATAAAAATGTTTAATTAATAGTGGTGTTATGTAAATAAATAGTTTTGCTATATTATAGCTGAATGAAGAATTTTTTACTCCCAAGGGACACCTTTGACCTCGAACGCTCGGAACCGCAGGAAAATGCTTAGGATTACAAGCAATTTAAAAAACAAAAAACAGTGGTGTGTGTCATTTCCATGCAAAACGCTGCATTCTACCTCAAGTAACATTTTAATAGAAAGAAACAAGGTAACAAGACATCAAAACTGTATAAATTAAATTATAGGTAATTCAATGACGTCAATGTACCATTACATTTTGAATCAACAGTGCCAAAAAATATCTGCTTAAAGTACTTAATCTAGCGCGAAACACGCATATACAGCAGTATTACACACCTGATAATGTTTATATTAGTCCTCAAAGTTCAGATGCGGGATTTCAGTGAAGTGGTTAATACAAAGAGGAAGACAACAATGTGCACACCTCACTAGAGTCACGTTATCAAATTACAAATCACTTTCGCATTCACGCAGTCCTATATCAAAAGCCACACTAATTGCATTTTCAAATGGTGATGTTGATATGTCAATGTCATAAGCTGGCTTTCGCCAAGCATATTGCAACATAGGCTTATAGATAGATGCAGTAAACTGATTGTGAGTCACAGAGTGAAGTTTCATGATGGAATAACGATCATGTATCTTCACTTGTGGTTTGACACTTTGCAGTCTTACAAAATCAGTAATCATTCTGATTTAGAGGTCAAATTGCGAAAAGAATTAAACATCAGGGGGTTGGCAATATTTTTTTTTTTTCAGTGGCAATTCCTTCAGCATAACTTCTTTGTTGGGAAAAGTTGCATCTGGAAAGGTACGTTTTGTGTGACCTGGTCAGGAATCACCCAACAATATGCTCTTTTCCTTTGGTACATGTTGGCCAAGGACTGAAGTTAGAAGTTTCATGTTTTCTTTGGACAGTTTTCCACTTTCGCTTGCCTCCACATGAATGTTTCATGGTCGGGATGTTTCATGTTGCTTTGAAATATTTGGACCGAAAATGCCTTGCGTCTCATGAAAATAGCTGTAAAACGAATTCCGCTAGCAGACAAATGCGGATTTCTGCATGGAAATGACACACACCACTGTTTTTCCGCTTGTTATTCTGAACATGTTTTCATGCGGTTCCAAGCTTTCGAGGTCAAAGATGTTCCTTGTCAGTAGTAAACCAGAACCTAGCGGGGGCAGTCCTGCTGAGCCGTGGGACTGGAGGGTCAGTGACCATCCACTTGTCTGGTCGCTGTCTCCAGCCGTCACCTGGCGACCGTCACTCACTCGAGTGGTCCCACAAACTAAAAACAGCGGCTGATGTAACTACAAAATGTCACACTCATGATGGTCATGGTGGTCTTGGGCATGACCTCAGCATACACTATAAGCTTATTCAAATCTCATTTTTCGGTCAAATTAATTCCCTTTACATCATTTGGGCATATAATATCGATAAAAACTGAGTTCAACAGTTTAAATTCTTGCCGCAGCATATCTACCGCTGGTAGAAACTTACGTCAAGCCCAAATTTTTTAATCAGTCTAATTTTTTAAAATAACGATGAAATAATTTTTTCTTCATCAACATCAAAATTCTTTTGCAAAATCCTTTACAATATATCTACCCGTAATATTCTGTGACATGTATCCTGACCCAATTTTTTGTTGAAGTCTCAACCATTATAGATATGTATCGCAACTGTTCCTGCGCAGTAAAGAAATTTTTTTAAAATATATTTGTTTCACGTGTTCGGTGTTCCATGAAACGAAAACAATTATTATTATTATTATTATTAATTTTTTTTTGGTGAAGTTTCTGTCGCAAGTGGTACAAAATATATATCTGGTGAATGTTCTTTTTCGACAATTCCTTACAGAACCCGTTCATTACAGCACAATGGATGAAAACATGCAAATATTACTCTTGAAAATTCGATCTATGAATTGCAGTTTACATTTGTTTAATAACATTTCAGTTGATGTTGTTTTTTTATTATTGCAAGTACATGTCTCAGTGACTCGCCCTTTGGAATGATTGAATCGCTTACCTGCTTTGGTCTTATCGTAATCAAATATATTATTTCCATTCTTTTTTTTTAATGAGCTACCGTTAATGAAATTTGATAAATGATCTATCATTTTGAGGATTAATTTCTCCGTTATAGTAACATCATTAATTAAGAAAGTTAATTTTCGAAATCCAACCCGTACATGGTAAATATTACGTACAGGCAGGATCACATAATCGCGATAGTTCAGATTCAAGCAGCCAGGGTTCGCTGGCGTGGATAAGGAGTGATCGCATACCACTAGATAGCAGCACCGCATATGAAAGAGAGAGAGAGAGATATTGATAAACTGCATGTGTTCTCTAGAGGGAGGAGCTTCGAGGATATTTTTGTTTCTGTCAGCGAAACATTTCATGACTTGTAATTGTTTTGTAAGACGAGGCGAGTGTTTTGCTTCGTACCTGTTGCACTTGACAGATGAGCCGATTCTTCGTTCGCCCTGCTACAAGCCACCGACCTCGCTGTTTGAAATACATCATTCACGAAATTTTCGCACCGGACACGCAGTTCGTCATACTCTCTGCTAATCTACGAAAAACGCATTGTTAGCGCAGTCAGAAGATTAGTAACAAAGATCATTTTCACGAAATTTTTCGTAGAAGTTTCAAAATTATAGTAAAGAATTGACCGCGTGCTATGTTTCATGACTGGAGCATACGTATTTACTAACACATTCACAAGCGTAATTACAGATATCACGCATAATTTCGTTCGCTATCCCCATATGTTATGCGACATTCTAACATCCACGATTAATTTCTAAAATTTAATGTTCAGCTTGATTTATCACCATTTCTGACTGACTGAAAATGAAAAGTGTTCGAATCTAGAAACATTCAATATGTTTATGGTTTATGTAATCGACAAGTAACCAGCAGAGTCTAGAACTGGACAAAACTAAAAAAAAAATTAAAAAGTGTTTAACCTAAAAATTAACTAAAAAATAATCATGTTTAGAGAATGGAAGGAAAGGTGCGAACAAAGATCAAGCTGAATGATAAACGTTAAGAGAAGCACAAACTAGGGTGGAAAAATCACTGTACATTGTCAAAAGAAATTAGTCAAACAAAAATTGTCTCCAATTTTGGAGAAAATGTATTCACATTCAAGATTTAAAATATTGATAAAACATTTTTATGTACTGAGGAATTACTTGGATACCTTGGTGTCTAAGAGGACGAGAGAGACGACGTTTGGAAGCTTTGAAAAATGTTTCGCGTTAGATTTAGATGTTAAAAATTAGCTGCGTGATCAATTAAAAAACAGTTTCGGGGAGATAGGTATCAATAATCCTGCAAAGCCGCAGCATAAAACCAATCTAACGCGCTGTTCGGATGCCGCGAGTAGTGTTATACCAAGCAGCATGTTCTTTGTGACTTTGTGACCATCTAGCGCCCTGGCAACGTTCCCATTCACAACTGCACTTACGAGCAAATCCATCTGTCGCAGGCTTCCTGCGAGACCTCTGTGAAGCAGAATCTGCCGGCCGATCAAATTACCCGAATCGCAAACTGAGGGACTCCGTCCACAGACAAACTCAAGTTTCACGAGACTAATTCTTTTTAAAATTACGTATTAGAACAATCGGAATCCCCGACGACCGTCACACCTGAGAACTAGAAGTCGAGATAAAATATATGTCATCTTACAGCGGAAAGCTCTCAATTTATGACCGTTGAGAAGAAAAATTATACGGCAATTGTAAGCCGGAAGGCAGTTAAGGTCAAAGAAAACAAATTAAACGTCGAGTATTCAAGCTGTGGCATGAAAACAGCGTGACCACGGCAGTAAGCGTCATTTCTCGTTTTATTGAACCTGCTAGCTTCAAAACGAAGATTATTCTTGGAAATGCAGGCATAAATTTTATGTGACTAATAATAACTGGACGTTGTGTATGATTTTCCTCATTTGCTGGTAATATTGATTTATAAATAACGCCAAAGATATTGAATGTTTGAGCATTTATTGAACGCGTTTCACTTCTTTTGCAGAATCATATTCAGCGGGTTCTCCTGGTAATTACGTACACATGGTACAATTTGGTTATGTAGATTATAATTTAGATAATAATTCCACTGTACAAAACACAACAACATAACCAAATTGTAACATTGGAACGTAATTACCAGGAGAACCCGCTGAAGATGCTTCTGGAAAAGAAGTGAAACGCGTTCAATAAATGCATAAACATTCAGTTGCTTTGGCGTTATTTATTTATGAATTTATATGGCTGTTGTTACATGACTTGTTCAGTTTCGTTACTGGTTCTATTCTTTTCATATTTGGAAACGAATAGTAGCTACGAATCGTTGGACTTTCACGGGAAGATTTCGCATTTTTATACATACTGCTTGAAGGACTACATTCAAAATATTTAGAAATTCATGGCGTGATTTAGAGAATCGTTTAAAGTGTTATTATTTTAGCAGGACATTCTATCAACTCAAGCGTAAGCGTCTTGAATATTTAAATCACCAATTCGCTCTCAGTGTGTTTTGTTTTCCCGATACGAACCCTGGAACCTCAACAGGTCGCTCGGGCAGCGCGCTTCACTCTCCCGGAGTCTTTTATTACGAGGTTTTTCTTAAGGTCGAGAGAATGTTCCGCCTTTATCTACAAATCTTTGTGAGTTCGGAAATCAAATCCACATCAAAGCTTCAGAATTTGACAGACAGATCTTTGAGAGAAATTCATTTCCTGTGGTATTCCTTCCGCATCACCGATAACAGTCAAATCGAACCAAAATGGTACTTTGATTTACAACTCCAAGTGTTTCTCAAACATTTCATACTATCCGATTCTGTAAGCTGTTTTAGTATTTAGTAGTTATTTCCGTAACAAACTTGTAAAGTCTATTTTGAAATACCCGGGATGCATGTAATGTTGAAGTGTCAGAATCCATAAGGTTGTTGGCGCCCTATAGTTTCAGACGAGGAACGACATACATTGAAACAACAATGTATTATTCCAAGATCATCCATTACTTGGGACTTACACGATAC
This sequence comes from Vandiemenella viatica, assembly GCA_031002005.1. Taxonomy (NCBI): domain Eukaryota; kingdom Metazoa; phylum Arthropoda; class Insecta; order Orthoptera; family Morabidae; genus Vandiemenella; species Vandiemenella viatica. Next base: position 12,141,500 of record JARYHS010012519.1, read on the forward strand.
TCATGTATAATATAGTATAGTATAGTGTAGTATAGTGTAGTCATAGAGCAAGACACGGCTCTATGATTTCTACGTCCATCTGTTGTTATTAGATTAAAATGAAATTTTGATGTATATAATTATTAGTAGCATCCAGATTTGGGTTTTGTATGGTTTCCCCAAATCACTCCAGGCTTCCTTCAAAAAGGCCATGTCGGAATTCCTTCCCGTTCCTTTTTACCAGTCCCATCCCTAATGACCTTAGCCGTCAACGAGGCATAAAAAAAAGGTCTACTGTCTTCGTTGCCATCGTAAAATTTGAAGCTTTCGTTTTACAGCCACATGCGCTTGCTGACGCTAAGATGTTTATACCAGTGCTGTCAACTATAAAAAATATTTCATGCCGAATCTATGTTTAGAAAGCGCCAGAAACGTGCTAAAATTTTCGGAAAATGTTGAAAAAAATGCCAATAAATGAAAGGGCACATTAACATGCTAACTAAAAAACCTCTACCCAAAATAAACTATTAACAGGTGTCTCATGAACATCACTACCATTCAACACTAGTATCAAGATCAAATCCTGCCAAAAAATAACTACACCAAGAACAATTCAAGCAAATGTTATTTGTACGTAGTAACATCTATAGTATTTGCGAACCCACCGTCATAAATATCTCTACCAAACGTAATATCTACCATAACTCTGTCTGCCACTTTCTACCAATCGCAAGCCAACCATTAACATGTCAACCAAATTGTAAACCTACCAAAATAAAACTTTACTGCAGTAAATTCTGTACCCTTAAACAGCTTTACCAAAGAAAAACCTACCTTAAGATAACTTTAGCACTTTCTAACACTAACGAAAAACAACTTTGCCAGAATTTAACCCTACCAGAAAAACCAAACTTGTGTATATATCATGCAATGAAAAGAGCAAAAAATATTGCTGGCTTGCATTCGTAAGAGGTATATCATGATATGTAAATTTTATCTTGATAATTATCTGAAAGAAAACAAGAAATACATTTCTGTTAAAAATTAAGAATAAACAATACATGTCTGATGTTTTATAACAACTAATTAAAATTTGTTAAATTTTTTGTTATTTCACTTTATGGTGGTCCTTGCTTTACTCTTGTAAACTGTATAAAACAATGAATTCAATTAGCAATAATTAGTAACAATTCATTGTGATAGATTATTCTAATAAACAAATGAACAATACTACAATTTTATCACTCCAAGAAAATAGTTAAATTATGAGGAGAAAATACTAAAAAATATGCTGTATACGAAAAAGAATTTTTAATGCCAAATCACTTGAAAATATGAAAAATTTAGCCATAAAAATGCTAAACTGGCAGCATGGATTTATACCCAATGCTAGGTCGTAATGCGTACTAACCGGGAAAGTGAAGTGTTTCCATCTGTTTTATGAAATAATTTGAACTGAGAACTGCTTATTGGAACCTTTGTGAAATTTGGTGCACATTTTTCTGCAGCTCACAGAGAATTCTGTTACGCAAGGCGGTACTACAGTTGAATACCCACTGAGCCACGGAAGCGACATTTTGCATGATGTCAGTATTTTCGGTTGACTTTACGATGGATGCGAGAACATAAAGCTACTGTGCGTACATGCGGTGAGACGCCTCGCGACAGTGGAGGCCATCAGTATTCCAGGGGCGCACGGCCACACGTCTCGCCGCCCCAGTATCGTACTCCAAGACCCGGCACGCTCAGCGGAATCAGCTCTGCTAGCGCTCAAACCATAGATAGCATCTCGTCAGTAGGAAATGAGCTGTGGCTACACAGGCCTCGGTAGCGCAGGGGCTAGAGTGCAGCTCCGCGTGCCAAAGGTCGCCGGTTCGAGTCCGGCCGAGGGCATGGGTGTTTAAGTGTCGTATCCGTATAGTAGTGTCAATGTGTCAATACTTGATAGCAACAAATCAGATTGACCTGGCAGTATTTAAAAAAAAAAAAAAAAAAAAAAAAAAAAAAAATGCTCTCCCGTTTAGCTCAATAACGTGAATGTTTCTCAAGATACAGTGGTTGGACAAAATAATATGAACACCTGACATTTACATACTACTGATTTATTAATATGGTGTTGGGCTACCTTTTCCTTGTAGAACCGCTGCAATTCTTCCCCGAATAGATTCGTAGAGTGTCTGAATAGTTTACAACGGAATGTTGTCCCATTCTTGTACCAAAGCATCCGCCAGTTGCTTCAGTGATGTTGGAGGTGGAAGTCTGCTCTTTATTCTCTGCACTAAAACTCCCCACAATGGTTCAGTTATGTTGAGGTCTGGCGATTGTGCTGGCCAGGGAAGATGTTTGATGATATTCTGATGCTCCTCGAGCCAGGACAGAACCTTTTTGGCTGTGTGTATGGATGATTTATCATCTTCCAAGATGGCAGTGTTTGGCACCGGTATGTTAGTCATAGTAAGAACTTCATCATTGAGGATATCGAGAAATTCATACACAGTCACCCGGCCAGTGATGTGAATGAGAGGACCAGCTGAATACCACGATATAGCCGCCCAAATCATAACGGAACCTCGCCCATGTTTGACTGTAGGACGCAGGCAGTCCGGATCATAGGTTTCTTTTCGTGTTCTCCATACATAACCCAGCCGTTGGTAGGAAATAATTTGAACGATGATTCATCGGATCATACCACATTCTTCCAATCATCAAGTGTCCAGTTTTTATGATCGTGGCACCACTTGTTTCGCGGTTTAGTGTTGGTGGCATTATAAGGGGTTTTGCAACTGCAGCCCTTCCATGAATGTTAGCTTTGTGGAGCTCCCGCAGTACTGTTTTTGTCGAAACAGTTTTACGCAGGTGTGTGTTGAGTTCTGCTGTCACTTTTGCTGCGGTAGTTTTGTGTTGTCTGGCCACAATCCTTTTTAATGTTTGTCGGTCTCTGTCTGTTAACTTTGGTTTTCGTCCACTATTCCTCTTCGCCGACGATGTTTTAACATGTTTTGTGTACTCTGAAATTACCGTGGATACTATCGCTCGTGAGACGTTAAACAGTTCAGCTGTTTTTGTCACAGACGCTCCCACTAACCGAGCTCCAATGATTTGCCATCTTTCGAAGTCTGAGGGGTCGCGCATTTCTCAGATCGCTTGTTGTAACCGTCGGAGAACAAATCGTATAATACACAGACCTCTGAATTACTGTGAAAAGCGCTTTGTGCTGCCTATCTGGAGCAGTAGGTTGTAATCAGCTTCTATGGCTAATTTTGCGCATCTTATTGCGAACTTATTGCGTTCGTAGGTTTCTCGTTAGTTGTATATCTCCTAGTTTTGACATCAACGAGGAAAATCCCGTTTAATGCACTGCAGACTTTCAACTACTTGCTGCAGAGCACTGTGAGGCGGAGTCACCGCACTCGCCTATCAGGATATACTACACGGGACAAAGAAAGACGAGATATGGTCAGAATAATCGTACCCTAGCACGCTAACTGCCTATGGTTATAAAAGAAACTTCCACAGGAATATAACGCCGTGAGATTCCGTAGAATAGCCCCGGGAACTGGATGCATTGCAGCATGTCCGGAAATAACAACAACGATTAGTGTCGCCCACAACCGCGTTACTACTTAAACGTAGTCATGACATCATCTACTACATAATTTCCTAGGTTCACACTACTTCTCTTACTTTTACCTGGATTTCGTATAATATTGTTATTTCAGAGTAAAGTTTGTTCACTTTGATATTCATTTTTTCTCGCAAATTTATAACCTCTAATATAGTCTCACAGTCATCAAATGAAACCCTGTTATTTGAATTTAATTTTTGGATTTTGTATAGCCAATTGCTTTCATTAAAATCTAACTATTTACTAAGATACTCCAGACATTTATCAACGAATACTAGAGCATTATTTTTTTATATTATCACTTTCTGTGGAGAATTTGGTTTCAAAAGGCTTTTTCTTGTTTTCTTAAGCAAAGAAACAGTATCTTTTACATTTTTCTAGCGCTGATTTTAAAGCTCACATAATATAATACTTATCTCAGTCTGTTGGTTAACATCTTTGTGAAAGTGATGAAAGAAATGACTTGCGAAATTCAAAAAGATTTTAACTTTTGTGTCTTCATCAGTTTCATTCGTCGCCAAAAACTTTTGAATGTGTGTTGGATTATTCTCCCCTTCACTAATAAAATAATAGCTCAATGACTTCCAATTCACTGGAAATTTACGCACTTTCGTTAATGCTACCACTTTCTCATTCAAGGGTCACTGTTATTTTTATATGTCTAATTATTACGTATCACAGTGGAAGTATTAATGTTATTTTTCTTAATAATATAGGTAATACTATTTCTGTCATATAGTACTTAAGTTGTAGCCAATAGTAGAATTATATTTTGTCCATGATTTCCAAAACTTTATTTATATAAAAAAGTCGATTACTTAAAAACGGGTATTTTAATTCATCAAAATAAACGCGTTTATAATATTTTATAAGTAATCTTGTGTTGTTGTTGTTGTTGTTGTTGTTGTTGTTGTTGGGGTTTAGGGGCGCGTCGACGGCAGGATCATTAGCGCCTTTTATAATTAATGTTTCTTCCATGAACTAATAAACAAATCCATTTAAAAAATTAATATTCTACGCATGCATGTAAAGTAAATAGTAAAAACAGCACAATTATTCAATTTACCCAATTGTGTAAAGGACAATGAACACTTCGGTTTATCGGCGCCAACTGTTCATGCTAATGTAATTTGAAAGGGCTATTATTAAGCAATAACTTTTGATAAGAAGGTCATATTAAATTCCATTTAGAAACGACAAAAAAATGATTATGTATTAATAAAACTGACTTAACAAACAAAATAGCGCGTGCAGTAGCGGTAGCAAGGCGAGCGTACGCTCTGTTTCTCTGAATTCGAGACGCGAACTAACGAACTGAAAGAGCGAACTAGTTCGCGAGGGAGCTACGAACTATTATGCGCAAGTCTAGTTCACACGTCCACTCACCTCGATAGCTATTGGCTGTCACGTGTCAGCCTTCGCTCGCAAAACAGCGACCAGAGATACCATTAGAAGAAATAAGTGGTTATGTCCAGAATTAAATAGCTAAGCAGCTGCTACCAAAATAATAGCCAAAATACAGTCATTATGTTCGCTTTTCGTAGCGTTTCATATTTAAAAAAGCATTGATAAATTTTGCGGCTGAAGAAAAGTGGATCTGGTTTTCAGTAATATTTTGCTAATGAAAGCAATTTAAAAAAAAGAAAAAACTTTAAAAAATTAAATTGTTACTGTCTCTGCTGTAACTACGAATGCCAATTGTCACTTCGGCTTAGGATAAATTTCAATCTAATTAAAATTTTGACTAATGTTGTTGCTTGACCAAAGTTTATGCATTACGGTTTATTTGCTTTTTAGGGATATTATTGACCACTTGTTCCGCTGTACGTGAGTTATTAGGTTATTTTAAGTGGACATCGCACTAAATGCGTTACCGAATCGAGTATTAAGGAAAATCATTTCTTTGGAGTTGTTCAACTGTTTAATAACATGGAATTTGTTTACGTTCTCTGGCCTTTACAGATATTATGACCAATGATTACATTATGAGTGTTGGCCAGTCTCAATAAAAAAAATAAGGTGATTCTTTCGAGGCAAACAGGATTTTTTTAGTTATTATTATTTTGCAGAGTGAACTTTAACGGTTAAATAGAAGTCAAGTTTGTATTTAAGCAGTTATACGATTGTGTCATCGTCCTTGTTCGTTTTTAATACCTCCCTCTATTAATGCTTCTGAAACACAAGTAAAGTTTATATTTGGCCAGATCAGATCAACCTGTCATAATCTTTCACCGTAAAAATTAGAACTATTCTAGACTCGTGACGATACGCAAAAAACAGTCACGGGCTGACACCAGTCGAGAAGATAAAACCCAATTGTCGCTCATTAATAGCTACAAGACCTAAACGTTCTTCTCTTGCGGTTAAAAACATTAAGAGAAGCGCATTGCAGCGAAGTGTTGCTGAATTTTTTTTGTTTTTTAAAGTTTCTTCTCAATGTCGAAAATTATAAAATTTTAACTGCACTGCGATCCATCTACATTACAGACGTGAATTCTTAGTAGACTGCAGAAAGCAAGAAACGGTTATAATTCATAAAAACAATAAACATTGTATTTTATTCGAACTTAGCGTTTATAAATTTTGAGCCTTTCTCTGAATGACTAGAAACTCTTGTCTTCAAAAGTTTAAATATTACGAAGTCCTGAAGTATTCAGTCAGAACAGAACATTGGGAAAGCCGCATTAAGCGCTCTGTAAACGCTGGTGTTTCTGATTCACACTCTGTTTCCAGAGGGCAGCACAGCCGATTTATAAAATTTTGTGACAAATTGCAGTGATATTCCTCAGCATATATTAATTCTAGCTAACTACTGAACTTCACTGAACGACGTAGTTGATAAAGTTTTGGAACATCATATACAATAATATAAATAATTTTTTATTAATACATCTACTTTGTGTGATGTAGCAACTGATTTGACTTCATTGTTCGAGTAAAATATCTTTTGATGTATATGTATTTCAGCATTTTTTACATTCTATCACACATAAGGGAAATACATGCTTTCACGTGTATGAGTACTTGTTTTCATTTCTTTAAAAAAGAAATAATAATACTTCTGGCCATCATTAAAATCCCTGAGATTGAAAACTTAAGTTAACTGATTTCTATGGAAAGATGGAAATTTTCACATTTGGTGATTAGGGAACAGATCATTTGTGCTTTTTATTTTTGCTTTAACATTACTTCAGTACATAACGGGATCAGTATAACAATGATCTAGATAAGAGGGCACTTAAATACATTTCAGATTTCAGAGCTGATATTAAAAAAAAGTTCAAATTGCATTTCTCATTTAAAAAATCGTATTTGAAACCAAGTTTTTCATCAAATTATCCAACTTCTACGATTATATATTCAGTAACGTTTTCGAACTATGCTTCAAGCAGATTTTTAAATAATTTTATACATGCCATCATAGTAAAGAATTTAAGAACTAAAACTAGATAGTGACTGATTACATTGGGCAAATTCGTGAGCGAGAGTATGCAGTTTAAATTCACCATTCGACAATCAAGATTTTTGTCAGGAAAATAGAGAATCGATTACTTGTTAAATACAGTGGCCGAATTCCTTTTCTCTCTTAGCCAACTAATTTTATCGATGTCTTTGTGAAAAGTACTGAACATAATAATTAGTCCACTGGAAAATAACAAGATAGATGTTTGCTTATTACCCGTAAAGTAGTTACTCTGTTGCTTATCTATACTAATATTATAAAGCTGAAGAGTTTGTTTGTTTGTTTGTTTGTTTGAACGCGCTAATCTCAGGAACTACTGGTTCGAATTGAAAAATTCTTTTTGTGTTGAATAGACCATTTATCGAGGAAGGCTTTAAGCTATATAACATCACGCTGCGACTAATAGGAGCGAAGAAACAATGGAAAATGTGGAAAAAACGGGGAAAATTATTCATCTTTGAGGGCTTCTGTTGCGTGCGCTGCGAAAACGGTTCAAGATACCAAAAAAAATATGTATGAAAGGATTATTCCTCTTGAAATGATCTAAAAAAATGTCTGCGACAGTATATGTCTATCTTTTAAGATTAACTCACTAGAACCATTTTTATGGTAATCAAATTTGGTCGAAATTAATGCATTATTACCAATTATTTGTTAGAGATGTATCAACATAATAATATTAATCTTTATCCAAATAAATGTGTTGTTGATTAAGAGTATTTAATTGTGAACAAAATTGTCTTTGGCATCACTTAATTTCAATGAACATCTTAGAAGATATTAAGCGCGGTCGGCTCCCTTCTGAACGGTTGTTTGCAGCGTTATTTGTTTTTGCGATATAATATTGTCGTGTAATAATACTTTTTAAATACTATTTCATTTTGTTTTAAGGATAATATTTTGGTTCTAATAATTTCACAATTATTAACACTTTTTTTTTTAGTTTTGATGTTGCGAAAACCGTATGATCTAAATGAATTAAATGAGTATATTACTCAAAATGAACCAAAATTAGTTAATGACCAGGTGACCGCGTATAATTGTGTTATGCGAAGTGTTCGTTTTAATGAAGGAAAAGTATTTTTTTTGGATGCTCCCGGTGGAACCGGCAAGACCTTTATTACTAATCTTATATTAGCAAAAGTAAGGTCTCAGGAAAAGCTAGCTTTGGCAGTAGCGTCGTCAGGTATCGCTGCAACTTTATTAGCAGGTGGACGCACAGCTCATTCCACTTTTAAACTGCCCCTAACTGTTTCTTTACAGAAAGATAGCATGTGCTCTATACGTAAAAATGGTCCTTTGGGAAAAGTTTTACAAGATGTCAGTTTAATAATCTGGGACGAATGTACCATGATCCATAGAGCTCATGTGGAGGCTCTAGATAGGACTCTTAGAGATATTAGAAGCTGTGATAAAATCATGGGTGGGATTACTGTTATGTTTGCTGGGGACTTTCGACAAACTTTACCAGTAATAGTAAGGGGAACTAGAGCAGACATTGTAAAGTCTTGCCTTAAAAGTTCCCCTTTATGGAAGTTTGTTAACATTTTAAAATTAACTACAAATATGAGAGCACATTTGGGGGGAGGTAGTATAACTTTTCCTTCAAAGTTACTTTTAATAGGAGACGGGAAAGTACCTCATTTTGAAAATAAAATTGAAATTGATCGCGATTTAGGAGAAAGAGTAAGTAACATTGAGGACTTAATATCGAAAGTTTACCCTGAAATCAGCGAAATAGAAAATAAAGATCATCAATGGATGTGTCAAAGGGCAATATTGGCGGCGAGAAACAGTAGCGTGGACGAAATTAATGACCTAATTTTAAGTAAACTTCCAGGAGACATAGTTACCTACACATCTATTGTTAACGTAATGGATCAAGAAGATGCGGTACATTACCCACAAGAGTTTCTTAATTCTTTGAACCCAAGTGGCCTTCCCCCATATTCCCTCAAGTTAAAAATAGGTGCCCCAATAATTTTACTTAGAAATCTCAAACCACCAAATTTATGTAACGGAACCCGACTTCAAATTAAATTTCTACGCAATAACGTGATCGTTGCAATAGTTTTGACTGGTCCAGCAGTTGGTCAAACAGTGCTTATACCTCGCATCCCAATGATTCCAAATGATTTACCTTTTAATTTTAAAAGAATTCAATTTCCCGTTAAGCTATCTTTCGCCGTTACAATTAATAAATCACAGGGGCAAACATTTAACCACGTAGGAATCGATTTACGTCAAGACTGCTTTTCACACGGCCAACTATATGTCGCGTTGTCAAGATCGGGTTGCGGAGAAAACCAATATGTTCTTCTGCCACAAGAAAATAAAACTAAAAATATAATTTACGCAGAAGTACTTTAAAATAATTATGTTCTTTTAAAAACTTAAAAACTAAATTTGCAAAAAATTGTCTAAAATAATAACAGAAATTGACGCGGACAAAGTCGTGGGTAACTGCTATAATTTATAAAGCTGAGGAGGTTGTTTGCAAAAATAAATATGATGCCCAAAATAACTATTCCACGCGGGCACAGCTAGTGCCATATAAGAAGAAAATAACAGTGAATTAAAATTAGTCATGTCCGATGCCTGACTCGAACCATCAACGTCTGCACGCTTGAGCCAGGCGCTAGCTACCTCACATACGGGGCCGAACTCCTGTTTAGTTTAAATCCCATTGCAGTAACGTAACAAATCAACTCGAATAATAGTTTGCGTTAGAAATAGTTTGTTAAATTTCTGCTAACGGTATTTATGTATAGCTTTATATGTAGTGTTCCGGTTTAGTATGTGACTGAAAAAGAATTTTACCGCTTATTATTTAGCAAAATCTTTGCGAACTTGCAGATAGTAGAGTTCATCGTAAAGAAAAGGATAAGATGTTGGTCCACAAATGTAATTCCATGCCATGAATAATGCACACTTTGGTAAATGCGTCAATAACATTGTTACCGTTTACTTTGATTTGATTTATTTCTTACTAATCCAAATATTAAACTCCCGTATCTACGGAACAACCATTTATAAACGTTTCTCCCATTTAAAATCAATGATTTTTATGATAATACGTATAAAATCAAAACTTAAACAGCGTTCGGTGTATATGCATATCCTATTTTTGAAACTGGACTCAAACCCCTTACCTGCAGTTGTTGCCTGAAATGAGCTGGGCACAACTTCCAAACCCCACCGGAGACTGCCCTGTATCAAGCACTTAAGAGCATTTTTGCGCTGTTCAACATGTTGTTTCTTTTTATTTATTTTTATTTCTTTCTTTCTTTCTTTTTTTTTTTTTTTTTTTTAAAAAAAATTGAGAATGTTCCTTATGTTTCAAGGGACATACCTATTAGTGGAGATTTAAAATAAGTTTTGCGAAGTTCAAATTCATTTAGTTACTAGTTCTGTAGTTCTGGCCGTCGTGGATTGCTTTGACGCCTTCTTAAGTTATGGATAAGATTTATTTAACAATTAGTTTTTTCCACTTTTCCATGCTACGTGTGCTCACGAAATAGATTGTAAGGGAGAAATGAAAAGAAGCGCGCGTTGAAACAAGCAGTCAATGACGTAAAAAATATCTTATTAGTAATATCATATTAATTAATTTAGAAAACTTCTAATCATATCCGCAAAGTGTAAAACATTTCAAAGATTGATTTTTGTTCCTTGAATTTCTAATTATTCTATGATGTTGAATTTCCATGTATCAGTTGAAATGTTTTCTGCCCTTGCACTTGTTGACAATTAATATATTGTGTAAATATGATGTATTTTATGTTGTGTACGGATAGCGTCCTACGTTTTAGAAAAGTAAAATATTAGCATTTAATGCTCGCGAAACATTTTTACTATCAAAATATAACCATTGTTTTAGTTTCTTAAACTAATCACCTGAATCACCTGTGTTTTGGATCAGTGTCAATTTTGGCTTGTCGCCTGACTTTATCACCTACAGCATACTGTCTTTGTAGTTGTGTATAATGGAACAACGTGAAACGCTCCTTGCTGAATTTCCTGCTATAGCTTATGAATAAGCTTCGCATACATATGAGCATGGTAGTACAAGGCCCTGCTCTTGGGCAAAGAGAAGAATACTCAAGTAGAGCAAAAGTGGAAGACTGGATATCACTTTGCAGCGGTAATGTTAAGTGCAGTGTTTAAGGAAGTGCAGAAACCAGTTATAGGAATGCTGGCTGGATGTTAGGGTAGTTTAGTTTCGACCAATTGAATGTGAGCCTTCTCCACAGCAGAGTTCGGTCGAAGACATCTCCTCCTTCACTGCCGGCTGGTGGCCTTAATTTACGTCTCGCAGTCTTCCGTTGAGCCTGTTTAGGAGAAGATTATTAAGACGGACGACCGCCTCGGCGTGATGCGCTCGCCGTTACGATCCACTCCACTTCACTCAGTTTATATCTCCCAGTAAATTGGTGATCGTACTCAAGAAATTACGATACCAGACGTGCCGAGCGACAGCCACGCAAAAAGCGAGTCTATAGACGCTGTGGGGAGTATCGCAAGAAGCGGCCGCCTGTCGTAGACGGAACCTCGAGGTCGTCTGTTTAATCAGACCCGGCGTCAGTGCCTGTGAGAACCCGTCGACGAGTAAAACTGTTTACTCACAACCACGATCCTCAGCTGAGCCTGAAATGCGTACAATCCTAATTCAGTTTGTTTATAATCATTACAGTCATACTAGTTCTTTTTAGTTCAGTAATGTCATTCTGAATGTATTTACGAAACTGTTGTTTGCTTCTCAAAATAAAATTTGGAATGATAACGTGTAACTGTAATCTGTTTGCATTTTTGTTTTTCGACACACGTCCTCGGCGTTGTGATATTCCCGCTCTTTCACTTTTTGAATGTTCAGTTGTGCTTAACTGCAGGGCAAACAATTAGACAGCTTTCCTTTCGCTCTTTGTATCATGAATGTGCTTTTTATTTTGTTTCAAACGATATGTGTACTGCGTAAGTTCATTCACTATCTTCTGGAATACTTTCTATTTTTCTATAGGCAATTAGTTTTAGCATTTTACTCTTCTTTGGATGTTAAAGGAAGTGGGTATTCTTTACAGTGAGTTTTGAATGTTTTGTATCAATTCCGTCTGTTAGTGGCTCTTTTCTGCAAACGTTAAATTAAAATTGTATTTAAATGCTATGAAGACTTCTTTGTATTTTTTTTTTTTTAAACATTCTCAGAAAATTAAATATACAAAAAAGAAGACAATAATGGATAGTGTGTTACATGTCAGGGTTTCATGCGTGTATGTTTTATGGCGTTTGTTGATTTAGAAAAAGTCTTTGTTATTGTTACGTGGGACAAGATATTCATAATTTTTAAGAAGTCAGGTCTAAAATACCAGATAGAAGAATACTTTAAAAACTATATAAGGACCAGGTTGCTAAAATGAAAATAGAGAATCATGAGAGACGTGCATCTGTTAAAAAGGATGTGGGAAAAGTTTGTAGTATATCCCCTTAATATCAATAACAATAATGGAAGTGAAAGAACGATTGGTATGCGGTATAAATGTTTAAGGAGAAAAAAAATCAGTATGGTACGATTTGCTGATGACATTGTCTTGACAGGAGAAGTTACTGAATGGCATGAAAAAAATACTGAAGGAAGAGTCTTAATCGAAGCAAGACGAAAGTAATGAAATGGCAGCAGTAACGGTAGATTAAATATAAAAATAGGATCAGATGCAGTAGAAAAAGTAGGTTAATTCTGCTACTTGAGAAATAAAATTACAACTGATAGCCGAAGCAGTAATGATGTTAAAAGCTGAATAGTAGTAGTAAAAAGTGCCTTCAAGAAAATTATAAATCTTGATCTAGGACTTAGAAAGATTTTTCTAAACTCTATGTGTGGAGCACATGGTAGCGAATCATGGACTTTAGGAATACCAGAAAGAAGGAGAATGGAAGCATTTGAATGCCTGAATTTTCTTTTATGTATAGAGATCAGCAAATTCAACTAACATTTTAATTTTAAAAAAAAAAAAAAAAAACCTGGTAACTTGGCCATTATGCATAAGATAATTGTTAGTAAGACCAAAGGCATAATATGTATGATATATTCAAAGTCTTGTAGAGCCGAAATGACGTGAGAGGAAAAAGGCTTTTGTGTAGTTCAGACTTTGATACAGCAATAACACATTTAAGGTAGTTGTATAGGTTTACTAATACTTGGCACACATGATGAAAAGGCCATCTTTATCCAATGAGACAAGATTTTAGAGATTTGCTATAATGTTTATAGTGTATAAATATTGATTATTCCGTTAATGTAAAATACCATTACGTCATCTAGAAGCGTCATTTTGATTGCGAGCTGCTGGTTCGCGCTGTTGGATGAAATTCCCTCTGTTAATAGGTCTGCGCATACTCCCCTTCACAGACACTGGATGTTTACTGGGCAGGGAATCAGACGCTCCACAGAACAGGAGATAAGCTTGTTGCCGTTTAGTTAAGCCAGTGAGCCGTTCTAAATTTTACTGCCTTGCGGTTCTACTTTTAGTTATTACTTGAACATCCGTAAAATATTTTATGGTCAAAGAAAGATATCAGGAGAGATTAACTAGAAGGCGAGAACTGCATGAAAATGACCCTCTGCTTAGTGGCCTACACACAATCCCAAAGACACCTGACAACCAGCTCGTATGTAGAGGCCTCTGAAGAGTAAATCAAGCCAAATCTCGTCAGCAGCTTGGGCTGGAATCCCAAACCGGAATACGGTCCTCTGTCCCGCTCGCCATCCAGCATAAATAAGGATTCAGACATTCCTTCCCAGACTAAATCGGCGAATTGGCCTTAGCTTGTGGTACCGATTACGCCATTTACATGACAGTAATTATAATAAACTCAAGTTGTGAAGACACCTCGGTGAGATGGTGTGAAAAAGACTTGAGAGTATTATTACTACTGGACAGGGTAATGAGAGGATGTAACAGCGAAGAAAATTGGTCTAGGAAACACTGGTTAAGTTCTTGATTGAATTAGGAGGGATAGTTTGAACCCCTCATTATACGTATCACATAGCAGAGCTGCAGATGGCGCAGAGAAGAACAGCCACATTCGTCTGCTGGAACTGGTGTAGAGCAATATTAATGAGTTATCAGTAGGAACTTAGAAAGAAGGTTGAAGTAAATTGTTGTATGTACACGACATACACCTGAATACTGCATGAATAGTTAGGGGCAAGACAGAATATTACCGCATGATTTCATACGAGAGTTTGAAATTTTTCATTTGTATCTAAAGATGACAGTATGTTGCGTCGCATTACTTCGCCAAGAACCGCAGATAGCCAACACGAAGCAAATAACTTGGGAAGAGTCATAACCATGCCTAGAGGACAGAAGTCGTACATATTTTTTAAAAAAAAATTAAAAAACAACCTCTTGCGTCCAAGTATTGTTTCATGTTAGTCATTGGACTCCGATTCTACCCTTTCTCACTTCGCCGCGGTTGTATACCTTCAAGTGCTTTACAATTTACTATAGGCAGCGTCGTTCCTTTTAACTAGGATGCAATGAGCGGCCTTGTGTCTCAGTGGTTAAGGTGTCTGACGGAGGATTGGAAGATACCCGGCGGCTGGAATCCCTGTCTAGGCGGGGATTTTCATACGCACTTAACCCGACCTTCACCTCTGGCACAGCTTGCAGTGTAATATACGCTGAACGCTTCCGTGATTCGGATTCCACGTTAAACTGTAGGTCCCCTGTACCCGTTAGGACTGCAGGGTTAAATTAAGGTGATTACGACAGGGGCGCAATGGGCAGCCAATTGAAACCCTCTCACCTGGTCACTACGATCAACAGAATCAATATTAGAACAATAGGATGCAATGTACCTGAATTAAGAATGCCTTCGTTAAAATCGTAGCAATATAAGGCAAAGTAAGTGCAGAATTAAAACTTATGCTTGTGTTGGTCGTAACTTAAAAAGGACATTAGAAGTGAGTATTTTTAGTGCGTAAGTTCGTATTAAGGAATAGTTTCAGCGTTTATGCTATACACCTGGCAACATTAATGGATTAAATTTACAGCTAAATTTAAAAAGTTTGACTTCTACGCTTAACAAAGTCTAAAAAGAACAATACCTCATATACTTAGGTAGGAAAAAGTATATTTTTCGATCTCCTTTACCATCATCGTGCTGCATAACATAGAATTTTAAATACGATTTTCAGTTTTAACTATGGACTGACAGCAATCGAGGCCATATTATTTCTTTTAAAAAAATGGAGGATTGTAAGGCCTGGGATTAGTCCATCATAGCACCTCTCAACCCGAAAAGAAATGGTGTGTGGGAAGGAGTTCAGTGAAGGCCTTTTGAAGGAACCATCCCGACATTCGCATGCAGTGATTTTGAAAACGTGGGACGACGTAAGCAGAGTGAGTTACTGAGCCGACGCAAGGGCCACAGAGCGCAAGACAAAGCTGGGCTTCAAGCGTGGTAAACAATTCAAGGCTTACGCCATACAATACGTAGATTTCTAGAATACCTTCTGGTTGTTTTGGTTGCTAAGTTGTCTAAAACAATCCACTTAGAACTCGAGTACTGCGACGATTCTTATAGTACGCTAATTAAATCTCATAACTGGAAATTTATTTTATCATATACGAAGTCAATTGTTAACAGTCCGCGGTTCCTAAACCAGTAGCTTCGTCGCGTTAGGGCAATCAACAGCGGAGCCCGAAGGAGTCGCAGAACAGGATAGAAACACAGGGTTGTGTAGACCACACTAAATGCATTTGTTTATTTACTGACGAGAATTCACCATGAGTCAGCTTTCAGAGAAGGGTTAAAAAAAATGGCCTTCGCTCTTTGCGACCATTTAGCCATCTCCAATTTGTTTTCGTACCAACTGTTGTATCGTGCTTTAATCATGGTATTTTGGACACTGCAGTGAGGACAGCGCAAGACGAACACAACACATAACTAAAACCGCCCATGCCCGAGGCCGACCCTTGCAATGCGAAGCCAGCGTGCGCCCATACACTGCCAGGACTGGCTTCAGAGAAGATGTTAAATTAAAAATAAATTTTGAAAATTATGACCCTCTGCGTACTTTCTTCTTCTTCGTTTTGGCCTCTGTGAATCACGTGGTTCTTAACTCGGTTAATCTATCTTTTTGTCCCAATATGCTTTCATCCTTGCACTGTGGTTGTCTTTTATTCCTTCGGCCCATTTCACCCCAGATCCAGGGCGCAATGTTTTGGCTGTTAGTGTCTGGAGAGAATCTGATTCTTCAACCAATGTTCTGTAGTTATCCCCGTTGTAAATGTCAGTTGCTCGAGACATTTTCTGACTAGCCTTGTCCATTTTGCGTTAGCCGCTCTCCCTCTAGAGATTTTGGAGGTGAGTCTGTGGTTGTCCATCCGAACTACGTGAGCATAGAACATTAATCTCATTTTTCTCATGGCTGTTGTATTGCTCTCCAGTTCTTCTTTGACAGAACCCAGGATTTTTTCTCAAGATCTTACGTTCCTTTAGTTCCAGGTTTCTGAGTTGTCCCTTGCTGATCATGTTCAAGCACTCTGATGCATACAGTACTTATGGTCGTACTACAGTATTATAGTGCCTGGGTTTGAGGTTAAGGTGGTATGTTCTCTCCAGTCCGGCACATCTGCTATTCATGGCTAAGTCCTCACTGGTGTTTGGAGTTATCCATTCTCCAAGATATTTGAAGGTATTAGTCCTTCGTATCATTGCATTCCCCAGTGGGATTACGTTTGGTGCATTTCTGATGTTAGTGATGAACTCAGTTCTGTTTATGGATGTCTTTAACCCTACTTCAGCAGCTACGTTGTTGAGGGAGGATAGATGGTGAATAGCTTCCCCCACACTAGACGCTAGGAGAGTGACGTCATCTGTGAAGGCCAGGCAGCTGACTAATAGTTTGTCCTTTCTGTAACCGATTCTCAACCCAGAGCCATTTGTTAGAGTGTTCGTCAATTCACGAATGTATTTTTTTCCAACAGACAGTTAAAGAGAATTAGCGACAAGCCGTCCCCTTGTTAAAAACCTGTTCTAATTTCGAAGGTCTTTCAGTTATAGTAAATTAGGATCAATTTTAATTTTTAATCCCGCAATTCTTGTTGAATGGTTTGGAAAAAACCATCCAGACGGAGATACGAAGCCGTGTCCTCCCGAATGAGAGGCCAGAGCGTTACCTCTCACCCAGCACACTCGTCTGAGAAACTCGAATTACTGCCGAAACTAATAAATAGTAAGGCTAAGATGCGAAGCGTCATCATTTGTACAGTCTAGCTCATACCTTGTAGACTCATAACTGTCATTGACATAATAACAGGTACGACTGAACCAAAAATAACAGAGACATATGTTTCTCTGCGAACTGACAGCCTCCACATGCAGCCCGCGTGTAAATCAGTTTAATCGCCGTAAGTCAGGGACAGGTGTGCACTTCATTTGCATAAGCGCCGCAGTTTCTCATTCAAAATCCGCCATTTTATCATAACAAGTTACGGAACTTGCGGTCAAGTACACCACTCAACGCTGCATTTACCTCCTCCTAGTTTCGAGAATTCAGTCACATTACATTTTGGTGACCCTTTCTATGGAGGGCGTTTTTTCAAGTTGACCGAATATTGTCAGTGGTAAATTCCTTTAGAATCTATGAAAATTTTATGATATTTAACAGGTTTTCTTTAAGGCAAGTGACCAAAATTTATTCAGCGTTACAGAGAATTTCAGTCGGTATTTGGAGGACAGTGATACTATCGAAGCAGTCTTTGCTTCTCTTGCCCTTGCCAAGAAATTGGCTGCAATTTCATTAGTTCCTTAACCTATTAGCATAAAAAAGAATAAACAAACAGTTTACCTCGCAGAAAGTCTCCGGTGGCCGAGTTAATGATGTTAATAATCTGATTGCAATGTAATGGCCAGAGAAGCAGAAAAATGATCAACCTACTGAGGAAAACAGTGTATGTAACACTAAGACTGACGTTATCCAACTAACATTTGGTTCTCCGGATTCTATCTCCCATTCTACACTCCTGGAAATTGAAATAAGAACACCTTGAATTCATTGTCCCAGGAATGGGAAACTTTATATACACATTCCTGGGGTCAGATACAACACATGATCACACAGACAGAACCATAGGCACATAGACACAGGAAACAGAGCATGCACAATGTCGGCACTAGTACCGTGTATATCCTCCTTTCGCAGCAATGCAGGCTGCAATTCTCCCATGGAGACGATCGTAGAGGTGCTGGATGTAGTCCTGTGGAACGGCATGCCAAGCCATTTCCACCTGGCGCCTCAGCTGGACCAGCGTTCGTGCTGGACGTGCAGACCGCGTGAGACGACGTTTCATCCAGTCCCAAACATGCTCAATGGGGGACAGATCCGGAGATCTCGCTGGCCAGGGTAGTTGACTTACACCTTCTAGACCACGTTGGGTGGCACGGGATACATGTGGACGTGCATTGTCCTGTTGGAACAGCATGTTCCCTTGCCAGTCTAGGAATGGTAGAACGATGGGTTCGATGACGGTTTGAATGTACCGTGCACTGTTCAGTGTCCCCTCGACGATCACCAGAGGTGTACGGCCAGTGTAGGAGATCGCTCCCCACACCATGATGCCGGGTGTTGGCCCTGTGTGCCTCGGTCGTATGCAGTCCTGATTGTGGCGCTCACCTGCACGGCACCAAACACACATACGACCATCATTGGCACCAAGGCAGAAGCGACTCTCATCACTGAAGACGACACGACTCCATTCGTCCCTCCATACACGCCTGTCGCGACACCACTGGAGGCGGGCTGCACGATGTTAGGGCGTGAGCGGAAGACGACCTAACGGTGCGCGGGACCGTAGCCCAGCTTCATGGAGACGGTTGCGAATGGTCCTCTCTGATACCCCAGGAGCAACAGTGTCCCTAATTTGCCGGGAAGTGGCGGTGCGGTCCCCTACGGCACTGCGTAGGATGCGACGGTCTTGGCGTGCGTCCGTGCGTCGCTGCTGTCCGGACCCAGGTCGACGTGCACGTGCACCTTCCGCCGACCACTGGCGACAACATCGATGTACTGTGGAGACCTCGCGCCCCACATGTTGAGCATTTCGGCGGTACGTCCACCCGGCCTCCCGCATGCCCACTATACGCCCTCGCTCAAAGTCCGTCAACTGCACATACGGTTCACGTACACGCTGTCGCGACATGCTACCAGTGTTAAAGACTGAGATGGAGCTTCGTATGCCACGGCAAACTGGCTGACACTGACTACGGCGGTGCCCAACCGCTGCGCAGCTAGCGCCCTTCGACGGCCAACACTGCTGTTCCTGGTGTGTCCGCTGTGCCGTGAGTTTGATCATTGCTTGTACAGCCCTCTCGTAGTGTCTGGAGCAAGTATGGTGGGTCTTACACACCAGCGTCAATGTGTTCTTATTTCAATTTCCAGGAGTGTATATGCAAAATTATAAAGCAGAACATAGATACTCAAGCGAATGGATTATCTTGGAGACTCCATTGCCTGGAGAAACTGAAATATGAACGCACAGTGCGTGATCACCTTTAACGACGAAGCGACTAAACAATGAAACTTTGTCTCCAATGCAAACCGCCTCGAGAAAGGTTAAGTAGACCGTAATAACTCGGTTTGACCTTAACAAACTGGCGGCAGAGTTTCAATTTTTCCCCCATGGGTCTTCTTCCGGTATTTCTTCACATTAAACAGGATGCGCAAATTAGAATGAAAGCACCGTAATATGTTTCAAATGCACAAATGAAGACAGTAACATTTCTTAATAACTCCGACGCTGGCGGTGTTCGAGTTGGTGGCTTGCAGATTCTTAGTGAAGCAGCTGAGCTATAAACCAGACCGACCACGGACCTCAGTGCATTGGATGGTGTACCTTAAACAAACACCGCATGTTCTAGAAGTATCGGTTGCATTAACCGATTCAAGACGTAAAGCAAATTGAAACTTTGCAGTCGAACCAGTTCTACGCCGTTTGATGCAGGTTACATTTAATACTGCAGACTGGAGTGTTCTGTTTCTGCAAGAGTTTGAAGCTACTATTCCCTGGCTAGTTATCCTCATAACACACCCAAGCCTCGAGCTGTACATACAACTCACATATAAAGCCAAAATAACGGTTTTTAACCATTTTCTAATCCAGATGGGATTGATAAGGAGTCGTTCCAAACCGAAGTGATTTGAGAATGAACGGAACATGCTGGACGGAGTTTGCTGGATTCAGTCCGGCCATCCAGTTTTCGGTTTTCCAAGGTTTCCTGAGCCGGCCTCGGTAGCGTAGGGGCTAGAGCACTAGCTCCACGTGCCGAAGGTCGCCGGTTCGAATCCGGCCGCGGGCATGGATGTTTAAGTGTTGTGTGTCTGTGTGAATGTCCTGTCCGTCCTGTGGTGTCTATACATAGAAAGCATAAACGCACTGGAGAAACTAAATTCACATGAAGAGATATCATAAAACACATTGAGCTGGCTGAATGGCTTAGTCGCCGAAAGCAAAAAAAAAAAAAAAAAAAAAAGGTTTCCTGAAATGCTGGACGGCTGCTTCAGGAGGCGGTGCCAGTTTCCCTTCTGTTCCTTGCTATCATCACTTCCCGATTCTAATAACCTCCACGTCGACGAACAGTAAAACTAGAGAGAGAGAGAAAAGAAATAAATAGAACAGGGTGGAGGAACATCACGTAAAGCTACCATGACAGCAACAAACGATAAATGAGCAGTATTCTAGTTTGACAGCTGATCGTGCCGAAGTAACTCACCGTGCGAGTCTCCAGACACTGCTTACTGACTCCAGCTGCCGACCGTCCGGGCATCCAGATTTGCGGTTTTCCATGGTTTCCCCAAATCACTCCAGGCTAATGCCGGGATGCTTCCATTAAAATGCCATGGCCGAATTCCTTCCCGTTCCTTGTCCGTAGTCCTATCCCGCCTCTAAGAACCTGCACGCTGACAAGGCGTACATCTATAAGCAAAAAAAATATATATATATATATATATTAAAAAAAAAGGGTTTAACACTAAGTAACATCACTTCCAAATTTGTTGTGACAACTATACTACAGAATCATCGGTTTGGTAAACTAGTAAACTTGAAACCAGTGGATGTTTGTTGTAGACTGATATAATTACGTTCCTCGAATTTAAACATACCTTCAGTTGACAAGAAATCTTCTCGGGTATTCTGCCGGATAAGTTCATCTGTCCACAATGTTTCGGCAGCAACCTCCGTTGCCTTCATCAGGTGACATGTCATAGCGAAGCTACCACTGCGACGACACAGCACCGACTGACATCTCTCCTGATGATGGCAGCGGATGTTGCTACCGAAACGTTGTGGGCCGAAGAACTTATCCGGCAGAATAACCGAGAAGTATTCTTGTCAGTCATACGCCCGGAAAAACTTAATTCTGACATTACATAAAAGGTTGAATACGTTCACAAAGTGTTTATATACCATCGAGCGCTGCACGTATCTGAGACTGCAGCTGTTTGAGGAACTTGATAGGTCCGGCGAGGCCGTTCACTCCTGGCGCCGCGAGGCTGACTTGCAACAAGTAGTTCGGACGGCGACGAGTGGACCGCTGCTTCGCCGGGGGTCTGCAGCGATGCTCAGCCGTTGACACTTGGCACGCCGTCCAATTGCGTTAGCGCGGAGTGACCTTGCGATACGACATATCTCATAATAAACAGCTGAAGCGGGTCGCGGTATGGTCTGTCTCTTGCGTCACCGTCTGGCGTCTTCGCTGTCTGCAGCCACCAGTGACGAAGACCTCCACACCTAGCTCCGGAAACAATAGGTCAAACATAAAGACGGTGATCCATAATTATAACTAAAATTATAACAAAATTTCAACATGAAGAGTGCTAGATAGTATATAAACACGTTGTAAACGCATTCAACCTTTTATGTAATGTGAGAATTAAGTTTTCCCCGGCGTATGGCAGACGAGAAATCATCTCGGGTATTCTGCCGGATAAGTTCTTCTGTCCACAACGTTTCGGCAGCAACATCCGGTGCCTTCATCAGGTGAGATGTCAGTCGGTGCTGTGTCGTCGCAGTGGTAGCTTCGCTATGACATCTCACCTGATGAAGGCAGCGTAGGTTACTGACGAAACGTTGTGGACAAAAGAACTTATGCGGCAGAATACCCGAGAAGATTTCTTTTCAACTGAAGGTATGTTTAAATTCGAGGAACGTAATGATATCAGTCTACAACATCCACTGGATTCAAGTCTACCAAACCGAAGATTCTGTAATATATTTCTTACAACAAATTTCGAAGTGATGTTATTTACTGTTAAACCATATTTTTTTATTAATATTTCTTTTTTTTTTTTTTTGCTTATGGCTTTACGCCTTATGGGCGTCGAGATCATTAGAGGCGAAATAGCACTGGGGACAAGGATGATCTCAAAAGCAACCGAGCGTGGTGGGTCAACGGTTAAAGTTCTGGCCTCGCATTGGGGAGGACACCGGTTCGAATCCACGTCCGGGCATCCAGATTTGGATTTTCCATGGTTTCCCCAAATCCCTCCAGGCAAATGCCGCGATGCTTCATTCAAAAGGCCATGGCCTAATTCCTTCCCGTTCCTTGTCCCAGATCCATCCCGTCGACCAGGCCTAAAGCCATAAGTAAAATAAAACACAAAAGGATTAGCAAAAACAGGCATATTTGAAAAGAGAAAGCATTTTCTTTTAAACATTAACAAAGAACTTATAAGGCACTTTCTAAAAATGTTCGGGATACGTTGCTTCACTTCCATGATGCTCCTTCTTTAGGAACTCCTAATATGTATTATCATTGATTCAGCCTTTGCGGTTTGTCTTCAGGATCATTAGAGAAGGAAGAGACTGGAAAGGACGGTTGGAGGGTGGGGTTGGGTAGGTGGGCATGGCCTTCTTCATCCTGGCATTCACCTGGAATTATTTTAGTAAATTATGGAAAACCCAAATCTGGTCGGCCAGACGAGCATTTGAACCAACGTTATGCAGAAAAACTGGCCCGAGCGTCACCAATCGCTTACCAGGAATGACGGGAATACCGAAAAGAACAAATGTTAATTAGTTTGAGATGTACGAGTGTTACAGGAAAATGCTGAAATTAAGTGGGACGATAAAGTACGAAATTAGTGCACTTTGAGAATGTCTGACGCGCAAAGAAGATTGTGTATTTGTTTCAAAAGACAGAGAGAACAAGTGATTGAAAGTTTCATACATAGGTTTGAGAGTGTGGAATTCGGGCAACAAAATCTTAGAAATGTCACGTTGGACGGACTCTATGCGGAAAACGCTGATGGCGCTGCGGCTGGAGTTATGAGGTGGTTGCCTGGCGGCCGGCCGGCAGGGAATGCTGAGCTTGTCGATACTTATCGCGGCCGTGTGCCGCGCGTTCCTAATGGCTCACTGCCTCGCGTCCCTATGAATAACTCATAGCACCTGGCTCACGCAACATGAGTCAGTAGGCTCACACCGACTTTCGTTATGCGCGCGGAAAACTGTCATCTTTGGAGCACTCCGTGCAAGAAAGAAGAATCAGGTTTGAAAGAAAAGAAGAAGTCGTGGGACAGGGACAAGAAGGAAGAAAAATTGGAGACATTAGAGAACAGAAGCAGAGAAATACAATCAGGCAAGAGGAACAAAATCAAACTGTAAAAGAGAGAAATGAAGAAATGTTGGTAATGACAACGTTCATCTGGCAGGAAGTAAAGGAATGGATGATTAGAAAGTCGGAAACCAATTGAGTAAGAGAAACACGCTCTACAACGAAATACCTGATAAGTAAGTAAGACTTTCATTCAAATTATTCTGTGAATTCTGATGCAATATTAGTGAGTCTTTTCAAATAAGTAGCAAGCATCTTGCATCAGTTTCGGCGACTTAATTTTAACTGCCGATTAGGGTTTCATCTACTATCATTTGCGGTCTAAGCTCAAGCGTTAAAATTATAGAGATCACTAAATAGTACCTCGTGTGTTAGGGAGCGTGCATAAACCACGTAGCTCCATTTTGGCATCCTGTGAATCCCCCCCCCCTTTTCTCCCCCAAGTAGCCTGACGTGGCTTTTGTATCAAACATCCCCCCTCCCCCCCGCGTGGTACGTATCTTTTTTCCCTATTGATTCCAGGAGATGGTTTGTACGTTTTTCTCTTTTGAGACTATCCTAAGTCACATACCGAGATAGTTAAAGGGCGGAAATAAATTTTCACATTACTTTAAATATGACAAATTATATGAATAAGAAGCTACGTGGCCTGGCTTGGAACCCCCCCCCCCCCCCTCAGGTAGCTCAGCGTAACTTTCCAGCCAACCCCTCCCCTCCCCCTATTAGACGGACGCACGTAGTTTGTGGACTCCAGCACTGTGCTAGGAGCTATGCCGTGACTCTAGTGTACTTATTACGAGAATTCACATTTTTGAAGCGGGGGGCTAAACGACGGAAGTTTTGTTTCCTTATTGCCGCGGGCTACTACTCAATCTTACCCTCCATTAATATTAACTTTATTTTTCGATGGATTTTTTTGGTATTAGAATTACTTGTCGAACAGGAAACTTTATCAGTTTTGGCTATGTAGTGTTTTGTTATCAAGCGTTAGGACGCTGAATCTCTTTAAAGCTTTTAGTTTGCGCTGTGTCACTAGGTATTAAAGTAAGTTCAACCGGTTGACACCAAAGTGAAGATGTCTACCCGATGGATGCCTGAACAGTGGGATTCACTAACAAGGAGAGTGCCCCCCTCTCAGTGAGTCGTTACAGCGCTGCCGCGACTCCTGATGAAGCGGCTCTGCCCGTGTGATCCGCCGCGTGGGCGCCCTAACCAGACCAGACGCGCTCCGTTACGTCTTACTGTCAGCTGCTATTACCGCTCCTCAGGCAACACACTTTAAGGTGACGGCTTGTTTGAAAACTCTGTTCCGGGCAGAAAAATAAAATGACATCCCGACTACGATCTGCGGTTTACTGCCGCGCCGGAATATTCTGACGCGTCAACATGTCGGATCTGCAGTCTTAGAGAACAGTCAAAGCGCTCCACCATCAGCAGGCGTTGCTTTCGAGCCCTGCGTGACACGAGTCGTAGAAATATTCTGAATACGCGACAACAATCACACTGTAGGGTGAACAGGTGGAACTAGTCCCGTGAGAATCCCCATCAGTACGCAGCGTGGTGGGTGAGTGGTTAACGTTCTGGCCTCGCATTCTGGAGTACGTCGGTTCGAATCCCCGTCCGGGCATCCAGATTTGAGTTCCCCATGTTTTCTCCAAATTACTCTTGGCAAATGCCTGGATGCTTCCTTCAAAAGGCCATGGCCGAATTCCTTCCCGTTCCTTGTCCCCAGTCCCATCCCGCCTCTAATGACCTCGACGTCGACGAGGCGTAAAGCCATAAGTAAAATAAAAAAGTCCTGATCAGCGTCTGCTGATCCCCAATTGCAATTGCGTTTTCTCATGTTCTTTCGTAGCTAGGTGACTGCTCACCATTTAGCAATTTTCATATAAAAAATACTCCTTTCCAGTAACATTAATGCAGTTTGCATTAACAGATGTAATACTCTCAACCTCAGTTATTTGGTAGCCATTCAGTGAAAAGACATGAAGCTCTATTTTAAAACGGGGAGGGGAGAGGGGGGGGGGGAGAATTCAGCAAACCAAGGACATCAGTAGCTTCCGTAAGTGTATTAGATTACAATAGTGAATTCATTTAACTATAAATCGTAGTGTCGTACTTGGGGGGAAAACGTCTGGGCAGTTGTCAAAGGATCCTCTTCAGTTAACTACAGTCATATCAAACTTGCTATCGTAGACAAACACTTAGATGAAAGCAAAGAATTTGAATAAATGAACAAGGATCTGTCAATAAAGTTTAAATTAAAATAGTAGGAGTGCCAAAAATGACAACTATCATTAAAGAATTCGAACAGGTCTCCCAATTTTTCGTCCTGAAGATTACTGGTAAATAATACGCGATAATTCATATAAATATTGTTCACAGAAGCAGTGCATATTTCATTTTTAGAGTCTCTTTCACAATCACAGTTTTGAACAATATATTCATTTCATAAAAAAGTCTTAAAGTTTACTCATATGGTACGAAATATCATAAAATCCAACCAATATTTTGTACTTATCTTATTTTTTAAAATAAAACTATTGTAAGTATAATTGATCATGGGACAAGTCAGTTAATTAAAATAGATATTGGTATTATGAGAATCATCTTCGAAAACACACCACGAAACAAGAGAAACAAAGCAAGATGCATAAGACCGCTGAATTTACTGTGTTACATTCAGTCCCAGAGTAACTTTACTTTCCGTGAAAACATTTCCGTAAAATATGAATTCCGGATTTACGGCCTGACCTCAGGTATTAATATTGTTGTTCACTATGATGCACTTCAGGTTACTCGTTAGAACATTCACGCTCCTTGATCATTTCCACCAGATGACGTGTAATGCTGTGTAAAGAGCACACCACGAATCATAAGAGCAAGGCGTAACCAGTCCCCCGGTGACGGGAAGTGGGGTCGTGGTGATCGGAGGAAGCAGTGAGCCTGGGTGCAGCCCGACATGGCAGCGGGTGCCGAGTGACAACACTCATACTACTGGTTCAGGCGGCGTAACCTGGCCCTGTAATTCCCTTGCAGATCATCCTCTGGGTACTACGTTTTCACTTGCTCCTTGTCATTGTTCCTGCTGGCCGCTGCGGAATATTTAGTAGTTCACATTGCTGGCACCCAATAAAACTGAAGTGAGACGTTGGTTTGTCGAGGAGGTGCCCAGACGCGGCAGAACAATAGCGCGGGAGAGGGCGGCGACAGCTCAACAGACTCCATTAATTATCCGTAACTCTTCCGAGGGCGCGAGGTGAGAGGTAGGCGGCTGGTGCTGTCGACAGTTGACAGGCCGGGCATCCCGTGGGCGGTCGCTTGCAAAAAGTCTACTATCACACACCCAATCGTAGAGGCACTTCTCAATTCGCACTGACATTAATTCGATAATTTCGCACCTAAGCGTGTGCATAAACTACATAGCTCGGTCTAGGGGGTGTGGGGACGGGTTAGCTGGAAAGCTGCGTTGGGGTACGTTGGGGAGGAAGGTGGAGGGGGTTGCTGAGACAGGCCACGTAGCTTTCCATTCATATTATTTTTCACATCTGAGACGAGCTACAGAATTCACAACATCACGTAAATATTTATTTCCGTCATTTAACTATCTCCGTATGTAATTTACGTTAGTCTTACAAGAGAAAACAGTACAGAATGTCTTCTGGAATCAATACGGAAAAAAGCTATGTGCTACGCGGGAGCAAGGGGGGGGGGAGGGTTTGACGAAAAAAATACACGTTGGGCAATGGAGGTTGGGGGGGGGGGGTTTACAGGAGACCAAAATGGAGCTACGTGGTTTATGGACGCTCCTTAATCAACACATTTCAGAAGTGAGTATTCGTATTAAATGAGTTGATTTCATGAAACACGGCACAGTTTATTTTCTTGCGTTTCGTTCCTAACGAAGAATTCAAGAGAATCTTCTTACGATTTTGTGAGTTCACCATAATCTGAGTAGACAACAATTGGAACAAGAAGACGTGGATTCGAAACCTGGTCAGGTGATCCTGATTTTGGCTCCCCACTCCACTAAAGGACTGGGATGGTTCGTTCAAAAGGCTATGCCGACATTCCTTCCCGTTCCTTGTCCGAGTTCTTCCCCGGCTTCTATAGACCGCGCAGCCGACGCGCCTTGAAGCGCAGAGTAAAACTTGTCGTAGGGAAACTGAAATGTCGCTTCAGAGTTTCCCCACGACAGTTTTGTGTTGGATTTGTATTCTTCTGAAGAAACTCCACTACAATACGAGCAGTATAAATCTGACCGATGTTATTGACGACTGGTCAGAGGTTCAGGTTTTCAATGCCCACACACCCTCCTTTGTACACCCCTGCAGTTTAATGAGTGACTTCACAAACATCATTTGCCTCTGTATAACACCGGTGAAAGGCACTGAGAAGATCAAGGTACCGGCGGGATTCAACTGTGGCCCTAGAGATTTCAAAGAAGACGTCCTGACTTTTGAGCAACCAAGTCGCGCGGTTTGGAACATGTGTAAGTGGCGTATACAGATCACCACGCTGTGCTACGGAATCGACCACACACCACTGTTGATTGGCTAGCTCCTTAGAGGCGCCTGCTGTTCCCTAGCCATTGTGGCTCCAGTTCCACTTGCCACTGTGATAAACGTCGCCTATAAATCACAGATAGCAACCACTCCTCCCCCTCTGATTAGTCAACACACAGCCATCTTCTTTTTCTCTTCGCATTTAGTTTGATATGACCTGTAGAAATTAACGCTGCGATGTTGGCTACAGTGCTATAGCCTTCTAATTTCTTCAACAGAATTAATTGACGTAGCAGTCAGTCCCTTCAACGTGGCGCCCTCAGCAAGTCATTGTCAGCGTACAGTCTGGTTGAACAACCGCAGCCCACGCTAGAGCCAGTGCTGTACCAGGACACTCTGCATTACGCACTTTACCGCAGACATCTAAACGAATACTGAGAGTCGAAAATGGTCATCGAGCGAAAAAGACGACCACAACTTGTTCTGGTTTCTTTAAAATGGCGACAACGCATTATTGGCGCTAGCGGGCGTCCATTAATTAACTGGGGTAATTTTTTCCGAAATTCTGGACCCCCGACCCCCCCCCCCCCCCCCCCGCGGGGCGAGATCTGGTGGATCACCCCCCTCCCCCTCCTGCTTCCTAGGGCGTCTATAGACGGCGTCGTTTGTAGACCTGTTTTAACCTCTAATGTTCTTCAAGAAAGTAAAAATGATGACTTGACATTTCCAAAGAAACTCCCCCCCCCCTTGGTGAGATGTCGCCGAACCCCCCCCCCTCCCTTTTTCACCTCACGTAATTAATGCCCGTCCCCTTATGGCACTTACAAAAAACAGCAAGAACGCGTCATGGCTAACTCAAAAAGGCCAGAGCAGGAAATTCGGGTATGGTCGACATCACACATGTTGATTCACGTTTCTACCTTTTAGTGACTTGTAACGCAACGGGTAAGAGGGACCATATATAGCAGGGGTGCCCATTGTGGCCATTTTAAACATATCACAACGCATTGAGGTCGTTTTTTTCGCTCAATGAACGTTTCCGGTCTTTCAATCAAACATATACATACATCAATCATAACGTGTGCCGTAGTCATTCATTTAAAACTTCATTTCATTATAGTAAAGCTATGTTTAATTTATGATGGATCTCCGTCACGAAACGCAACGTTGCTCAAGTAATTTTTGTCAAATAGTATCTGTGATATTTGCTATCTTTATGACATTTTGAGCAAATGTATCAACAGAGACGAAATTTTGCTAACACTATCGCCGCTTATGATAGAGGCCATGAACTTTTCAGACCATCCATTGAGAACACAGGCGCTGCACACTCACTCAACTGAATTAGAACAGTGACTACTGCAGTACTTCAAGAGCCTCCATGGAATGAAGATTCAGTTTTGTTTGTTCTAATTGCATTAGGGTTCGTAGGCCGTACAGCCTGCGAAAGTGCAATTATTGTAAAGCTGCAAGGGTTTCTGACGTACAGTGCTCACTGCTTCGACTAACAAGGGACACCTTTCATCTCGAACCCTCGGAACCACACGAAAAGATGCTTAGAACAACAAGCGATCATTAACAAAACAATGGTGTGTGACATTTCCACGCAAAACATTGCACTCTACCTCGAGTAACATTTTAATACAGAAAAACGAAGTAACAAGATATCAATACCATATGAAGGAAATTATATGTAATTCAATTACCTCAGTGTATCATTACATTTTCAGTCAACAGCACCAAAAACTCTCTGCTTAAAGTACTTCATACTGCGCAAAACACACATATACAGCAGTACCACACACCTGATTGTGCTTATATTAGTTCTCAAAGTGCAGATGCGGGATTTCGATGAAGTGGTTAAAACAAAGTGCAAGAGAACAATGTGCACACCTCACTAAAGCCACGTTATCACATTCCAAATTACTTTCGCATTCACGCAGTCCAATATCAAAAGCCAAACAAATAACATTTTGATATGATGATGTTGGTATATCAATGACATGACCTGGCTTCCGCCAAGCATATTCAAACATAGTCATACGTAGGTGCAGCAAATTGATTGTAAATCACAGAGTGAAGTTTGATTATCAAATAATGATTATGTATCCTCACTTGTGGTTTGGCACATTGTAGTCTTACAACCTGAGTAATACTTCTGATATAGAGCTTATATTGTCGAAAGAAGTAAACATCAAGGAGTTGACAACATTTTGTTGTTTTCGGTGGCAATATCTTCTGCATAACATCTTTCTTTGGAAAAGTTGCATCTAGAAGGAAGCTGTCTGTTTGAACTGACCAGGACTCACACAATAATCGGCTCTCTTCATTTGTTACATGTTCGCCAAGGACTGAAGTTAGAAAACGTTTCATGTGTTCTTTAGTTATTTTTCCACTTTGTTTGCTTCAACATGAATGATTCGTGGACAGGTTGTTTGAAGTTTCTTTGAAATATTTGGACCGAAAGTTCCTTGCGTCTCTTGAAAACAGATGTACAAGTAATGGCGCTAGAAGACAAATGGGGAGTTCTGCATGGAAATGACACACACCACTGTTTAGTTTATGATCGCTTGTTATCCTAAACATGTTTTCGTGCGGTTCCGAGGTGTCCCTCGTATGTGTAGACAACACAGGTCGCACACCTCACGCAGCACTCAAACACGTATGCCCTGGGGCGGACTCGAACCGAGATACAGCTGAGTGTGCTCAGGGCTGCCACCTTGCGGCGGTCGCGCGTGGCGGGTGACATTGTTTTGACAGGACTGGAGGACGCTGATGCCACTGGGTCCGTTCCGAATCAGACAGCTGCTGGACAAACCGGGAGCCGCCACAAAAAGTCTACTACTGGAAGATCAACGGCTTCCGCCACCAGACACCTCCGGACGTCAAAGTTGACAAGTTATACGCAACGTATCTGGTTGCATCAGCTACCAAACCAAACCCACAGGCTCTTCCTTAACATTGTCAGTCGGAAATAGACGAAACTGACTACCGACGCGACTGATCACTAAATAGAAACGAGTTCACCTTGCGAACAAGCGATACGATCGAAGCCAACCCAACTTAATTCACTTAGTTTCTACTACCCACACGACATCACAGCCCCTGTCAACTTCATTCAAGAGCGTTACGGAAAGGTTAATCCTCCACACTCACGTAGCTTAACGTAAAAGCGCAGAATGCTCGGCCCATCTCGGTCTCAAATCGTAATGAAAACTCAATAATCGAGTTACGTATTTCCATTTCATTTTAACCTGAGTTTGTCGAGTCAATTGCACGGTTTATCGAAATAGGTTACTTCAAAAAGGATTGAAATACTTTGGAAGCATATCGAGGAAACTTGCAGAATAAACTATCGGTTTCTATAAAACTCCATACGTTTTTCTCAATCAGTGTGTAATGCTGACAGTTAAAGCTCGAGTCTTCTTAGGTTCAAGTTCTCTTGTAGTAATAAATTAAATGTTTCTTTACTCATTCTGTAAAACGACTGAAATTTTGTCGGGATACTTATATAACTCATAAATTCGAAAAAGGATGCACACGAAAACTTTTTGTACCTCTGTCACAACTACCGTAATTAGCAATGTTGACAAATTGCAATAAGTCAAATATATCCTCATCGCCTGAAGCACCCATTATATCGAAAGTGTTTACTGGATCATTCCGGTTTGCTTTGTGTCATACGAGAATCGTGCAAGTGTCATTTTACTTCCTACGTCACTTCGGAATGCGTTTTGCCTTAAAATGATTATCTTCACTCGTGCGAAACGTTCTTCCTGCGTGTCTTCACTTCGTGCCACAAACTCTGCGACAACGTTTAAGGGTAATATTCGTAACGGATACGGTAAGCAATCCAAGTAGGCCTACAATTTTTGTATTTGTAACTTAACTTTGTATATAATGTTTGTTAGATTTGACGTGTGATTGGTCACAAGTTTCTGATATTGTAAGAAAAAAGTATAAGAAAATCTTTATGGGTCGTCCAAACAGGTCAACGTTACGAGCATCCCATAACCATCGTACTGCGCAAACCTTAACCTTGAAACTATTAAACACGGTGCAAGAAATCAACGGTGTGCTTGGTGTGGCTCCTGTAGAATCCTATATGGAAATGAAATCATCCCAGGAAGACAAGTCATTCCTAAAGATTGTAATCTTCAGCGCGGAGTCAACAGTCAACGTTTCATATTAAGTGAACACCAATAATTATAGTATTTGGCGAAACGGATATACACATCCATTCCATGAACACTAAATGCGTTTTATACTCTTAGCATATTTAAATCTTTTTTACGAAGAACATCAGAAATGGTTTTTTCCATGTGGATAGGCTTGAAAATTTCACCATTTCAGTTAGATAAATGTGGAAAAAACTAACCTCTGACACACATATAGCATAGTGGAGACCATAGATATACTTACACTGCTGATATCACAAAACTGTTTCCAATTTAACAACCACTATTACACTCAAAATGATTGATTAGCGATAGGATCTTAATATGAGGTGAAACTGGCAACGTATTTATGAACCATGAGGAAAGTAAATTATTTAACAATTTAAATATCAAGGATACTATATTATCTACTGGGACAGACTTGATGGTGACATGACCTGCCTGTCAATGAACCAGAACAAAGGATACAAGAATTACATGCTAACATCAACACTGAACATAAAAACATCAAATTCACAATGGAAAAATAAATAAATGCTAAACTGTACTTCCTGAATACAGGCATAACAAGAAATAAACAACAACACTGTTTTGAGATATATAGAAAAAACACCACCACTGACATAGGAGCTGAACCAAACCATCAACAAACACACAAAGATGCCGCACTGACCAACATGGCCTACTGGCTGAAATAATCTCACTCAACAAAGATAACTACATACTAGAACTTAACATAAACATCTATGCAGCCACCAAAAATCGACATGAAGAAAACATGATACATCAAATAAACAACAAAATCATCAAATAAATAATGGAAACAACACATAATATAATCGCATCACTACAAAAGAAATTGAACCACAGTAAGCCTATATCAAATACAGATAACATACTATAAACACAACAAAACAGAAAGAAATGGGATGTTATGATAAACATCAACAAAGACACATAGAAAATTGCAAATATAGTTAAAAAAAGGAACAAGGAATCAAAATAGCGTTTAGAACAGATAACACAATACAGATAATCATTAAAAGTAACACACAAACTAATAAATCCCACAACTCAGGAATATAGAGAGGTATGTACACTGGGGAAACAGCCGGTATATCTTTGGCTGTGTAGTCACGTGGCGAATGAGGGGAGTCGCGGAGCAGTGGCCGCGATGGCCGGTAAGCAAGTCAGTCGTGTTATGCGTCAAAAATGTCGAGTATGATTCAATAGCGCGGGATGTGGTGAGGTAATGTTTCCGCGTATTGTAGTGTTGATTAAATAGTTTAGAACAGTGAAAGCAGGCAGTGCTAACAGGAAAAGACAGGCACTTCATTGTGAGGAACAATGTGAGTGATCTCGCGTAATTAGTAACTGCTGGTGGTCGAACTCATTATCAAACTGGTGGAAGTGTTAACAAACGCAGGAGCCTGCATCACGGAAATACGAAGTTCCGATATAAAAAATATTCACGGTCATATTTTAAAGTAGTGGTCACGGTTGAACTTTTGAAGACGATTAAAAGTGTTTGTTGTCTTGCAGCTGGTTCTGACTTCTTATTTAGAAAACCTAAAACGTTTCAGAACTATTTCCCTGCTTTATTTTGGGAGGCGACCGGATCCGAACTAGGAACCTTCGCAAGTGTGTTTATAATCACTAATCAATAAACACGAGAAGACGTATTATGATCTCACAAGAGGTTAACCTTCAAAGAATGTGAAGCTCAGTACATAGTTGGCCGGCCCTGTCAGTGTAGGGGCTAGCACGCTGGCCTCGCATTGTAAGGGCCGCCGGCCGGTTCGAGTCCGGCCGTGGGCATGGGTGGTTTTAATTAAGTCATGTGTTCGTCTTGTGCTGTCCATACTGTAATATCTACAATATCATGATTAATGCCTGATACAATAGTTGGTACAAAAACAAATTCGAGCTGGCTAAATGGTCGCAAAGACCGAAGGCCATATATTAAAAAAAAAAAAAAAAAAAAAATCAGTACATAGTACAAACACGTAGAAAATTCGAAACAAGGTACAAAGAACACACAAGAGCACTAAAATACAACAACCATTCTTCATTTGCAGAGCACTTGCAAGAACACAACTACCAACCAACTAATATAGACACAGAAATGCATATGCTCACCATAAACAACAATAAACCAAAAACACTGACATTCCAATAGAAATATACAAAAAATCACTGACAGAAGGAAAATATATAATTTACGAATACACAAACCTGACACTATACACATTACTGAAAATAAAATAAACAACAAAACCATCAACACCGAAAAAAATCTATTTAACAACGACATATACAAAATCATAACAAACATATACATTTTGAAATAAACGCACCACACACGAAAGAAACAAAAGACAAAGAAGGAAAGAAAACAAAATCACATAGGGTTACACATTCAAAAGTAAAAATAATATTGTAACATATATACACAATAAACAGGTTAATCTCTGTAGATGCTTCAGTTAAGAAGCCAAACGCGTTCGGCAAGTAAATAAACGATAAAATATTCAATTGCTTAGCCTGTATTTGTTTATTAATATTACCAGCAATTGAGGAAAATGATCCACAACGTCGAGATATAAAAATAGATACATTTTTGATTCTAGCAGGATTATGACGTAATATCACAGACGTGAGAGATTTACGTGCTGTCTGCTTCCCAGCTCACAGGATTTGTTGTGAGGGACGAATTGTGGCCACCTGTTCTGTACCCCATTACAGATGCAGCGTAGTTTCTGCATTCAGACACAAACGTTGCTGATCTCCTAATCTGTAGCTGTGGAGGAGTCGCAGATGTGCTGGATCAAATTTGCCAGGAAACTGATTTCCAGAGGCACATCCGCTCCATCACCAATGGAAGCCACACTAAATTAAAACGACAGTTTTTTTGTATAATTTGAGGTGTTTCGCTACATAGTAAAACTTCAACCAATTGTGTGAGTTATCTCAACAAATCTCTATATTAATAAATAAATCTCGCCAAAACAATTGACTTTTTGTATTTATTGGTCTCCCGTACATGTTTCACTTCTTTTGCATCTTCAGCGGTAATTAACAGAAAAACCCGCTGAAGATGCTTCTGCAAAAGAAGTGAAACGCGTACGTGAGACCAATAAATACAAAAAGTCAATTGTTTTGGCATAATTTATTTATTATTATTATCAGCAATTGAGGAAAATGATCCGCAACATCCAGATATTAAATCTCTATATGCTTGCCATTTTGAAACATTCTGCAAAACCGGCAGTTTAATAATTTAGTGTTGCTTTATAGCATTCAAACGAGTAGTGAATTCTCTGGAAGGTAAAACATACCGTAAGGCTCCATCGCGTTATGAGCATGTGTTCCAATGATCGAAACATATCTGTAATTGCCATTTAACCGATGTGCTGGATTGTATGTTGCCGTGATACGAGTACTGGTCATAGATGAACAGTTTCCTGTTGCGGGAAGCTCTATCAGTATAGACGAATTATCTTTTCTAATGGCCACATATCCACTTTATGAACAAAATAAAGCTAATAAGAGCCGAAAGACACAAATTTAATGGAAATTTTGTACTGTTTGCCATTAAAACCTATACAGATCGTGTTAGTTCCTGTATATAAAAGAAAGAAGATGAATTATGAGACACGATGTCAAATTACAAGCACTTAGATGCTACTTTGGGTTGTACTAATTTATGATAAAACATCTTTTGGTTGGGAAAATTATTATAAGAGCATACTGTAGGAGTTATCTGAGATGTAGTGAGGATATAACAATCTTTGAAAGAAGAAAAAAAGTGAAGGGAGAAAAATCGAGAAAGCTGTTACGGCGTAAGTTGATCGCAGCATAATGATCGATTGCTGGTCATTAGTAGTTTATTTTATTTGTGGCAGTTCAAATAAAGGAAGTTTGGAATTAATACAAGGCTTGACGTTATTAAGTGATTTATACTAAGTGCATGAACTGTGTAATGCAACCAGGCTTCAGTTAGTGCACATTAAAATCACGCACATTAAAGCAAAAACCACAATAAATCTCATATTCTCACAACGACTGTGTAGTTTTGGTCTGACTTATCTTTAAAACTATTCAGCGCAACTATCTTGCTACTAAGAACCCACAACTGGACTTCCGGGATTCCAGCTAAATAGAGACCAGTGGGTCAAACTAAATCGCCTAAGAAAAGCCCAAGCAAAATGCAACGCCATGCTGTATAAGTGGGGTCTTCAGGATTCTCCTGCATGTGACTGCGGAGCTCCTTCCCAGAGTGTGGATCACATTATCAGGGAATGACCTTTAAGGAAGTATGATGGACCATTTCAAGATGTTTTCAGTGCTACAACTTCCTCCATAGCATCGCTGCAACAAATGCACATTAGTTTGTGAATGCTACCAACGTTCTCGTCGCTGTATATATTGTATATGTGTTACATTAGTTGCTAGGCCATATGACAAATAAATAATAATCTTGCTCGTTTCAACAACGACATAAAAACACCGTCCACGGGAAATGGTATTTTATATCATATAATTATTTCACCAGCGGATGCGTCGTAACGTAATTACGCTGATTAAAGGAGTAGTAAAGGAATCACAGACACCATTGCGAATCCACGAGGATAAATGTAAGCAACTTTTCTCCGCCATGTCGTAATAAACACGAATGTATCACGCCCAAATTCATTAACTAAGCTGCCTGCCAGTGTAGAATTACACTCTGATATACAGCCGCCTACAAATTCTCCAAACTATAACTCTGGACTTCCCGGTAGCCCGTGATACCAAACACCCCTAATGAATGCTGATGGAGACAACCATTACAACTCATTACCGGGACACATAAATTTCACAGCAATCTGCTGCCTATTTGTATTTTATACAGGCGAGTTACGAGCCGCTTGTATTAGCACACTGATGAAACACATCGCCTCTAATGAGCTATATTAATAATACGAGCCAGCACCTGCAGCAGTCGATCATTTTGCCAACTTTCAATGCGTTACTAGGTCCATAACACATTCCAATCATCAATAAACAAGTTCGCTACCTGTGTAAAGTTTGCCGCACTGGTTCTGTTGACAGAATAATCCTGTCAATTGAACTGTTACATTCCTGAGTATTAGGTATAAAATTTAAGCAGTACCTACTTCAGTTTTTTTTTTTTTTTTTTTTTTTTTTTTTTTTTTTTTTTTTTTTTTTTTTTTTTTTTTTTTGTGTCAGAGGTAGCACATTTGTCGTCTAAAAGTTCTGGTGACTATGCTATTCCATCCAAATATGCCACTACACTCGAAATTAGATACATACTTTTAATAGATATCTAATACAATATGGTGTAGAACATCGAATATGACGATTGTAGCGAGGCGGTTCGAATCCCCGTCCAGGCATCCAGATTTGGGTTTTCCATGGTTTCCCCAAATCACTCCAGGCAAATTCCGGGATGCTTCCTTCAAAAAGGCCATGGCCGAATTCCTTCCCATTCCTTGCCCCCATCCTTGCCCCCATCCTTTCCCGTCTCTAAAGACCTCGATGTTAAAAAGAGACGTAAAGCAGTTTAAAAAAAAAAAGATTGTAGCGAAAAACTGTAATAGGATGAAATATAAGAATTTGTGCTTTAGACACACACACACAAAAATAACCACTTTGTAAAAATAGTTGTAAAGATGTTTTACATCATTTGAGTAGACAGTTGATGCAATGAAAACTTTAACAATGTATTGACCTTGTTTAATGCAACTAAGTTATTTACTGACAGTGAAAACATATTCTATTCTTCTATATACAGGGGAGGCGAATGTTTTACGGAATGGAGTTTGTTCATACCAGAGCTACTGAAGTACATCGTGGTACCTTGTAGCGAATGAGGTGGGTGAGCTCTCGCTTCACATTGTGGAGGACGCGGGTTCGAAAC
The DNA here is from genome assembly GCA_031002005.1 of Vandiemenella viatica. Classification (NCBI taxonomy): domain Eukaryota; kingdom Metazoa; phylum Arthropoda; class Insecta; order Orthoptera; family Morabidae; genus Vandiemenella; species Vandiemenella viatica. Next base: position 12,179,790 of record JARYHS010012519.1, read on the forward strand.
CCCATCCAGCCATTCAGATTTGGGTTTTCCTTGATTTCACCAAATCACTCCAGGTGAATGCCGGGATGGTTCCTTCAAAAGTTCATGGCCGAATTCCTTCCCGTTCCTTACCCCCCGTCCTTTCCCGCCTCTAATGATCTCACCGTCCAAGAGACGTAATGCCAAATTTAAAAAAAAAATCTATTTTGTCATAAAAAATTTCTTGTTTAGTGTTCTGAAAGCGAATCAATATTTCACACCAACACTGTTTAATGAATGGAGGCTATAGATTTTTTAACGTACTTCGTAATGCGAATGTGAATCTATTTCTCCTCTACTGGCTGTTTCATTTTACATTTATCTTCCGTCAACCCGGCTCTAAGCATACTTAGAAATATTGTTTACTTCGTCATCTCTTCTTTACGAATAGCGTTTCGGAAATGAGCTCGTGAAAACTATGTTGTCAAAAAATGAAAAAAGATTCAACAGAATGAAATTTGAAGGCTTAGATTATTGTGTTTTTGGAAATTTGCAGTTATTTAGAATTGAATTTTAAAGCGAAATTGCAGGCCTCCTGTTACGGCAGTGCACAGGTTTTCTTATTCAATTACCGAGCATGGTGGGTGAACGGTTAATGTTCTGGCCTCGCATTCGGGAGGACGCGGGTTAGAATCCCCGTCCGTGCAACCAGATTTGGGTTTTCCATGGTTTCCCCAAATCACTCCAGCCGAATGCCGGGATACTTCCTTCAAAAAGGCCATGGCCCTTGTCCCCAGTCCCATCCCCTCTCTAATGACCTAAGCCGTCGATGAGGCGTAAAACCGTAAGGAAAAAAAATCTTATTTAATTATTATTTTAAATCAGCTAAGTACCATCATCCCGTGTCAGTCGCAACTTCACAGTACTCCAAGGTTTACGGTAGTCTTGGAGATATAATAAGGGGTCAAATCGCAGCCGAAAATTATACGCTACATCTTTTAACATAGTGAACTGCTTTGACGCGAACTTCATTATCATTTGTAATTCCTGGGTCCCTAGTGCCGCAGTGTGGCAGGTTTCTACGCGCAGTTTAGCCGCAATTAACGTTCTCTGTAGTATGGCTGGCTGAAACACGACTCGCGTGTCCTGGAATACGAGATCAGTCTGCAGTCTCCACGCAGTATTAAAGTCTGTAGTCTGTTTAAAAGTACCTTGATTTCAGCTCTGTATATCACTGGTAGTTATTCTTAATATATCTCATACAAGGACTATTGAAGTTTGACTGATAACAGTGAACTCCTTATTTTGTGGAAGCTAACACCATGCAAAAAGATACTCAATAGGCTGCCTATTCTTTCTATTACTGTTACTATTACTATTACTCCACTATTCACTTAAAGTGTGTGGCGGAGGGTGCATTGCACCTATCCGGGAAGGTAATGGTTTTTAAGGGATATAGGGATATGGCAGGTGGCGCCCATGGGCTATTGTGAGGAACCATGCCAGCATTCGCATGGAGTGATCTGGGGTAACCATGGAAAACCCAGATCAGGATGGCCGGAGAGCTTTATCGAATGCTACTCCTGTCGGATTTTATGTTTAGTCGCCCGGTGAATCCTTTCTATTCCACTCCCTAATCGCTCGTGGAAAAAATGAGTACAGAAATGAATCGGTTCTGGCCCTAATTTCTCTTGTCTTATTTTCGCGGTCATTCCGGGATATGAATGTTGCTGGGAGCAATATTTGTTTACTGTCATTCCGAAATACGTCAGTCAAGAATTTTTCAATTAGCTTCTGTTGAGAGCAACACCTTCGGAGCTCCAGGTCTTCCCAACCTAACTTCTTCAACATCGCACTTACGCTTTCTCTCCAACTATATATACCTGTCACGAATCGGGCGGCTCTTCTTTGGACCATCTCTAATGCCTCCATTAATCCCTTTTGATGGGGACCCCATACACAGCAACAATATTCTAAGTGAAGCCGCACTAGTGCCTTGTATGCAATCGATTTAACTTCCGGAGTGCATTGTTTTAAATTACGACCTAGAAATCGAAGCATACGATTTGCTTTCCCAATTATATTCTCATATGCTCATTCCACGACAAATTATTACGAATTGTTACCTCTAGGTATTTAGCGGAATCTACCGTTCTAAGGACAGTGCCATTAATTGTATATTCAAAGCTAAATGGTGTCACCTTTTTACTTACACTTTTTAGTGTTTGACACTTTTTAGCGTTTAACTCCAACTGCCAACCTTTAAACCACGCAATTATTTTCGTAATATCCTCTTGTAACACAGCGCAGTCGTCCAGGGTTGTGATTTCACGATAAATAATAACATCATCGGCAAATAATTTTTTCATCCCCCTTATTATGTCGCACAAATCATTAATGTATATGAGAAACAAGAGAGGCCCTATCACGCTTCCCTGAGGAACCCCGGATCTCACCTCGGCAAGTGATGAACGCTCACCGTCGAGAACTACACACTGTGTTCTACCCTCCAGAAACTCTACAGCCCAGTCGCATATTTGTCTAGATATGTAAACGCGAAGTTTCCTAAGTAACCTAGTGTGAGGCACAGTGTCGAAAGCTTTTTTAAAGTCTAATAGAACTAAATCAACCTGGGATTGCTCATCTATAATACGCCTCAAATCGTGAATTAAAAGAGCAAGTTGTGTTTCGCAGCATCGGCCTTTTCTGAATCCATGTTGATTTGGGTTTGAAAGCTCACCTTCATCCAAAAACCGCATGATATTTAATAGATGAGTTGTTCTAAACTCCTGAAAAATATTGAGGTTAACGAGATCGGCCTATAATTTTGAGGATCATTAACATTCCCATTTTTAAACACTGGACTTACGATGGCGGTCTTCCATTCGGCTGCTATTTTTCCTTGATCCAAGGAGGCGGTATATAATTTCATCAAATACGGCGCAATTTCCTTTGCGTACCTTGAGTAGAATCTTGTAGGAATACCGTCTGGTCCGGGAGCCTTATTGGGATTTACATTCATAAGCAGTTTAGTTATTCCCTCGACATCAAGAACGAGATAATTCATAATTTTGTTGGTACGATTGTTAAATATCGGAATCTCCTCAAAGTTTTCTGTCGTGAAAGCTTTTTTAAATACATTATTCAATATTTCTGCTTTCTCTACGCTAGTTTCTGATAATTGCTTTAATCAACGACGGCATGACCTTACGAGAGCCTCTTATAAATTTCACATATGACCAGAACTTTTTTGGATTAGTAATCAGATCTTCGGATATATTTTTGACTTAGAATTCTTTAAACGCATCACGCATTGCCTTACGCACTTCCGCTCGCAACTGGACAAATTTAGCGCGATTAGACGAGTCCCCCGATTTCTTTACCGTGGCATGTAAACGCCTTTGCCTCCTGAGCAAACGTTTCTCTTCCCTATTGAACCATGGGAAGTTCTTACTAACCTTAATAAACTTCGTGGGAACAAATTGATTTAAGCCGGTCCATATTATTATTTTTTTTTTTAAATCAAACCAAAGTTTCTCAACATTTGTATTTAGCGTGTACGTTTCAAAATTTTACACCAAATGATCGACCATAAATGCATCGTTTGCCTTATGGAAACAATATACGAGTTTGTATTTCAAATTCAGCCTAGATTTTAAAGTTACCACAACCGCCTTGTGATCACTTATACCGTCTTCTATACAAACTGTATCTACAATACCCGGTTTGTTTGTAAGAAAAAGATCCAAAATGGACGAGGAATCTTTGACGCTTCGTGTTGGCTTTTCGACCAGCTGTTCAAGAGAATTTTCCGCGAATGATTCTAGGAACGTTTCGTTTATTAACCTATCTCTTCCGCTTGACTTGAACGTAAAGGTATCCCAGTTAACTGAGGGTATATTAAAGTCGCCTCCCATTATCATTGTATGTCCCTGAAATTTTTGAGAAATAATATTAAGAGACTGTCTAAAATACTCCGCGTTATCTAATCCAGCATCCGGAGTTCGGTAAAATGATCCTATTATGATCTTTAAACTTCTGCCATTTTTTACCGTTACCCATATTAACTAAAAAAAAAATTCCGTTTCAATTATTACGGAGAAATTGACGGTTTTATTAACGGCCACGAACACTCCTCCGCCCATTGAGGTAGTTCTGTCTTTCCGAAAAACATTGAATTGAGGAGCAAATACTTCGCTAGATTCTACCTCTGGCGTCAACCAGCTCTTGGTTCCTAATATTATATCGACATCGTTAGTCGCAAATGTAGCGTGTAAATCAGCTACTTTCCCTCTAATACTCCGACAATTAAGGATCATTATCCTTAGCGGCTTAATATCGGTATCTGAAGAGTCTAAATTCGCATTTTTACTATTTGTATTCCAAAAGGAAACGGGTGAAGTATTTGGAGCTGTAAATTTCGATTTATTCACGCCGTCACTTCCAGAACCAAGATCTAGGTTACCGACGCGTCATGTTCGTTGAACTGAGGGATCCTCGGGCCTCACGGTGTTCCTAAAAAATAATTCACATCAAGACGGTTCCATATTTTAGCAGCCACCTTGATCGCCATTCTCGGTGTGTAGTAGACGCCCGACCTGTCAAATGCGTCCCAGCTGGCAGCTATCATCGGTCGAAGATCGACGAAGCCCCAGTTGTTTTTGCGACACAGCTCCTGTAAACTACAATTCAAATTATAAATCTTCAACTATACGGCTTCCCCACAATCGATGCGCGGTACGACACTACAGATGGAAAACTGCAACGTTACCGAATTCTCACGCGCTGATTCATACGCCTTGTGGCCAAACTTGTCCATATTCATTTCAATGTTAGTAGGACGATAGGTCGACAGTAACGCTACACAATCGCTCTGCCCAGTTCAGTACACCATACGTGTCGATACTGCATATGGTCTACAAGGTGTGTGTTGAGACTGGTAACACTGCCTGTGTCTAGCGGTCTGTGCTGGACCGATTTGCTCATCCCTTCCACATACTCAGTCCTGGTTTCAACTCCGTTCAGCCAACACTTTATTTTTGACAGCGCCATCAGTGAAGTTGTGTTTTTGTTGTGTGTTACGAAAATGGAGCATCGTAATTTAGAGCAACGTTGTGCAATCAAGTTTTGGGTTAAACTTGGGGAATCCGCGTGTGTGACCTGTGAAATGTTGAAACAGGACTATGGGGGCACATTGCTTATCAAGAGCACAAGTTTTCCCGTGGCACAAATCATTTTTGAAAGGCCGAGAACACGCTGAAGATCAACCTCGCTCAGGGAGGCCATCAACTTCAAAAACTGCTTTTTCGACAATAGGGGTATGAATTTTTTCCTCCAGGACAAACTATCAGCCAATTTTTTTACAAAAGTGTCCTTGAATGGCTCAGAGAAGAGTGATTGATTCGTGTGAGACCAGTGGATGCTTCATCATGAGAATGCCCCGTGTCACACGGCTATTTCCATCAGTGAATTTTTGTCCTCAAAACACATTCCCGTTGTTCCTCAACCCCCCTATTCACCTTTTTTTTTGTAACAGTTTAACGTCCCTTTTTAACAACGTGGTCTTTAGAGACGGGAAAGGATGGGAGCAAGGAATGGGAAGGAATTCGGCCATGGCCTTTTGAAGGAAGCATCCCGGCATTCACCTGGAGTGATTTGGGGAAACCATGGAAAACCCAAATCTGGATGCACGGACGGGGATTCGAAACGCCGTCCTCCCGAATGCGAGGCCAGAACGCTATCCGTTACACCACCACGCTCGGTCCTATTCACCTGATTTATGTCCGTGTGACATTTTCATTTCCCCGCAGTTGAAACATATCCTAAAAGGACGTCATTTTGGAACTCTGGAGAACATTCTAAAGACTGTGACTGCCCAGTTTCCTGCACGGTACTCATTGTATAGCAGGCTGAGTGGGCGTGGGCAGCTGTTCCGGACATTCAGCTTCGAGGAAGCATCCTTGGCTTCGTCGGGGATCGAACCCCGCTAGTCTGGAGCGCAGTCTAGCGCTCTACCGCCTCAGCTACGCGGCCGCCTGTGCCCTGTGGATGTCATATCTGACTCAAAAATAATGGAAGAAATCCTAATACTGTGGCTTAATATGTGTGAAACCCAAGCACTTCTTCCTTGTGCAGCCTTAAGACGTATCGTTCAGGTGTCCCTCTGCAGTGGCAGTGCGCAGGTGCGTCGCTCCTAGGGGACCGTGCAAATAGCGCGGGGCTTTCTCCGACGGAATGCCGTCCCATAAAGAGACGAAAGGCAAACATTAATTACAAACACGAGTGCGACGCGTGGCCACCTGGCTGCGGGGGCAGCTCCCGCAGTCACGTGACCTCCAGCACCGCCACTCACGACCAAACAACTTCTTCAACGAACAGTTAATCCTTGTCGGGTCCCCTTCATATTAGAGGTTATAATTGTAAATCATCTATACTTACAAAACGCAAGTTTTTGTTATCTGTCACGTCAACTGCACACCATGACGTCACATCATGATGTCACGATTATTGCCTTCGTAGCCGAACTTAAGGCCAGATATGTCGTTCTAGGTAATGCACAATATTTAATAAATAGTAACACTTCTAAGCATCCGCGAATAAATTAACTGTCAGAACACTGAAAGAAAAGTAGGTATTGCGTTTAAATCGACATGCCAATCATTAGATTTACGTAATATTAGTTTGATATATAGAAGTATTCCTCAAATTCTTTGTCTATAGACACCGAGCGAGGTGGGGAATGGTTAACTCTATGGCCTCGCATTCGGGATGACGGCGGTTCGAATCCCCGTCTGGGCATCCTCATTTGAGTTATCCATGGTTTTCCCAAATCACTCCAGGCGAATGCCGGGATGCTTCCTTCAAAAGGCCATGGCTGAACTCCTTCCCATTCCTTCCCCCCAGTCCCATCCCGCCTCTAATGACCTCGACGTCAACGAGGCGTAAAGCCATAAGTAAAAAAAAAAGTGTCCATAGAGATGTAAGATAAAAGTTTTAATTACGAGCATCAATGTTAGCGAAAGTTTTGATAGATTCTTGTTTAGCATGGGTCAGAATTACAACTGGCATTTGATGTTACAACAGAGGGCATGAATTTTTAAATAAAAAATGGTTTAAACTGTGTCCTGTTATTGAAATTATTAATTGGTTTGAACGGAAATAGTTGCATACTGATCGTAATCTGTGCAGCCTAGACTGCAATTAAAACAAATGTTACGTGGCATAAAGTAAGTTTATAAGATTTATTTTAATTTCCTTTACTTCCACTGGGAAATGTTACTGAGGCTATTATTTCAGCAACATGTAACTGCATCAGCCAATAAAATACTATACAGTACATATATTAATATGCGTGATATTGAAGTATTGTTTTTCTGGGGGCAAGCTTAGCGTAGTTTGTGGTTGGGTTGAAATGCAACCTCGACCAGCATGACAACTGAATGTTTTAGGTGCAATGAAAGGCACTAGGAATCACATTGAACTTTACTTTGTAACACTTCTATTTAGTTGAACAACTATAAATAAATGAATCGCCAGAATACTGAAAGAAAAGTATGTATTACGTTTAAATCGGCATATTAATTATTATTTGATACTTTTTACTGAAATCGTTCATTGATTTGAATGAAATTAGTTCCAAATTGAACGCTATGTATGCGCCCTACACCACAATTGAAACTAATGTTACATGGATTAATGTAAGTAGTTTAGATTTTTTTAGTATCTTTCGTTTTCACTGTCTTCATATTACTGGGTTCATTATTTCAAACACACGTAAGCTGTGTCGGCCGTTAAAACATTGATTTGCATCACGGATATAAAAAATAAAGATATAAGAACCTGTGAAGATTTTTGATCAAGTTTATATCGCGATGCGTGATAAAATTAAGATGCGATTCAGGGAATGTATTAAATCACGCGTGATTGTACCTTTGATTTTCTAGAACTAATATTAGCGGAGTTTGTGGTTAGGGTGAAATTTAACCTGGACTAATCTGACAACTGTTTTTCTACAGCACAAGCGACGAGGAATTACGTTGAACTTTATTGTATAACAAATCTGTTTAATTATGGAACCGAAAGAAAATGAATTCCCAGAACACTCCATTCAATCAGTCATTTTTGACGGGCTTAGGGTCTAGCTTAATTATAATAAATTACTTTGCATCTTTAATAATCGAGGAAAGAGGTGTTTTACATTGATACAAGGGGTGATCATATGAAAAAGTACGAAATGACGTAAAAACGTAACAGTTAAACATTTGCATATTCCGCAATGGGATAACGTAGCGAGACATCTCGGGATGCGATTGGAGTCTCTGACTGGGATCGGAGCATGCGCGGGCGCCCACATGCGCAGTAGAGAGCAGAGGCTCTTATCAAAAGTGGCGTCCAAATGATTGGCAGTCCGTATGAGGACAGGATGGCGTACAGGTGGGGGATGAGTACTGTGGGACACTCCGACACCTACGCAGGTCCATCAAGAACAAAAGACCGGGGCTGCTCACGGAGGGTGTGGTTCTGCTCCATGATAACGCGCGTCCACACGTCTCCAGAGTCACACACATGGAACTGGCCAAGTTCAAGTGGGAGACGTTGGACCATCCGCCCTACAGTCCGGACATGTCGCCCTGCGATTTCCATGTGTTTGGTCCACTGAAGAAACACCTGAAAGGGAAGCGCTTCAACTCGGACGACGTACTCAAGGACGCTGTGAAGGACTGGGTCTCGTCACGGCCACAGGAATTCTGGCAACAAGGAATCCTGCGGCTTGTTCATCAGTGGGATCGTTGTGCTCAGGCCTATGGTGTATATTTTGAATAAAGTCTACATTTGTACCCACCGTTTCGTTTCGTACGTTTTCATTTGATCACCCCTTGTATTAAAGGGACAGGTAAATCTAAAAGGGTGCCATAAAAAGACCAGACCAAGAGACTGTAGGTACATTTACTATTAACTCCATAAACCTAGAAAATATTTAAAATGAGGACCTCCGTCTTACATTGACGGTCGGAAAATTCTATAAAGCAGTGTCTTTCTACCTGTGGTGCGCGAAGATGATTCATGTGGTCGGCAGGCAGAAGCGTGTTTCCGTAGAAATTCAAAACATGCTTTTAGAATTAATGTGTTACAATGGTACAGTAAAATTTGTCCCAGATGTTAATAACATACGTAATATAGGTTAAAGAATTTGGGTCCACCGCAGCCTTATTATACCCAATTTCCTGGTTCGCGTGTTGAAAGCGTTGATAAACGCTGCCATGAAGCTCTGTTTCGAAGGTGAATGAAAAAGTGTGACAGCCAGATTGACTTAAATTAGCTTAACCTAAAAAAAAAATTACAAAATAAAGTAACGGAATGTCTTACGCTTAGTGTTCCTTTTGGGTTGTGACTTTTCAAAGTTGTAATTACAACAGGCGATTTCGATGAGAATTGATTCGGTAGAGAGATTCTTATCATGCAGATCGCTCCACTCAAGGCGTTATTTTGGTTGCTGACTCAATCTGTTGCTATAACGGGGCAGTAGCTGTAGACGCTAGCAAATACAGCGTTATGTTCTCGACCACAGCTTCACCTGTGAGAATATACGATTATAGCCATTGCTGCCAAAAACCTAAATCCGTTTCCACTTCAAAAACTGAAGTACTTGGCGCCTATTCAAGCTTCCAGTTCGTGTTCAGACCCGCGTATCTCGTATTTTGTCGAGGGTCCTGGTGGCTCCATCCCTCCACCTTCGTCTTTCCATATCCTCCAACTAAGGAATGACTTGGTTTGGCATTTATTTTCACATTTGCTCCATCGTGTAAACAAAATGATATACAAATTACAACATTTTTAAACATTCTTCTATTCGTTAAATCATATACTCCCTCATAGGCTCAGGTGGCTCAGTAGTCAAGGCATGTGACGAGATCTAAAGGCCCCTGCTCGAATCCCTGTCTCGGCGGGGATTTTTCATAGGCCCCTTAACCCGGCCTTCACCTCTGGCACAGCTTCCTGTGTAACCTAAAGTACCTCAGGAAGCTTCGTGGTTCAGATTCCACGTTAAACTTTAGTTCCCCTGTTCCCGGCAGGTTTACCGGGCTAGTTTAAGACGGATATGACAGGGACGGAATGCGCAGCCAATAGAAACCCTGTCACCAAGTTCATTACCTCCAAAGGGAATTATTATTTATTATAGGCGTTCTGAAATTTCCCACTAAACATCCGTGAATGAACCGAGCGTGGTGGTGTAACGGATAGCGTTCTGGCCTCGCATTCGGGAGGACGGCGGTTTCGAATCCCCTCCGGGCATCCAGATTTGGGTTTTTCCATGGTTTCCCAAATCACTCCAGGCAAATGCCGGGATGCTTCCTTAAACAGGCCATGGCCGAATTCCTTCCCATTCCTTGCCCCCATCCTTTCCCGTCTCTAAAGACCTCGATGTTGAGATACGTAAAGCAGTTAAAAAAAATGGAATGAATGAATCGTAAATTTTCGGAAACGTTCATTTTAGTTCGATAATAGCTTTATCTTTGTCAACATTCCTCGTCATCTCCCTCCTGTATCGTACGAGGCCAACCGTCCCGCCGTAAAGCTCCCGACTTGAGACAGCTAGAGACGATATTCCGTGCACTGAATGAAGGGATTTTGCAAGTGCGAGCCACACAGCTTTGTGATGTACCTTTCTATGAGGGTTCCTGGGCGGGGAGGGGGGGGGGTGGACTAGTTACCACAGAAGTTGATAGATGGGCGCAAATAGTTTAGAGGTAATATTTTGATTCCATTTCCAGATTTTTCGTAGAACTACATGTATCGGCAGCAACAGCAAATGATAATTTACTCCTGATGCAACTTAACAATAAGTTTCAAGCCAAATTTTGATTGATATAAACTTTTCATCTTGAATAATGCAAAAGTTTTATTTTATTTTAATCTGTTATATTAATTTTATACGATTAATCAAATCATAAGTTTGATTTTCAGTTGTGAAAGATAAGGGAGTTAGTAAGCGTTCAATGTGCGTTTAAGGATGTTGGATTTGTCTCCGATACAGAATAATTCACATCTGCTTTACTTCCGGTCTTGGAGTTTCTGATGTCATTAACAGAAATGAAATCGGTTATGTGTAATTGATTATATTCCGCTTCTTGTCGTTTCATTTGTTCCTTAGCGTAGAAGCAATTCGTTTGCTCAGTACGTCCGTTTCGTCACTTGTACGGTTTAGAGTTCGTGTTCCTACCGCGCGTCGAAGTCTCCGGCCGGTGGGGAGCCGTCTGTTCCTCGCGCTACCAAAATCGAGCAAAGTGTTCCGGCTGCGCTCTCAGAAGAGCATCCGCACCTTAATGCTAGGACTCGGCTTCAAGCGCCATGTCGTAACTGTCAGCGGGAAAATACGATAGACTTTATAGCGGTGTCTGTAGCCTAACCGCAGCTCCTCATTCAAGTTCGCTGTCGAGACTGTTATTTTCCATAAACTACTACGTGCGGTACAATTTCTACACCATGTTAAAAACGTTGCTAGAGAATTTCGCATTCCTATAGTTCATTATAATTTAAACAGAGGCGATTGACGTTACTGAAAAACTCATGCCGATATCAAGAAGGAGAATTATACCAGAAATAAATATTTAAAGACTTTCGCCGAAGCCTTTAATTGAAATGCTGAGGTCATAAAATCATTGTTAAATTATAGCTTCACTTCAACTGATGATGACATAGTTATTCAGAATCAGCGCATCCTACAAAAAATTTTACTAATCTTGAATTTTATTAATATGAGTACCCTTTCGGATAGTACAGTGACACAATATTTCATTAATTTACCTTTGCTAACAATCAAAAACAAATTTACATTTCAATGATTTTCGCAACAAAAAAAAAATGGAGGTATTATAAACCACTTGAACGAATTTCTTACGTTGATAAGACACCAACTAAAACAACAGTTCGACAAAAATCACATTAATTTCTATTTCAACAATGTATGAATGTCAAAAAACTCCTTCTTTTATAGAACTATAGAAACTTCCCTTTAAACTGGATAACAATTGCTGAATGTAACGAATCTTCGACATTCAATGAAATGGTTATGTGAAAGTATTTGGCAATTAAATATCAAGAATCTCTGTCAAAAGGTAACGCGGTACATCGTGGCTGCTGGAATACAAGTCGACGTCACAGCCGAGGTAAAGCGCATTCACACTGGCAGCTGAATCAAAAAGCAAGAAACAAAATTGGCAAGGATGGCTATTCTAGTGGGTGGTCGGTTGTGTAGGATGAGAACATTATACTTCTCCTTATCATTTAAAAATTGCACTATGTTGCTATTTATTACGTATCCTTTATGGCTTACAGACGGAGGAGTATTTAATATTAATATCAATACAAAGCACGGCTTCGTCTTAAATTTGACAAGAAACAACCACAAACCACTAAGAAATATTAACCAAACAAATTAAAAATTATTGTAATTTTACAGTGAATGACAAAAATTCCAAATTTGATCAGGTAAACATTCCACATTTGATCTTAGTGATTTTCTCATTAAAACAACAGGGAATAATCTTCACGATTGAAGTGATCGGATGCGATGCTAAAATGAATTGCATTAGTGTGAATTCGTCGGTCGCCAAGGTATCTTTAAATTAACCACCAAATGTGGTGACTGAAAGTTCACAAATTTTTTTTGCATCCTTCGGCTATAAAAATTGTTAAAATACCTCGCCGCTTTAAACAACACTAGCTCAGTTTAACGGAGGCTAAAAGCCTTAATCTTTCAAACAAAAAATTGACAAGGCCGTTAAAGGACTAATCTCAACGATTTCAAGGACACACTGTAAAGTTCGTTGTGCATAACAGTGCAGACGGCTCCGTCGATGGCGAAAATGTTGGAATCAACTCATGCATTCCCCCTCGGAAAGCAAAGTACGGAGAGTAGCAAGTCTCTCTAGCCTGTACACACTGTATAGAAAGCGCTCTGGGGGCTGGGTGGTTCAGGCGTCTGACTGGAGGTCCGCGGCTCGAATCCCTGTCTCGGCGGGGATTTTCATAGGCCCTCCACCCGGCCTTCACCTCTGGCTCAGCTTGCTGTGAACGCTAGCACGATTCCACCACCACCACGGCAACAATCTCCCTAGAGTGCAGGGAAGTTTTTGCGCTGAGCGCATCTCCTTCCAAGTTATGTGAGGTTGTCATCTGTGTAGGGCTAGCATTGTTCGACTTGCCAGGTCGTATTTGGTTGCATAGGTTCAATTTAGAGTTGCATCATTTACCAGTTTTACTGGCCATCTTGTGTTTTTATTGTATTGAACGTGGGCGCCCAGCTGTTTTATTAGTGGGTTGACGTGATTGGGGCACTGCATGTATAACTTCTTTGCAGTAATTCGGAAGCGTTCGAGCAAAGTTAGAAGTCCGCTGATTCTATGTAGTTCAGTTGTCGGGGTGTCCCTTGGCAGATTATATGTAAACCGTATGGCACGGTTTTGAACTCGTTGAAGTAGTTTTATGTTTGAGGGAGCGGCGTTGCCCCAAACTGGTGATGCGTATTCGAGGATGGGTCTGATTGTTGCAGTGTATAGGGTAACTGCGGTGTTTGGATGTAGAGGTCATTTTGGATTTAACACCGGATAAAGCTGCCTCATCCTGTTCATGGCTTTGGTCCGAGTGTTTTTTATGTGAGTTTTCCATGTTAGCCGTTCGTCAATCGTGACGGCAAGGTAGAGAGCCGTGGTTGACCATTTGATACCTTCGCCGAAGAGTTTCACTGATTGAAGAGGAGGTACATATCTTCTGGTCACCATGACTACTTGGCTCTTTGCCGCATTAAAAGCCAAGCGCCATTTCTTTGCCCACTTCTCTATATTGAGCACGCTTCCATTGTTCGGGTTTCACGTTAAACTGAAGGTACCCTATACCCGGTAGGAATACCGTATTAAGATGGCTACGACAGGGGCGGAATGCCTTGCCAATAGAAACCCTGTAAACAGATCATTACAACTACATGGAATTATTATTATACTGGTACAGAGCGACTCCGAAGCGTGTGGCCTCTGTCACTCGAGGCCTGGTGCCGAGTGTCTTCAACAGACCGGCCGCTGCGGCTGCCGCATAATCTGCCGCTGGCCACGCCTCTAGAGGGCGTATATTTTCAACATGAGAACAAAAATACCGAGAAATTAGTATCACGAGGAGATATTTCCGTCGGTAATTCGTTCTGCTATGGTGCCTGTTCCTCAAATCTTTATATATAAAGATGAATGTATGTTTGTTTGTTAGTTTGTTTGTTCTTCATACAAATCCACAGTTTTCATCAGATCTCGATGAAACTTTGCACACTTATCCTTTAAAACAAGGAGAAAAATAATGTCTACATTTGGTTGAAAAATTATCTGTATAAATAACACATGTTGTCTCATAACTTCGAAATACGGCGATAGACAGACACGTTGGATATGGACGTCTCCGTACCGTGTTTCCGTGTAGTGGACTGGCAGCTCAGTGGTTAAAGCGCTTGCTTACGAACGTCGTGGTCTCCGGTACTAATCTCCGTGGAGGTTAAGATTTTTTAAAATTGTTTTTCATCGTAAGAGTCAGCCCTGGGCCGCAGGTTATTCGGATTGAATGTTAAACTGTAGATATTAGAAAGTTAGGGCTGCAATGCGAGGCAAATCGTAGGTAGTCTTGCAATGTTGTAGGTGTACACTTTTTTACGTTCTAATGATCCCTCAGGTGTTGTTCGCAGTCAGTGTGTGATTGTGAACCACAGTAATATTATTTATAAATACGGAAGTATGTCTCTGTCTTTTTGTTACGTTTTAAGGACTAAATGGCTATATCGTTGTGATGGAATTTTATAAGGAAATCTGTATGAAGGGCACAGGATATTTTTTCCAGTATGATTAACAGTTGTAGACACGAAATTTTGAGACTTTATCGAATGGTGACAGAAATATGTTGGAAATTGATTCTCTTCAAGAGGCAGGTTCGACGGTAGAATGATATAGTGATAGCTTTCCTGTCATATTATGCCGACTCGATATTGTTTGGGACCAATCCTTCGTTACCAACAACTTTCTATATTTAATTCTGGTAAAAAAAATTCTTAATCCACGCGTACGAAGTCGCGGGTACGAGCTAGTAGTTTTCTATTGGCTGGAACTGTTTTCTGGTGTCTCGTGAGAATCCGCCGAAAATTCGTCAGTATTCGGGACGTGCACCTCCCAAAAATGGCGGGGTAGCACAATGTCAGTGGCCGGTGATCCACCTCCACTGGATATTTCCCGACATAGCTGGTCGCACAGGGATTCACGGCACCGTTACTCACTAAGAAAGTGGCTGTGCATAACAGCTGGCGACCGTTGCCAGGATGTTCTTCGCTTCCCTGCAGCCCGTTTTGCATTTGGACACAACACAAAAATGACTTACGTTAGCTTCCTTGCTGTTAATAATTTATCAGTATCATATTAATCAACATTTTTAAGTTTAAAGAAACTTTTTTTAACTTCACTAAACCATTTACAATGACACTTTTTATTAATTGAGAAAAAAATATATTAAACTCAGCGATAATATTTTTACTGTGATATTTGTCGCAGGTTAGCCAACCTCATTTCACAATTTACCAGCCTTATGGTTGTTACCTTACACCGTCTGGCGGGTGCTGGGGTACCTGGAATTTCGTCCCCTCGCTCGGCCGTCGTAGCTATGAAAATCCGACCCGAGCAAAATTCTCCCTATCACCGATTGCATTTAATTTTAATAATCAAAGTTATACAGGATGACTCACTTTTTTCATTCCGTTAAACTATAGTGCTGTCGGTTCTACAGCAGCTAACGTTGATGTAATGGGTTTCCATCTAGCTGACGCCAACCTACACCATAACAATGATAAAGCTAACCTTGGTATTCATCCCTAAGGCACGGTGTACCGTCCGAGGTGGAATACTCAGCCTGGTACTGGAGGTAGCGTAGCAATTTATTTCCTCCTTACAGAATCTATCCCGGCAATCCTACCGGGTACAGAGGACCTACAGTTTAACGCGGAGTCCGAACCACGGAAACTTTCTGGCGTACTTCGCATTACACAGAAAGCTGTTCCAGAGGTGAAGATCGGGTTAAAGACCTATGAAAATCCCGAAGACCTTTTGATCTCCAATTAGACCATTTAATCTCTAAATCACCAGGCCGCTAACACAATACGGAATAACCGTAGTATACCCAAGGATTCACAAATCACCCATGGTCTTACTTGAATTGAACACATGTCTTTCAGAAGCTTTAGTTATTGAACAACTTTTTTACCCTGAGCTTTAGCTGTGGATAAATAAAACACGGTTTAAAGTGGCTCGTGAAGTAAGACCAGACCACTGGCTGTGACGTCATGTCAGGGCCTCACGTAGGCTGAGCTGCCCCTGCGAGATCCCGCCTGACAGCAGAGGTACGCTAGTGACGAACGGGAAATTTCTACAAACATTCTGTTAATTTCAGAGAAATGTAGTACCTCTCTAGTTGTATTTCTTGATTTAAATTTAGCAGTGTGATTACTTCATTTACTAATTATCTCGTACGTTAGCTTATTTAATAATATTATTTTCTGGCAATAAATATTTGATAGTAAACCTGATCATTCTATGAGCAGAATTAGATACAAAATCTATCACCGTTTTTGTAATTTTCAAAAGTTTTATTATAGCTAACATATATGTTGACACGGAATGGCACTGATACACCATTCACGCCGAGTGCTCAGTTTATAGTATCTAGGATTATTCTAGAAGAATATAAATTGCCGAATCTCAAAATAAACCACGTACCATTGCAGAAATTACCCTAAAAGGATTTTATTGTTATTAATCCCTTCGAAACATTAACAAAAATAAATTATGGGCGAAGACTGACGGTGCGTATTACAATAGGTTTAAACAAACAATTTAACAATTAAAAAACATTACAATTAAGCATACGTACATTTAGTGACAATCCCGCTGTTCGAAGAGAGAACTTATTCCTTTTACAATACTTCCTACAGCTACAATTATACTTTTTTCCTTTAACTGTATTTCAGCTGTTCGATTTTCTTTTGTAAAGATTTGATTTATTCTGTAATTATTTTTTCATGATAATTTGTTGTTTTTAAGTTACTAGTGGTACTTTATGAAATTTTGTTATTCCAATATTTTTTGTAGTTTTAACTACAATTAATTGTTCCTGAGTTGTTGTGTTATTTTTTTTTTATAGTTTCTAGTTATCATGGAGGATTTCTTAATAAAATGGCCTTTCGTTTGGAATGAGTAAATAAATAACTCATTCACAGCAAAACTAAATCATAATTAAAATTTGAGTAAGCATTATCACTATCTTAATCTCCTTAAAACATATGAAAAGAAAGCTTAAACGAACTTGAAGTAACATGATTATGTCGCACCATTGTTTATCGTTACAAACCTAAGTAGAATTCAAGATTGTAGGCCTAATCTGAACATAGTTAACTAAGACAGGAGATTTTTATTTTTTTGCTGTTGGTATTGCTGTTTTAGGCGGGAATGGTTTTGGCGTTACGTAGGCTCCGTGTTCCCGATGACGCGCTGGTTGCCGCGGTGTTCCTGGTTTAGAGCATGATGTGTTGCGTCGACACGTATCTCGAGTTATACCACTTTGCGTCCGCGCATATAATCAAGGCGACTGGCTGATCTGGCTCTGACTTGCAAGCTAATGGCGTCATTTCCCGCGCGTTAGGAGCCGGCTTTTCGGCACGTTCCCTCGTAACGGCGGCGGTGATTGGATATGCTGCCGGCTATCGCTGGCGAACGCAGGTGATTAGGCTGATGGCCCAGGCGTGTACGGGTTGGAAAAGTGAAATTTTATCCGCTTTCTCAAAATCAGTTAACACCCACTACGAATCTGTATGACAATCTAACATTGCGTCTTATCATCGTGTCCCATCCATTTACGTAACTACGAGTAACGCTACTGAATAATAAGTAAACACAAACAAAGTAGTGAAATATAACGTGTATGAACACCAGACTCGCACCTCCAAACTCTTCAGCCACCGAATGGCATCAGCAGTCGGCTACGAGCATTGTACGACGCTGTAAGGCATTCACGTTGGTCTTCCCTGTTGTTTGCCTGTCCGCCCTGCAATGAATGAGTGCTTTCAGTGCACGTTGTCAGTCGCCTCCTGTTACCCAGTGCAAAGTGCTTGCAATGCCGAAACTCCAAAGAACCACACCCTGGCGAGCATTGCACGGTGCACGAGCAACGAAGCAAGCCGCACACCCACAGCCGTATCTCGCAATACGAGGGGATTAAAAAAAACTGAATTATTTTTAAAAAGCTATATGTTTTCAAATTTTTTACAAAACAACCTTATCCCCTTCAAAATACTCTCCATTACAACTAATACCTTTGCCCTATTGGTGCTTCCACTGTTCGAAACATTTTCTGTAGTCACCTTAAGAAATGGGTGACAGCTCCTCCCTCGTTTTTCTCTTGGCCTCTTCAATGTTGTCAAATCGGCGTCCTTTCATGCGCAGAAATAAGAAACAGTCGCACGGAGCCAGGCCAGGCGAGTAAGGTGCGTGGGGCAGCGGAACCATGCCATTTAAATTGCCTAACAGAGACAGCTGTGTGTGCAGGTTAATTGTCGTGACGGAAGACCTATTCTCCTGTCTGCAACAAATCGGGTATTTTTTGACGAACACTGTTGCATAATCTTCTCAAACCTTCCAAATAAAAGGTTTGATTGAAAGTCTGATGAGGGGGAACGAACTCTGAATGAACTACGCCCTTGACATCAAATTTTGCAGAGGTCATTCATTACCAGATACAATTAATATTTCCCTACAAATTCTTGAATGGAGTACAAGAAGTTACCAATAAGATGAACTTTCAATTTTTTAAATATATCTTCATTATCTACAAACTGTTTTATACATTTAGAAAGCTTATTAAGCACATGTGTCCTATAATAATTAACTCGTCCTTGTAACAATGACGGTGATGTTTGTATTTTGTACAAGTTATTTCCGTTTCTTGTATTGAAATTGTGTTCCTGTGAATTAAACAGTATAAAATGTTATATGATAAAACACTAAAACACACACACACATATATATATATATATATACTGTAAAGCCATTGTAAGAATATTGAGTTTTTTAAATAGTTGTTTGCAAGAAATTCTTGGTTTTACCCTACAAAACACCCTAATAGCTCTTTTCTTTGCTGCAAAATTTTCTTTAGTTACTTGGTAAAGAGTTCCCCCAAAACATTATGACATATTACAAGAGTAAATGAAAATAAAAGATGTACAAATGTTTCGTTGATTCTAGATCTGCTGTTAGAGAAACTGATCGTCATGCATAGGCGGCAATAACTCTTCAGAAGTGATGTGGTGTGATGTGTTGATGCCACCACAGTTTCTCACCTATTTGAATGCAAAGGAATTTTATGCAAGGTTGTTTGAAACATTGTGTTATATTTCGAGTTTATATGCAAATACTGCTGCGTCGAATTTTTTGTTTTAAATCTAATATAGTGTATTTCACCAAAATTTAATTTTTATGAGCTTACCTTAAAGCAGTTTGCTACTTCGCTTAAGTACTTTGTTTGCATTAAATTGAAGTCTGCATACCCCTTATGCCTTTCTGGAAGTATGCGCTGGGTGCTTGAAGAAGTGTATGTTTGACGGGGACATAACGTACTAGTAGATGACTTAGGAAATAATCCTGCCACTCTCTAAACCCTATCTGTAATTCACAAAGAAACAGATGTTGTGCATTTTACCGCTACATTCTATCTTCATTTGATCAAAGCGAGTTTTTTTTTCTGAAGATGTGCCACTGTAATTCGATAACAACTGCCATTGTCGGCAGTAACACTATGCGTTTGAGTGGTTGGTTGTCTACCAGGGAAATGCCGACTCGAGGAACGCTTGTGCCCTCTATAACAACCTAGACATATTGTCTCCTATGTTACATTCAGATTGCTCTCAACACTGCGTTTCAAAAATAGTGATTTACATCTTGACTGATGTGCAGCTTTTATTTTTACATTCTCTTAACTCTGTAAAGGAATTATTACAATGTACGTTGTTAATCAGCTAAAATTTTATGGAATTTCCAATACAGCCGATTTTTAATTTCAGTTAGTGTTGTATATAATTTCGCTAGATTTACGCTTGCGAAGTTATTTGCAACATCATGACGGTAACTCCACGTTAGCACTTTACAATAGTAACATAATTGTCGTTATACACGATTTTCTCAGAACGGGAGCAATTCATTGTAATATAACAGAGGTAATACCGAAAGTAATGTGCAGGTTTCTTACTTGCATAAAGTAAACTTATTGAAAGTATGCTGTACTCAGATACATTTTGCATATACGTTTTTAGCTGAAAATGTACTTGTTAAGTCATTAGCACTGAAGATGAACCCTCGACGATTTTTTTTTTTTTTTGTGTTTTCACTTACATAATAATAGCAGCTATTACGGCCGCTACACAAACTGGATCATCCATCTCGCTGCGGCGACACCAGAGCACCGGGGGCATGCCTCATGAGGCATGCTTCATGAGGCATGCCTCTACGGCATGTTGCAAGAGGAAGAGGCACAACTGTGGACACCCTCGACAGGCTGTTGGCGCCTGGTAGAAGGGTCTCCTCGTCCCGGAAGGCTGCCTGCATATAACAATATTGTCATACACATTCGTTGCCCCCTCTCTA
The DNA here is from genome assembly GCA_031002005.1 of Vandiemenella viatica. Classification (NCBI taxonomy): domain Eukaryota; kingdom Metazoa; phylum Arthropoda; class Insecta; order Orthoptera; family Morabidae; genus Vandiemenella; species Vandiemenella viatica. Next base: position 12,200,456 of record JARYHS010012519.1, read on the forward strand.
GGGAGCGTCCATAAACCACGTAGGTCCGTCTTGGCCTCTTGTAAATCCCCCCTCCTCCTCCCCACGTAGTTCGACGTGGCTTTAGCCTCTATTCCCCTCCCCCACCCCCCACTCCAGGTAGCACGTAGCTTTCTCCCATATTGATCCCAGAAGACATTTTGTACTGTTTTCTCTTGTCAGACTATCGTAAATTACATACAGAGATAGTTAAATGACGCAAATAAATATTCACATGCTGTTGTGTGTTCGATAGCTAATTTTAACTGAGAAAAATATAACGAATGGAAAGTTAAGTGGCTGGCTCGGAACATCCCCCCCCCCCCCCCCACGGAATCCAGGGTAGCTTTCCTGCCAAACTCCCCTCCCCCCTAGACAGAGCCACGTAGTTTATGAACGCGCCCCTAGCACGGGGACTGTCAGGTTTTGACCATCATTGAAATTGAGACCGTAATGGCATTACTCGGTTTCTCTGGATCTTCAGTGAGGATCATGTCGGTTACTGACTGAAATCTCCAAGTAGTCCAAACAAACGAATTACCATTTCACCATCTGCGATGCGTTCGTTACTAGAGCCATCCTCATTTGCAACAGTTGAGGTGCCCTGCAAATTTCAGATGATTGGATTCACAAATAAGGAACGTCATTGAAAACTTGAAACGTAATGTTTTACAAACGTGTTTGTGTTTGTTAGTATTCTGTCTGATAGAGGGTGTGGCTTGAGGTTTAGCCACCTGTCACGTTTCAGTGTTGAAGCACTACTGTGCGTCACGCGAAGCCACCCACGATGTGTGCGGGAGGAAGCGATACCACCGCCTAACTGCCGACACATTCCTCACGCTCGTATCTTAACGACCGCAGTTCAGGAGTGCCAAACGACGCCTCCAGCCACTCCTAAACAGAGCGCTCGGCGGGACGGGATTCGATCCCCACTACTCCTACCATGAAATTGGTTAAATTACTCCAGGGGAGTGCCGTGGCCGACTTCCTTCCAGTTCCTTCTCCAGAATTCTCTATCCGCTCTCCAGTTTAACAAACCTTAAAGATATATTTGGGAGGGAACGTGTATATCCCGACCAAACGTTAATTAATACTTACAATAAAGCAAACCATATATTCAAAAATTGCACTTGTCTTTTTTTCGGGATTTGCGCTGCGTTATATATATATATATATATATATATATATATATATATATATTGCTTACGTTTCGGCACAAACCTAGAGCCTTCATCAGGGCTTCTCTCTGTCTATCAGCCTGGCTTATGGCCAATACTTTTCGCTACTATTCACACTGATGAATATTACTCTGATATAAGAAATGACTTTCTTGGTATATTTGACATGTTTGTTGAAGTAATGTCATATGTAATAGCCGTAAAGTGGTCATACGTTCGTCAAAGATATTCACATATTCATTGCTTCATAAAATTTTCAGTAGGTGTTCTTTTGTGTGATTTCAGTGCTTACTTGACAATGTTCCCGCCTTTTGATTTGTAACTATGCCGTTTTATAAAGTAATTTGTTAAATATGTTGCTAAACAGGATGTTGATGCAATATTTAATGTTACTGACGAAATGTTTTCTTTTAATTTTAGATTACGTAAATGGGTTTAACGTAATCCATACTTTGAGTGCGATGATCCTTTTGTGTTAAATGATCACCATTCATATCGGTTCATTGCTGAGTATCAAGCTGCTTACTGATAAACAATGCATTTTTGTTAGATTCAGGCCAATGGACCATTCTTATGCTAGTTGGGCAGATGAGGCAGTAAATTTGTGGAACGATGGTTTGAAGCGCGGTTTTACTCGTGATTTGTATTTGTGGTGTCTTTCAGGTGTTGGAAAGATTTCATTACTTAATATTTTGTTGAAAAATAGTAAAAACAAAAATGACATATTTGAACCTACCCCATTTGAGTTCGTTTTCCAAAATTTTGGTGAAAGACATAAAGCTATATGATATTTGAAGAATTTTACTATAAAAGATGGAGCAAGTATGATATGGAACATAAAAAGGTTGTTTGAGGCTGCACCGTTTCCCACTAATGTTAAGTTTTCTAGTTCAAAAACAATTACATGGAAAGGTCCAATTACATCAAATTATGATGACATAACTGATAACGCTTATGGTAGACGTTTGTTACGTGCGTATGCTGATCGTAAATTTTGGTTGTTCCCCATAAAGGCAGAACCAGAAGATTCTACCGCAGTCGGGTTCGACGGATCTTTATCGTTGGAGGATTCCGATATATCGTCTATCCCGAAGAAGTTATTACCGGAAGCGGATCAGTAAGGAAAATATTTATGGTGTAAGACATACATTTGATTCTCAACAAGATCACAAAGTACATATATATTTCGTATATCCATAAACCAGGCGAATAGAAAAAGAGAATCTCTGACGAAGATTCCAGGTTGGTGCCGGAACGTAGGCAATATATATATATAAAACCGGAGTGCAAACCCCGAAAAAAAAAAAGTAAGTGCAATTTTTTCAATTATGACGTCAGCGAAAAATATGAGAATTTCATACACAACCATATATTAGTTCTTACGTTGTGTATGCCAACTGAAAATATTTTATAGTCATCAAATTTTATAAATTGTAATTTAATAATGATAAAAATTTCAAAGTAATACCTTCGCTGAATGGGCGTTATTATTTTTTACGTAACATCATTTATCAGGAATCCACAATTCACAAAATCTAATATCTATTCAATTCACAGACAACACAGACAAAATATTTTGTTGTTATTATAACATACAGGGCATAATGTTTTGAGCTTCATCGCCGTAGCACGGCGTTGCGATTTTTTAAGTCACTAGTGGGCGTATGTTAATTTCATTTTAGTGGGCGTAAGTTAATTTCATTTACAAAACATATCTTCAACTTGAATAACTGCAGCTACGAAGTAATATTTCCGCAGATTCATTGCGCTTGTCGTGTTTCCCTTTCCGCTCCTGGAATAGTAAATAGCAAGTAGTGATCTAAAATACGTCGAAATTTCTGCGGAATTTTTGGTCCTACAGAGAACGAAATCTGAGAAAACTCTTTTGACATCACGTCCTTGTATCCGAGACAGAGATTTGCAAAACACCATGAAACATCATTCACTACATTTTGGCTTGTGATAAATTTTTGCTCTTTCAACACTATTAAATTTTCCAATTTTTTAATTATTATTTTTTTAAATTTTTTTAAATATATTTTTATGTCTAAAGTCTCAAATTCAAATGCCCCAGGATTGATTCCCAGTGTCTGTTAGAATATTGAGAGCTCATTAACAAACCTCCATCTTTACCTAACCGTGGCTTAATCTTTTAAAATATACTGTACAAAGACGCTTTGAGTTTCGGATTGTGTATAAATCCGCTGGCTCCGTTTAGAAAATGGGCACCAAGTTGAAACTGTTTGTATTTCTCATATATTCATTGAAATGTGTGAGCTTAATGTGGACTCAGGAATATTACTGTGAACTCAGAATAGTATATTCGTAGAACGTTTAAGGAACGTTCAGCGTAGGGGAAAACCTCGAGAAATAGAAAACGGTTCCATAACAACGCACGAGTCAAACATCGCTTCTGCTATTGAAAATTCTGTAAAATGAAAGTCATACGGTGTGACTCTCAACTTCGCCGCCTTATCCTACGTCTTTTGACTCTAAACTTGAAAGTCAACCGTTTTTTGTCGGTCGAGGAGATCGTAGCAACCACGACAGCACTACCAAAAGACGACATTCAGGATTATTTCAGAATGTGCCAATACCTATCGAATAAGTGCAAGAGTAAATACTTTAGGGAGGACTCATATTAAAACACTACAAGATTGTTTTTTGATTGAAGCATTCATCTTATTTTTTGATTATGCCTCCTAATTTCTTTGAATTGTGTACAATATATGATGACTGATGAAAGCATAGGTGTTTTTAATTCTCTCGAAATACATATAAATACAATAACTTTCTCTCGACATATTTTGAAGAAGCTCTCTATCTCGAAGAAGACTTCCAACTACGTAAATTTTGTTGCGGATATTACGGAGACGGTACCGTTCTTCGTAGACTTGAAACAATAAAATCGAAATGACATAAGTTAAAAAATTGTTCATTTTGAATACTGCGACATTCGTAATAAGAACAAGTGTGATTAAGTAGGACGAGCTATGAGTCTATCAAAAGTTCTGCATAAATTGAATTCACTAGACCGACAACGAGTGATATTAATATCTAGTTCTATTTCCGTTTTACTATTATCTTTCAAATAATATACATAAACCAAGCATAAAAATAATTTGCAGTTGTAAAAAAGAAAAACAACAAAGATATATGCGATTCTTTTGGTACAAAAGAAATACATACCGAAGAATAAACTTCGTAAAAACTAATTATTTTTCGAGAACCATACACTATGGAAAGATTGCTTGTGTTTTCCTGTAACCATTATCAGGCCTTGTACCGTATCTATGTAAATTATGAAACAATTTTCGGATTAATAGTTTCGGAAATAAAGGGAAATTAGATTTTTTTGTGGTCTGTCACTAAAAAATCATACAAATCAAGGACTATATAAGAATTCGAGTATTTTCAGAATTTGAGGGGGGTGGGGGGGGGGGTGAAGCTTTGAAAATTATATAGAAGAAATTTTTTTCTGTTCTATGAGAAAGAAGTTATTCCGTCTATTCTTGTATCCCCTACTTTGCTTCTTATAAATTTCATCTCAGTTGAATCCTACAGATATCCCGCTTCTTTAGTGTCGGCTCCAGCCTTCCTCTGTTCCACACCAGGATTCTCACGCCTCCCTCTTATATTTATCTCAGTATGGTGTCTTCCACTTTCTTATAAAACACCTCGTATTTGTTTGAAACTATTCACCTTCTTCAGCTGTTCTCCTGCCATCACAGTTTCCCAAGTTACCTGTCGTTTTTTCTGGTGCAAAATTTTCTTTTCTGTCCGCAGACTTCACGAAGCTGTGTTAATAGGCGTCAGTGTAGTATACACACACATCACTTTCTGAACATTACAGCACTCGACTTTATCGTGTAAAACGAGGAGCTATTCTCAGATATCATTTGTTGGTAAACTCCTTGCAACGTAACAACCGTTGTACCAAAAAAATATTAAACTGGCGGGTCCTAGTTGTAAAAGAATCGAAAATAATTTATGCTTCTTTCCCAGCAGAGCCTCCATCTGCAAATTTCGTCTGTATCCGTATTGTATATCTGCTATATACTTCACTCATTCACTCACCTCAATAGCTATTGGCTGGAGAACGGCGTCACGTGTCAGCCTTTGCTCGCAAAACAGCGACCAGAGATACCATTAGAAGAAATAAGTGGTTAAGTCTACAATTTAATAACTAAGCAACTGCTACCAAATTAATTGCCATCATACATTCATTAAGCTTTCTTTTCGCATCGTTTCATAGTAAAAGAAATATCGATAAACTTTTTTTTCTTTTTTTTTTTTTACTTTTTGCTTTACGCCTCGTCAACGGCTAAGATCATTAGAGGCGGGATGGGACTGGGAACAAGGAACGGGAAGCAATTCGGCCATGGCCTTTTTGAAGGAAACATCCCGGCATTCGCCTGGAGTGATTTGGGGAAACCGTGGAAAACACAAATCTGGATGCCCGGACGGGGATTCGAACCCGCGTCCTCCCTAATGCGAGGCCAGAACGTTAACCATTCACCCACCACGCTCGGTGATAAACTTCACGTCTGAAAAAACGTGGATCTGCCTTTCAGTAACATGTTGCTAATGAAAGCAACATTAAAAAGACTTTAAAAAATTAAACTATCCATGGTCTCTGCTGTAATTACGAATGCAAACTGTCATTGCGGCGTAGGATAAATTTCAATCTAATTAAAACTTTCACTAATGTTGTTAATTGACCAAAATTTATGCTTTGCGCTTTATTTGCTTTTTAGGTATTTTACTGACACATTTCGTTAATGGTCTTTCTTCATGTTCGTTGTAGGCTATGCTATGTGAGTTATTAGGTTATATTAAGCCTACATCAGACCAAATACGTTACCGAATCAACTATTGTGGCAATTCATTTCTCGGAGTTGCTCAACTGTTTAATAGTATTAACTTCACTGGCCGTTACAGATACTATAACCAATGATTACGAGTGATGCTTTCGAAGCAAACAGGAATTTTTTTAAATTTTGCAGAGTGAACTTTAAGTTTCAAACACAAACCAAGATTCTACTTAAGCAAATATACGATTGCGCTATCGTCCCTGATTGTGTTTAATACCTACCTCTATAAATGCTTCACGCTGAAACACAGGTCAAGTTTATATTTGGTCAAATCAGATCAACCTGTCATAATCTTTCATCCTAAAAACTGGAGCCATTCTAGACTCGTGACGATACGCAAAAAACGGTCACGGGCTCACACTAGTCTTAATATAAGCGCAGCAGCGCCCTAAGTACAGCGACTATGAATCCCTCTTCAGTTGTGTGCAGGAGGGTGAAGTCTCGTGGTACTCTGCCGTGTGGCGGGGTAATGAGCGGAACATCGCGCCCGCCGCTGGAAACAAAGTAAACTGGAAAAACCTGAACCACGCGATTTACTCCCATCCACAAATAAAACCCGCGCCGAACGCGGAGGAAACAATTTGTACGGAAACAACCCGCTATATGCGACCCTCGTCGTTCACAAATCTTGCCGGAACGGGTATTTAAGCTCGGGTGCGGGTGAAAGCCGAGGAGAGCGCTACCTCTTATAAGCGACTTCGGTCGTTATCGGGGAAATTACAAGCGTGGCGGCGTCTGAGAGAGACTTCAGTGGATTTACTGCTCTCTTCATCACCCCAGTCACCAGCATCCCTAACGACTCCTAACGGCGCAACTAGCTGCGTGAACCACGTCATGACTGTCGTTTAATTACTCTTACATCTTTGACTCTTGCGACGCAACAATTTTTGTCGGGACTGATATACGAGTAATACACAGCGCGAACTACAGGATGTTTCAAAAATAACCGGTATATTTGAAAAATCAATAAGGGAGCGTGCATAAACAACGTAGCTCCATTTTGGCCTCCTGTGAACCCCCCCTTCCCCTCACGTAGCCCTACGTGGCTTTGCCCCTAACCCTCCCCCCTCCCCCCACGTAGCACGTAGCTTTTTTCCCCTTTTGATTCCAGATGGAGGGAAATAAATTTTCACATGCTGCTGTGAGTTCTGTTCCTCATTTTAACTGTGAAAAATGTTATGAAAGGAAAGCTACGTGGCCTGGCTCTGAGACCCTCCTCCCCCCCCCCCCGCAGCCCAACGTAGCCTTCCAGCCAACCCCTTCCTCCTCCTGGACCGAGCCACGTAGTTTGTGCACGGTCCCTAAAAACTAAACGTGCAGCGATGGAAATACACCATTTGTTGCAATATGTTTGGGACAACAGTAATTTTCAGGCAGACAAACTTTCGAAATCAGTTACTGCAGTCTGGAAAAATCTAAGGTTCTAAGGAATAAACCATTTTTTCACAGCAAACTTTCAATCTGTGAACAGCACACACTTGCAGCAGAAAGACGACTTACAGAATGTCGAACTCACAGACTGCGTTTACTTCTTATCTTTCAAATCGCGTGCAGCGCCATCTGTTGTTGAAAATTGTAACTAATTTCGAAAGTTTGTCTGCTTGAAAATTTACTGTTGTCCCAAGCATATTGAAACAAACGGTGTATTTCTATCTCTGCCCGTTTAGTTTATATTGATTTTTCAAATATACCGGTCATTTTTGAAACATACGGTAGGTACAGTTTAGGAGATATCTTATTGCTTACGGCGAGAGCAGTCATAGGAAATAGCGGTTGTGTATTTGTATGTTCCCCACTTCTGTGGTACTCATCAGGTTTGCCATCTACGTTAGCGATCCAGCGACATGAAACTCATTCAGCAATTGAAACGCATTTCTATCTTTACAAATGTCGTGACGCTGCACTGTATTGAATTTCTTTGAGAAAGCCAGCTCGCTCTATACGTGTTGCATGCTAATGTATGTGGATGTAACTGGTTAATTGCTACCAGACTATCACGGGTACACCTGCTCGCGGATATTAGGATTCTGGGTTGGTTGGTCAATATGCTCGGCAGCTTTGCGTTATTGTAAATACATTTATATCCACTTATAAAAATATTTTGAGGAATCGAAAAAACAATTACTATTAAATATTTAGAACAGTCCCAATTGTTTACGTTTACGAAAGTTAAAAAAAGTTAAATAATCGTTAATCATCGAATTTATAAATATGTTATTCAGCTACTTACTAATTGCATGCTGATTTTGAAATAAAACTCTAAAATTTACTATTTTTAAATTATCTAATGTTGCATATTTTCACACATTTTGACACTTATCATGCATATTTTAAGCATTTTCATTCATATTTGCATGCATATTTATAGCTTTTTGTGTTTCATATATATCGTAAAATAATTTGGAGTTACACTACAAAGGAACATGAAATGGGACATACACATTAATTCGTTAGTAGGTAGAGCAAATTCTAGGCTGCGATTCCTAGGTCGAGCCTTGAAAAATTATAATGAACAAACAAAGGAGGCAGCGTACAAATCTCTTGTGTGTCCACATTTGGACTACTGTTGTGCCGTTTGCGATCCGTTTCGTAAGGGGTTGATCGACAGTATAGAGAAAATACAGAGAAGAGCCGCTCGATTCGTGACCGCTTGCTACAGTCCTTATGAAAGCGTAACAGAAGTGATTATTAGACTGGACTGGGAGTCTCTGGTAGATAGACGACGCACGTTTCGTTTAAACTTATTGTTAAACATGCGTACTTCCCACTTTCACTTACGAGTGTAGTGAAATACTTCGTCCACCAACCTATTTGCGTCAGAATGAGAGGAAAGATAAGATATATATACTCTGCAAATCACAAAACTGTGGGTGGCACAGGGTGCTCAGCACCAAAGCTAATCTCTTTGCTGTGCATTCCAATCACTAATGGTACGAGGGAAAAAAGAATTCATATAAGAATCAGTCCGGCACCTTATTTCTCTAATTTTATCTTTCCTCTCATTCCGACCCAAATAGGTTGGTGGACGAAGTATTTCACTACACTTATGAGTGAAAGTGGGAGTACGCATGTTTACCAATAAGTTTATACGAAACGTGCGTCGTCTATGTACCAGAGACTCCCAACCTAGTCTACTAATCAGTTCTGTGACGCTTTCATAAGGACTGTAGCAAGCGGTCACTAATCGAGCGGCTCTTCTCTGTACTTTCTCTGTACTCTCAATGAGCCCCTTACGAAATGGATCCCAGATGGCACAACAATAGTCCAAATGAGGACGCACAAGAGATTTGTACGCTATCTCCTTTGTTTGTTCATTACAATTTTTCAAAATTCGACCTAGGACCCGCAGCCTAGAATTGGCTCTACCTATCAACGTATTAATTTGTAAGTCCCATTTCATGTTCCTTTGTACTGTTACTCCCAAATATTTCATAGAATCGACCATATCAGTAAGTGAACTGTTTACCTCGTATTTCTGAACAATCGGATTCTTTTTGTTAGTTATGCTCATTGTCTTACACTTTTTACAATTTAGTGTGAGTTGCCACTCAGCGCACCATGCCAAAATAACATCCAGATCACGCTGAGTTGCTAAACAATCGGTCAAATTCCTTACTTCCCTATAAATAACTGCATCATCAACAAACAATCTAAAAAGACTTTTCACTTTGTCTCCGAGATCGTTTATAAAAATTAAGAAAAGAAGTGGTCCTTTTACACTTCCTTGAGGTACACCCGATGTAACATCTAGATTAGAAGAACTTTCTCCTAATGACACGCAAAGAACCCACCAAATGGAATGTGTACCGAACGTAATTCCAATACGTACTCACGTACAGCCCTTGCTAACATGTCTACGAACAAAGCCCTGTGGTGATTTCACTTGTTCACGTTGTGCGACAGCCGAGAGGAAGTGAAGCAGGAGGTGAGTAGTGAAGCAGGAGCCTGCGCATGCGTGGGAAGACCTCTCATTGCTTTCCATAAACAGAGTGTGACGTAGAAGGCAACGAGATGCCTGCGGAACGGACGCCGTCATCTTTCCGGATACTTTATGGGTCCGCAGCGATGTAACAATAGTCTCTGTTAATTAGGGATTCCTCCGAGAAGCGTTTTCGAGGGATGAAACTGTGCCTTTGTTACCGCCGGACAATAAATCCGGGAAGAAACAATGCCCCATAACGCAGATGAAGGTTGGAGTTTTGGATCTCCCCGACCCACTTAGCCTATTGTCAACCCCAATCTGACCTCCACTTCCTACCTGGACACGTCTCCAACCTGGAGAAGACTCGGGGAAGATGGCCACGTTACATCACTTTTCTGAATGCTGACGGATTCTCCGTAACGTCGCTAATCTCCTGCACTATCATCGTGCACGTATCGGCTACTACTTTTTTCCGGATGAATGTTTTTTCGGCAGTTATGCACCGGAACGTTTATCTACGTGTTATACATTTTTTTTTGCCTTTTTTGCTGATCCGTGTATGATGCGAGGACGCCGGTTCCACTCCCGTCAGGGCATCAGATTTGGGTTTTCCATGGTTTCCCCAAATCACTCCAGGCGAATGCCGTGATGCTTCCTTCAAGAGGCCATCGCCGAATTATTTCCCGTTCCTTGTCCTCAATCATCCCGCCTCTAATGATATCGACGTCGACGAGGCGTAAGGCCACAAGCTTTCAAAAATGAAAAAAACAAAAATAAACGAGGAAGTTGCATAAAATAACACAAGCACGTTGGGATTAAGAAGCTTACATTAACGGCTACGTTATTTTCCTCTAATTCTTGCATTGTGCCTGGAAATTATTAAACTACAGCTGAGCTCGCAATGCTTCGAAAATGGTAGATTTGAGTATACATATTGACTAGATGAAACACAACTGAAAGTTTGATATTAACTTTTGTTAAGATTAGATACTTCCATACACAGTCTTATTTTTTTGGTTTGGTTTACTTAAATTGTAATTATTGTTCTATTCAATTTAAAGTTCATTACAATTTTATTGTAATACGATGTTTTGAGGGATTCAGTTTCGCATATATACAGAGAAATACCTTGGTTTTCCTAAACAGGAGCGTACCACGTTTAACTGTCTATGAAATTATTTAGGAAGTTGCACTGCACTAGGACCGTTTTGTAATGTAACACGCGTAGGGGACTCGCGTGCGAACAGTGTCCTTCATTAATATATAGATCCAGTCTATTGTGACAACATAGTTTTACTTCCTATCTATAGATCTGTCCGAGAATTTCAGTAACTTTTAAACCTTTTCCTGATTACGTGGAACATTTTGCAAAAAAACGCTCGTAAATCGCTCCCAGAGTCTTTCAATCTGTAGCGGACAGACATGCGAACATTGCAATAACTACACAGGGTGTTCAGGCATGAAAGGACAACCGCAAATAGGTCACATCGTCCTACATGACATAATGTTATTTTAGTAAAAGTCTCGCCATTTTCGAGATACTATTTTTTTTAAATTTTGATTTTTTTTTAATGTGATTTTGTTCAGTTTATTCTATGCCACTTCTAAAAATTAAAACTTTTTAACTCCCTGTTTATTTCTTTTTTTAAAATTACTCAAGGATGTTTGAGTCATCTAAAACAATGTTCTTTTTTTCTTAAAACGTTAAAAAAAACTTTTAAAAAATCTGTTTTAAAATCATTATATTCATTTTTTTACTACATGTTTAAAATGCACAATAGTATCTTTAGCAGATTGAACTACTATAAAACAATCATTTTAAAAGAAGTATAAAATAATTATACCATTTAAGATTTTTATAAGTTCTTTTTTTAACGTCTTAAGAAAAAAAAACATTGTTTTAGATGACTCAAATATCTTTGAGTAAATTTTTAAAAAAAACATGGTTCAAAAGTTTTAATTTGCAGAAATTGCTTGGAATAAACTGAACATTGTCACATGTTTCGAAAAAATATTTTTTTAAAAAAATCAATATTTCGAAAATAGTGAGATTTTTTTACTAAAATAAAATTTTGTCACATACGAGGAAATGATTTGACCTATCTGCGTTGCAGGATTATCCTTTCATTCCTGTACAGCCTGTGTATGTATATACAACACGAGGTAATTCACTGACGTGTGTAGAGTGTGCACTGAAGCAGTGCCCGATATCTCTGCTGAGGCAGAGAGATCCAAATTAATTTGTGAATTCTCGACTGCCTGGAATACAGGGATATAAAACATGATACATGTTTCTGTGCTGACTGTAAAGTTATAATAACAAACGACTGTTTTCACCACTGTACGATGTTGTGGCTCGTCTGCAGTAGGTTCAGCTAATTAGCAGGGAGCGCGGTTGCGGTGTCCTATTGGCGAGGCTGTGTTTTCGTGACGTCGTGACACGGTATTCCGAATTTGGCAAACAGCGCCTCTTGCGTCGAGTGGCTGACTTGCAGCGACTCCTGAGGAGGGGCAAATATTTTACTACTTGTTATCGCTTGCTTGCGCGACTGTTGGAGCGCTCTCCAGGTCCAGCAAGGACGGCCCAGCGACTGCCGTAATGGATTACAGAGGACGGACTTACCAGCGCACAGCAACGTCCGACCACTGCGAAACAGGTCAGACACTTTTCGGTTGACTTTTGTTAGTGTCCTCTGCATACCTTCCACGAAAAACAGCAACTAAATACGCTGCACGGCGCGGAAGTTGTATAGGACTTAGTATGCATCCCTCCCTACCTATACGAAATAACCGAGCAACACAGGAAAAATTAAAAAATCATACTAGCGAAAATCAAAAGTGCAACAAACAGATGAAGCTGTAATAAATGAATGAAATTTGTCCCCAAGTATCCTCATATCAAGAGTATTAATTGATTAAAAATTGAAAGTTTGAGAATTACGGAGCTAATTACTATGCAAAATTGCTGTATATATATATATATATATATTTTAACCGTATAAGTCGTGAACAGTGTGGTGTAACATGACACATTTTTGCCCACAAGTCTTTGTTGATCAAATATGCCAAGTGAAGAGAGACGACCATTTACTCCAAAATGTCTAACCGTGAGAGAGGTCGGAGAATTGGCGTGTTTGAATCAGGTGCATCATATCCTCAAATCTCCACAAGGACTGGTGTCAGTGCAATGTACAGAGTTGCTACGCTGTGGATGAAAGAAGGCTCCAGTACTCCTTGAGTAGGCACAGAGACAACAGCACGTGGAGACAGCAAAATTGTGTGGGTGGTTACTGCTGGCATATGGGTGACCGCAGGCCAGTTCCAAGCAGTGGTTACAAAGAGAGGCATCCTCCCTCCCCCCCCCCCTCCCGGAAATTTGTGAACCAACTGCTTGAAGCTGGGTTATACTCTCTGACCCTAGTGCAATGTGTTCCGTTAACCTGATTTCATCACCAGCATCGTCTAACCTGCTGTAACGCAAAACGCAAATGGTCACTTGAATGGCCTACATTTGTGTTTAGAGACGAGTCTCGATTCTGTCTGTCGCAAAGTGATAATCGACAACAAGTGCGCAGGAGTAGTGGAGAAACTGGCTACGCTGCTGTGATTTCAGAATGTCACGCGGGGCGAGCCACTGGTGTCGTAGCACTGGAGCAATCAGTTTCCACTGCAGGACTGAGTTGTGTTGCTCCTGAAGCCACAATGACAGCCCACAACTCTGTAAACGAAGTGGTGCATCCCTTGATCTCCACCATCAAAATCGTATCTTCCAACAGGATCTTGCCGGTCCTCATACAGTGACCATCACGACACAAGCCTTGCAAGAGGTTACTACTAATGGTGCGACGGACGCCATCTTTGCGAATGTTCAGTGCTTGATATTGCATAGTTTTTAAGACAAACATACCAGTAAATCTTTTTTTTAAAAAATAATAATAATAATCAAAGTGACAGTCATCTTAGAAAGAGTGACGACCCAAAAACGGTAATGGCTGGTCATATTGCTCCAAAAATAGACGACAGATGGACTACCAGTTCTGGATTGGACACCAAGGAACCTGAAAAGAGCAACAGGAAGACACCCCGATCAGACATTCGACGAGTAACAGGCGTGAACTGGAAGAGAGTTGCACAAGATCGATCAGCCTGGAAGGAACTAGAACAAAATTATGTAGTTTTAATAAATAAATTACGCCAAACCAATTGATTTTTTTGTATTTATTGGTCTCCCGTACGCGTTTCACTTCTTTTTCAGAAGCATCTTCAGCGGGTTTTTTATTTTGTGGTCTATTATATTTCTTTTAGCTCCATTCTCAGCATCAGTGCCTTTGCATTTTTGGTGGGAAGTGTCTTCATTTTTCAGATTCACAACACTACACTTTATTTCACTGCACTATGTGTTTTTACTTGCGAATGATCCACAAGATCCAGATATTAAAATTATGTAGCATTAAGTTGTAAAATTTAGCTCATCTGGTTCAAAGAGGCAGAATTCCGAAAAAATGATTGATAAAACTGTAAAAATAATAATAATATACATTAGATACACAGCATAAAAATACAAATGAAGGGACAAATATATTATTAATAGCAGTTACAGTAGACAAATATAGATAGAAAAGCAAAATATGGAGTCAGATGTTGTAAATTGATCGAATTCTCCCCCGAAATGTCTCGACGATGATCAATCGTTAGTGCTGTACGTGTAACCACCTGATCGCCACGGCTATGAACTCGCTTCACACTGTTACTAGTAGAGGAGCTAATGCAGAGCCTTGTTGATATGAATTTATTTTTAATAATTTTCTTTTCTTGTTGTGCAGATACTCCATTATTCTTCGGCTACTCAGAATGACTTTGATAAAGAACTCGACTTTCCTCGGAACAGGTCATTTTCTGTAACTTAGACATCATTTCAGACCGTATCAAACCCTAATACACAATCAACGAAAGTAGTTCTGCTTTTTAGACGTTTTCGAAATCCACTTTCTATATTTGAAATAAGACACCGCCTATCACCTCTGAAACATGCTTCTTGGATAAGATAGCTGGAGAGATCCAGTTCGTTATAGATAAGGCTTAGCAGCAACTTGAAGTACGCGCCGAGTAGTAGTACTATTGGAAGGTTGCTTGGAAGAATAATTTGCCAGTTTCCCTGGTTTCAAGAAGGCTTAAAAATTTTACAATCTCTTAACAAGTTTTGTTTGTTACCTGGAAAAGAATGCTGCTAACCATCGTCTGGACTTCGAGTTAAATACTTTTGGCAGTTTGCAGTTTCGTAGTTTCTAAAGCGTCTAATACTTCGGCCACACACCTTTGAGAATTAATACATGACGGCAAGCAAGTGTCCTGTAAATGGTAGATCCTTAAATTATTTATTTCGAGTTCAGTAAATAGGTCATTAAGCTGTAAAATACATTTAGGTTCTTGTAAACATGACTGGCGCCTCATTTGTCGGAATCTTCGGACCTGGTACAGGTGGGTACCAGTAACGGCGGTTACGCAACCAAAAGATCGAGGGACGTCCATAGTCAGCAGTCATTAGGTTAGACGTGATCCGGACTTGATAGCATCACGTTGCGTGGGATGTATTAGGGATTAAACTCAATTACCTTAAGTAGTGTAGCTATTGTACTCATGTATGAGATTAACTCTTAGGCGTCGCGCTTAAAGCTGTGTAGGTGACGATTTAAAACACGAACCAAGCGGGAGGTGGACTGAAAACCTTGTTGCGGGCAGATTTTTCTAATAGCACTAAAGACAGATTTTTCAAGTAATTTCCGATGTAACACCGCACAAAGAAGAAGAGAAAGTTAAAAGTGGCATTTTACACTAAATTTTATGATGCGTTAGAAGATTTAAATATCACGTTCGGTGATAAATAGTATACAGATTAGTAACATCGACTATCTGATGTGGTCAAATAGAAACTTTATGCAGTTATATCTTTATCCTAAGAAATTACATAGCCTACACTGCATATGAGTAATATGTTAACTGTTTAGATATTTATTCATTTGTGACGAATTCGTCTCCATGACATAAGCTGATATAAAGTGAAAAGATAGTTCAGGAATTTACAGGAGGAAGACACGAGGCCTCTAACGCATATCGACAATCGAGATCGATCGTACGGAGCGTGGTGGAGGACGCAGGTTCGAATCCCCGTCCGGGCGTCCCGATTTAGCTCCTCCACGGTTTCCTCAAATCATTCGAGGCGAATGCAGGGATGTATCCTTTAAAAGGCCATAGCAGATTCCCTTCCGTTCCTCGCTCCCAGTCTTGTACACCTGTATTGAATCAGCACCTGTGTTTCGCCTCTACTGCACTGCTTAATTCTGAGGACTAAATAAGTACAGATAGGAAGAAAGATGGTTTGAAATCTATCAGTCTTCTCGTTCATTACCAGCCATATAGATCTATTTTGCATATGTTGCTTTAAATTGCTCCTGTCGCTGTTCCAAGATACCTTATCTCCACAAAAGAGATAAATTTTTTTTTTCTGGTTTCTCGTCTGCAAAATTTCTGTTCTTACTGCCGCCTTTCCGTACGACATAGAACATTAAACTCGCAAATTTTCTAACAGTTTCGTACTATCTCCATATGCAGTAGCAGGAAGATAGAACATCATATATTCACGTGACTGCCTTTATTCGACCTACTGATTCATCAAGCCTCTTTGGTCTGCATAAATGATACTCTCCATCGTCGCTCTGCAGTTCGAAGCCTGTTGGTTATTTATATTAGAGCTCCCCAGTGAGTTGAATATAGTTCGCTGTATGTATCAGGCTGACATGTGTTTAGTCTGTAAGTGTTGAGGCGGAACTCTCCGGAGATCATGGTAATATCCTGACGCAGAGATGCGCTTACCATTCCGTGCTCTGACGCTCAACACAAGCCACGTCTGGCTGTAGTTTAAGCATAATTACTCGTCAGGGGAAGATTTTGGTAAGCGATTCGTCTGCATCTGCATACCTCCTGGTTGCCTCATATTTGACTCACTGAACCTGTTAGTGCACAACCACACCCGTTGCAGCTTCACTTAATTTCCCGGTTAGTGACGATTGTATCGTAGGTCAGCCAGTCGAAAGTGTTTGTACTTTCATGTGCCAGCAGAGGGACTTGAGGTTTTTTTTTACTTCCGCTGACGAGTCTCAAGCGCTACGTGTGTTTGGCTGTATTTTATCTGTAATGGCACTATCTTCTCGACGAATCTCCACCAAAGTGCAGTCTGTCTGATCGATGTATGTTGTTTTTGAGCCTTGGGGCGAGTCGATAATGAGCTCAATAGTTACTTTTATGGAACAATTGGTATGGCAACGTGGGAAAACATACTTCCTGGCTGCATGACGAACTACAAAGAGATCGGCCCCCCAGCCAGTAAAGCGAGGTAGGAGGTAAGATAGTTAAACGTTAGCTGTAGCGTGGTGACAAATACATAATGTTTCCAGCTCGTCTACGTAAACACCGCCGCTGTTGTGACGACCTGGCACTGTAGTCCTGGGTTACAGAGTACCTGGTACCCTCAGTAACGACGATACTCGTGTGAATGAGACTCGTGTTTGGAGCTGTGTGGAGCGCCGCCATTACAGCACGTCCGTGCGAGTGCCGCCCCCTCTTTTTCTCCGCCGCCGCAGCGACATTATCAACCGGCGCGGCGCCCTCCAATTTACGAAAACGGTCGCTGCGTTTAGACCTGTCCTCCACCTCCCACAGCACTCTCCTTTCTTCTCCGCAGCTTGTCGTCGATGCGATTGTATTCATATGCTGAGAGCTATCCTTCTAACATTCACCGTACGACCCCTCCGGATTGTGATTTTAAATGCTTTACCCTAATTATCTGCACAGATACACATTCCACCTGACAGAAAACAAGACAGACGAGAAATTATAAGATAAGAAAGGATTGAATTTTACAACTTCATCTGCTGATCGTTTACTAGGGTTTCAAAACTTCTCGACAGGGTGCATGGAACTGATGATAGTGATTCGCCCATCTGAACCGTATATCACACTCGACGGAACTGTAGCTACCTCTACACCTCCAATATACTCACCGTCGCATGCATGAGGAGTGGGCTCCAACGTCAAAATGCGAAATCGGTAGATCTGCCCGTTAACATCGGTACATTTCTACCCAAAATCAGATTATATATATACAAAAAAAAAAAAAAAACACACAAAAATAACCATGTGCCGTCGAATAATTTCTTATCAGTTTGACATAAATTTTAGTATCAGACTTGGAACGTCAAACTGTACATCAAATTGATGGCAATCTGCTGGCACAACTGGACGACAAATTATTTATCAAAAGTTGGAAATAAAATTTTGGTTTCGACTTGCATTCAAAGATGGGCTTGATTTTCATATTACCTTCTTAGCTTCGTATAGTATAAATTGAAATCAGAAGATGGCAGTGAGGATATTTTTTATTTTAAAGTATGAAATGTAAGTTATTTATGTTATTTAAAACTTCCATTACATTAGTACATTATTTTATATCGAACACCTTTATCTTTGTTAGATAATAGGGAAATTACGGGATATGTTATCAATTTAAAACTAATATCAGTTTTTTTACTAAAATTTTTTATCAATACTGTTTATGTCAATACTAGTAAAACGTAATCAAAATAACAAAAACAACAGACTTAGT
The DNA here is from genome assembly GCA_031002005.1 of Vandiemenella viatica. Classification (NCBI taxonomy): domain Eukaryota; kingdom Metazoa; phylum Arthropoda; class Insecta; order Orthoptera; family Morabidae; genus Vandiemenella; species Vandiemenella viatica. Next base: position 12,219,086 of record JARYHS010012519.1, read on the forward strand.
AATTTGCAATTTGTTGATTAAGTTATTTAAGAAAAGGATATTAACTCTTGGAAGGCTTATTCCGTAAGCTGCGGGTGATTGACTCGACCAAGGTTGTCGACACACGCTGAATGCAAATAATTCACCAAATACGGCGCATAGCCTCTTACTGCACTGCTCATCATATTGTCTTTAATAACATGTATGTACATTTTACTAACAATATGTGTTTATGGTAATGGTTAGCAGTAGAATATAGACAAGCGAAGTAGCTAGGGAATCCCCTGAAAACGTGTATGATGTAGGGCACAAACGCACAGGGGTAGTTCCCGAAAAGATAAAAGGAACATTTTGCAAAAAGGAAAGTAACTAGCTATCATATAATGGATCGAATAATTCCCAGTAAACCATAAACAAGAGGGGTTGCCAACCTAAATCGGGAAAAAATTTCGTTGTATTCTCGGAAATCGCGGAAAAATTGTTACATTTCGGTATTTCGGTAGAACAGACTAAACCAGACTCCATATTGGTAGAAATACCGAAAAATCGGTAGATTTGAGACCACTGCCTCCGAGAGTCGTAATCAACACTAAAATTAGGATCAGATGTGTGAAACCTGATTTGCCTTTTGATTTCTTCTCTCTAAGCCCGCCCTCATACTGCAATGGTGACTGTGATTCGTCCGTTGTGTCTTGCCGAATGGAAGCCGGGACGAATGAGAGAAGGAATTCGGTCATGGTTTTTGAAGGAACCATCCCGGCGTGCGCCTCGAGCGACACGAAACCCCCCTCCTTCCCCCTCACCCAACCCCCCCCCCCCCCCGAATGCGAGCTCGAGCGTTAATCTTTCACCCACCAAGTAGGTTTTCAGTTAGGGAACAAAAGGAAGAACCCTCGCGAAAGCAGTAAGACGTAGTGTGAGACGGGAGACATGTTGTTTTTGGCCGCAGTAACAAGGCAGCAAAACACAGTACTTAATAAACGTGTTCACCTACGCACACGAAGTAATCACAATCCTGTTTCCATGCATGTCACTAGAGTTAACACTTGAAATCACAGTCAAGCGTTAGTCGGAAAGTATCCGAACCTTGGGGGTAGCCTTAGTGCATTGTTTACTTTTCATCCGTACTAACAACAAATAAACAATAAAGCAAATGACATGGGTCAGAAACCAGACGTTAAAAATCGTGTCTGCTACTAAGGCCAAATCAAATTATGGGTCAAAACTACTTTTTGATAGTAAAATTAACAAATGAGGTCTTTTCTGTTTATGAAGCCGACACAAAAACTGACATGCACGGACAAAATAAAAATTATCTGACCTCCGTTCTGCACATTCCACCTATTTATAGACGTATTTTTGGAGCCAATTTTGGAAAAGATTGAGCTGATGCTACTCGATGAAATCAGTGCAGAAAAACTGGTGCTAAAAGGAGTGGTAAATGAAAAGCGGTGCAGAGATAAAACTCTAATAACTACTCTGGTTCGTATAAAACATTTCATTAGTAAATCTCTTTTTTGTTGCAGGAGAACACTACTTAAAATAGAGACCCACAGTGAATAAATACACATATGCACGCTGTTAAACCAGGTTTTAATTAGGGCGCTAATAACCCCGACGTTGACGCACCCTAAAGCCCCAACAACAACAACAACAACAATGCAGATATGACTTGCAAACTAAAAATCCTCAGTACCTAAGGAGAAAATGCCTGGCAGTTATTTCGTATCTTCTTCAACAATTCTAGTATATGCTGCCTGACAAAAAATGCGAACCGCCAAGAAGGGGACAACATGAAACTTCGCGGATTCAGAGCACATGTAAGGGTATTTAAGTGATCACAAAATAGATTCAGATTTAACTGGAACTTGCAGCTTGAGCCCATTATGACGTAGCACCTCCTCTGCTGGGGCCACTGCTGTATCCTGGAGCATGCACGACGAGGCTGACGTACAATGTGGTGCCACACAGTCGGTGAACCTGCTGGCCACGGAGCCACTGTGTGGACGCGTGTTGTACTGGCCCCTCAACACTGCCGCCTGAGAAACCGATGACCTCAAGTTCATACCCGATGGCTCGCAGTGACACAGCGACAGTAGGAGCAGCACTGCTGTGATTCCCCATAACACTGGACCTCTCCGCAGGTCGTCCCAATAATCGCCGAAAATGATCACCTGATGAAGTGCAGAACCCCGATTCGTCGCTGAGCACAATGCGACGCCACTGGTCAGCAGTCCACAGTTGTGGCAGCATTTTAGTCGCAGCCGTCTTGTGTTGTGGTGTTAACATCAGCCTGCGCATGGGCTGGTGATTCCCCAGTCCGCCGCTTCTAGTTTCAGACCAATGCTGCTGCATGACACAGAATGCTCCGCGGAGTTCTCGGATGGCAAGGTTAGATGTTACGGCGGTCCTCGCTTGTGTGACCAGACGCCGTCGAGTGGAACCTAGACGACGAGCATGCCTGTCCTCGCATTCCTATGCTCTCCGACACCTCACTCCTGTCAAATCCGAGTGCCTGGATATTGCACGGCTCAACCAGCCGGCCAATGGAGACCCACAATGAGGTCCATTTCGTTCCCTGTTAGGCGCTGTTAACGTCGTATCACACGAGTTGGTGTCTTTCACAACTCAACAGCTGACTTTTTTTTTTAACTGCTTAACGTCTCTTAACAGCGAGGTCTTTAGAGACGGGAAAGGATGGGGGCAAGGAATGGGAAGAAATCCGGCCATGGCCTTTTTAAGGAAGAATCCCGGCATTTGCCTGGAGTGATTTGGGAAACCATGGAAAACCCAAATCTGGATGGCCGAACGGGGATTCGAACCGCCGTCCTCCCGAATGCGAGGCGAGAACGCTAACCGTTACACCACCACGCTGGGTAAAATCTGACGTTGTTCACGTCCATTACATATGCCCTAACAAGCCTGTCACCAACACTAAACACGAACAATACTAATGCACTCTGATGGCCGATCTACTTGTCACAGGGAACAGCAGCTCTAATCATTCATGGTGTGTATGTGTACTAAGTTGCACTGACATCCGACCGTGTATTTTGGGAGTTTCAATTTTTTTTGCTGCCAAGTGTATTTCTGACTTGGAGACCATCAGACATGTTAAGAACGGATTTCGATCTCCTTCATATATGTTGAAGGGTACACACATCACATAGTCGTTATCCAAATGCGCCCTAGATTTAGAGATATTCGCAACCAAAGAAACGGAAAATTCTAATAGTCGTATATATATTAAATTAATGCATCACGTCTTCAAATGGGAGTGTGGTCTATGCAACAAGGTGTCAGCTTCATAATTTTTTGATCAGGGTTCATATACCCGCGGTATCAATTATTTTTATTTATTTTTATCTTCAGAAATAGTCAGGCATGACTTTTTTTAATTTCATTTAAACTTCATTTAATACTTTTATTGCGTGAAATAATATTTAAAACAAATCATATTACCCACAATTCAGAGTCATTTCTTTCCTGAAAATCTTCTTTTTTTCCGTAATGAATTCACGGGTCTACCAACGGATTGTTTTCTCACAACACAAATCGGCCGCACGCCCTTGAAAACTTCATTGCAATCATACGTCAGGAATGTCTCCATTCTTACATTATTTTTCACTTTTTGTTAATAAGTTTATTGTTTCGGTGCGTTTTCAATTGAAATGGTTATTATCATTTTATTTATTTCATCTTCGTCGTTTCTTTACTTGTATATCGTCAAGAGGTATTTTAAAAGAAATACGTAGCATTCGGAAGATACTTTTTTCTTTCTTTCTTGTACGCTCGATTTGTTCCAAGAGCAGTTGCATGTAATAGGTTGAAAATAAAATAGTAGGCCTACCCATGACGAAACATGGAGCACAACAGGGAAATAGAAAAACAGATGACAAATGCTTATAAACATTGCAAAATGCTTGTGTCAGATTCCAGTTTACTAGCAGATTCGCCTCCTGACTTAATTCCATCGGGTATGGGCAAGGCATATAACGAAGCCATTGTTGATATATTGGCCGAAATTACGTTTGTTGTAACTGTTATAAGCAACGTGATTTGTTTTGAACTTTATTTCATGCAATAAAAGTATGTAAATGAAGTTCAAACAAAATAAAAAAAGTCAAGCTTGACAATATTTCAGCTACATCTACATCTGCATCTACATCTATACTCTGCAAATCGCAAATACTGTGGGTGGCAGAGGGTGCTAAGCACCAATCCTAATTCTGCGCATTCCAATCCCGAACAGATCGAGGAAAGAAGGAATACATAAATGAATCAATACGGCATCTTATTTCTCTAATCTTATCCCTCCTGACATTGCGACCTAAATAGGTTGGCGGAAGAAGTATTTCGTTGCACTCGTAAATTAAAGATTATTCTCCAACAAATTCAAACGAAAACCACGTCGTCTGTCCGCCAAACAATCCCAGCCCAACCCACGTATCAGCTCTGTGACACTTACGCAAGGACTGTAACTAGCAGTCACGAATCGAGCGGCTCTCCTCTGTACTTTCTCTAATGTGTCAATCAATCCCTTGCGATACGGGTCCCAAATTCCACAACAGTATTCCAAACGCGGACGCACTAGTGTGAAGACAAAGGTAAATAAAAATATTTAATTCTGCGGGGATTTGAACTAGGGTCAGAAAATCATGATACTAACACCCTGTCGCATAGAACACGGTGCCATTTTACAACATAAAGTAGTAATTTAGTATTTAAATGACATTTGGGTTTTTTATTTTTGTTTCTTTGCATGCGAATATCTCAAAAAGTAGAAACGAGTATACCACAAGCATATACACTGTGTATCCTTAAACATATATGCAGTACATCGAAATCCGTTCTTAGCATCTCTGATGGTCTCCAATTGAAATGATTCGGTGATTTTGAGCGTAGAGCTTATGTTTTGTTACGGACCTGAATGGCGTCCGCGCCCCGCGGGAGTACCTCCATCTGACGCCGCGCTCCCAAATCAATATAAATCAGCGGCCGGCCGCATAACGCCGACACTAATCACCGATTACCATAATGCGCTGCTCCACTTGACGCCAAGGAGGGCGGACACCCCCAGGGCCGACACCCACCCCTCGCGTTCCACAGCCAGATACCCTGCGCCTCTTAAAATAGTTCCCACAACTTTTATGTATCCCTAGCAACTACTTTGGCCTACTATTACTAAGCATAATAACTAGCACTGTGTATTTTCACTCTATACTCACTTTAGACAACATATCATAGAGAAATTATTCCCAGACGCAGAAGATCCTTATGTAAAAAAAAAATAAAAAAAATTGTCCTCTAAGAATTATTGCAGAACTACCTTTTTTTCTTTACCTATGGCTTTCCGCCTCGTCGACATCGAGGTCATTAGAGGCGGGATGGGATTGGGGACAAGGAACGGGAAGGAATTCGGCCATGGCCTTTTTGAAGGAAGCATCCCAGCATTAGCCTGGAGTTATTTGGGCAAACCATGGAAAACCTAAATCTGGATGCCCGGACGATGATTCGAACCTGCGTCCTCCCAAATCACTCGCCCACCACACTCGGTATTGCAGAACTAGTGTAAGCCAGTGACCGTTTTTTGCGTATTGTCACGGGTCTAAAATAGTTCGAGTTTTTGAAGTCAGAGATTACGACAGGTTGACGTGATCTGTCCAAGTACTAACTTGATCTGCAATTATGCCTTATGGCGAATAAAATCTCTTGAGCAAGTATTAACACGCGTATTAAACACGGACAGACACGATCGCGCTATCGTATAATTGTTTCAAGGGTCGTGGTTGCTAGACTCTAACTTGCTGAAACAATCCCTTGGTTTTTATTTTGACCCTAAAAGTTCACTCTGCAAAATCTGAAGAATTTCTGTTTAAAGGGTGTGCGCAATTCCTTCACAAGCATCTCGTTGTTTCTTATTAAGGCCCGACAAACGTTCTTAGTGTAATCTTTGGTCATAGTCTCTGTAACGGCCAGAGAATTTAATACAGATTCCAAATTATTAAAAAGTTGAGCTACTTCGAAGAAATGAGTGGCCAGAATACTCGATTCGGTAACATACTTTAAATAACCTAATAACTCACGTACAGCGAACATGAATAAACACCGTTAACGAAAGCGGTTAGAAAAATAAGTAAAAAGAAAACAAAGTAATGTATAAACTTTGGTCAAGCAGCAACCTTGACGAAAGATTTAATTAAATATAAATTTTGCCTAGGCCGGAATGACAGTTGGCACTCGCGATTACCACAAAAACCATGGGTAAATTTAAGTTTTTTATGTTGCTTCCATTAGGGACATGTTACTGAAAAGCAGTTCCACATTTTTTCAGGACTTAAGTTTATCGATATTTTTTTTTAATATGAAATTCTACGAAAAGCAAATTTAATGGATGTATTATGGCAATTAAATTCGTATCAATTGTCTATTGAATTATGGAGACATAACCTCGAATTTCTTCTAATGATATTTCTGGTCACTTTTAATTTGCAAGCGACGGCTGGCGCGCGACGTCAGCGTTCTCCAGCCAATAGCTATCGAGGTTAGTGAGTGAGTGAGCTTAGGAAATTGTATAGTAGATAAGGTCACCACCATTGCGCAGAACTCTTTCAGAAAACCAGCTGTATTTACACAGCCAGCACGTATATTCCTTACTGTTTTTGTAGTGTAGAGTCCAGAACAGTCCGAACGATGGTGGACTCAGCGTGGTGGGTGAGCTGTAGCGCTCTGGCCTCCCGGGGTTCGAATCCCGATGCAGCTATTCAGATTTTGGTTTTCCATGGTTTCCTCCAATGCTGGGATGGTTCCTTCAAAAAGGCCATTACGACCCGTTGCTTGCACGTCGTCCTTTCCCGCCTCTTGACTTCGACGTCGATGAGCCGTAAAGCCATACACAAATAAGTCTTAACAATGACAAACACACATACGAAATAAAACTGCAAACAAATATCTCAGTTAAACAGGGAGGCATAACATCCTCTGGAGCTTCTATATCCATTGTCCTGTCTCAGGAAATAAAACATTGTCAACAAAATCGTGATAGCTTTAATGGATTTAAGAGTTATTACCTCAAAACCCATTTTACTGTAAGAAACAGTTTCCCCATTTGGAATCTGTTAACTAAAGACGACTGAGGGGATAGCAAATGCTTTTGCGTAAAGGAGAAAAGCTTACAAAGTTATCCACAACTACAGTGTGCGAAGTAACTCCCTACAGGTAATATTTTTTTCTCCTAAACGAATGTAGGTCTGAAGACAATTTTTTGTACACATTTAGTTTATTGTGTGGCATGGTAATTATAAAAGTTACAATTTAATGTGTGCTCCAGTATTTTCTATACACTGTCTTAAACGAAATGATTCGTTTGTTATGGCCTTCTGCAAGAACTCAACAGGAGCACCACTAATGACCTCACGGGTTTTATTCTCAAGATCATCAAGGGTTTGAGGTTTGCTGCGGTACACTACTTCCTTAGCCCACCCCATAAAAAGTAATCGCATGGGTTGAAGTCTAACTGCGCGCAGGCCATTCTGTAGAGCCTCGGCGACCTATCCATCGCCCAGTGAATCGCTCATCAAGCCACTGCCTGACAGCCAAGGCGTAATGAGGAGGGGGGGGGGGAGGCTCCATCTTGCATGAATGACAGGTTCTGTAACCCGTCACATTCACAAATTGTAGGCCAAACAAAAGTTTGTAGCATTTCCAGGTATCGTTCAGATACTGTCCAATAGTGCGTGAACAAGTTGATCCGCACCACACTAGATCACTTTCGGCTTCCCCGTGCATTTTTTCAACAGCCTCCTTGGGATCATTTTCTGCCCAATAATGGCTGTCATGACGATTAACAACCCCCCCCCCCCCCAACATGAAACACAGCTTCATGACTCCACAGAATTTTTTGAACCAGCTGGGTATCATCGTCATACCTCGCGAGCATCACTTCACAAAACTCGAGACGTCTATGACAATAAACACGATACAACGTTCGGACATAATGAGACTTCCATGGTCTGTAATGTAACTGCTCGTGGAGAATTTTACGCACAGAATAACGTGTCATCGTGTCTTGCTACTCTCCACCACCATTGAAACTGCGTTTCAGAAAAAGAAAAAAAAATGTAGACATAATGCCACACTACCGTCTACAAAAGATGGTAACTTTCATTTTAATCTACACATAACATCAACAGCTATTCTAAATTCAAAATAGGAAGTTACTTTCCGCCCACCCTGTATGTATAAACATAACAGCTACCAAAAGTCTTTGAAATTTCCATCATGCACAGCATGTGTTTGTAATTAAGCATAGACCCAATTTAACTGGCTAACTTGCTAGTAATTAAGGTAAAAACCATTGGAGTGGATGAGAAATTGATTTGCTGGGTAGAAGAATTTTTAAAATGTAGAAAACAGAAAGTTAGGGTAGGAAATGTAGTATCAAAAGAAGTAGAAGTAAAAATGGGTATGCCACTGGGTAGCGTACTTGGGACCATTGCTATTCATTATTCTAATGAATAATTGTGTTGATTGTTTACTATCTGAAATTAGATTGTTTGCAGATGACATAATGCTGTATAAAAGAATCAAAACGATAGAGGATTGTAACAGACTTGCAGGGTGATCTGGACTAGGATATCTAGTTGGGTTAGGTAAACCTGGGATGAAGATAAATGCAAAGAAGAGTCAGCTTATTAGATACACAAATAAAAAACAAAAGGTTAATTATGAATATTAGGTTGGGAAAGAATTGCTTGCTGAAGACTTGAAATGTAAATATCTTGGCATTACTTTTGATAACAAGCTTAACTGGGTTGGACACATTAGGACAGGTGGTAGGAAAAGGTTTCAAAGTTCTGCACTTGTTGGAGAGAGTGATGAGGGATGTACGGGAGAAGTAAAGGAATTGGGTTAGCAAAAGTATGGTCAGACCATTGCTCGAATATGTTAGTGTAGTATCGGACCCTCATTTTACGTATCAAATACAGGAGTTGGAGAGGGTGCAAAAGAAGGGCTGCTAGATTTGTTTCTGGAAATTATCACAGAATGCAATCAGTGACGGATATGATAAAGGAGCTGGAATGGGATTCATTGCAAGACAGGAGGAGGATGAGGAGGGTCATGGGAGTGTACAGGGCGTATACTGGCGATGAGGCATGGAAAGATATTGCAATAGGTATGAAAAGTAGTGCATGGAAGGGAAAAGATGACCATGACCACAAGCTGGCACTCGATTTCAGGCACAAGGGTGTGGGAAGATTCTCTTTTTTAGGTAAGGGTGTCAGGGATTGGAATGAGTTACCAAGAGAAATGATGAATAATTTACCGAAAACTTTGAAAGAATTTAAAGATAAAATTTGTAGAGGGCAAATGTAGGTGGGTGCAGGATAGGGGGAAGATGGGTGTGTAGGGAAATTTCCACCGGAGCCTGTGCTCCATTGCATTTAAATTAAATTAAATTAAACTTGTGGCCAGTAGCTGTCAATATGGTTGATGATAAAGAACTGCTGCGTGTCACATTGACAGTTCTCGTATGCGATCAAAGCGAGACTATCTATTTTACGCGGTCGATCTAAACGCATCGCAGGCTAGATTCTTGCCCTTTTCACTAAGCATGTCATTACTAGGTGCTTCGTACTAACTCTAATGTCTGGTAACACACTGCCTACTGTCGTGTCCACAATGGTTTTCCCAGTCACATACTCCCGTAACAATTACAGCTAGACGTGTGTCTTTCAGCGAGTATCTTCTTCTTCGGTAACAGCTACACACACATCGATCCAACTGTCGACTTGGCTCTTCATTTTTCAGTACTCCACTGAAATGTATTTCGCTAGGTTTAGGAAAAATCGCGGTACAAGGGAAGCAATTCTGTCTTTAAGATTAATACTTGAAGGGCGGATCAAGAAAAACAAAGATACTTTTATGGCATTTGTTGATTTAGAAAAAGCTTTTGATAATGTTAGGTGGGACAAGATGTTCAAAATTCTAAAGAAGTCAGGTCTCAAGTATCGAGATAGAAGAATATAAACTATATAAGAATCAAGTGGCTGTGATAAAAGTAGAGAATCACGAGAGACATGCATCAGTTAAAAAGGGTGTGAGACAAGGTTGTAGTCTATCCCCGTTAATATTCAACTTGTATGTAGAAGAAACAATAAAGAAAGTCAAAGAAAAATTTCCATGTGGCATAAGTTTTCAGGGAGAAAAAATCAGTATGCTACGATTTGCTGACGACATTGTCTTATTAGCAGAGAGGGCTGAGGATATTGAGAAGTTATTGAATGGCATGAACAAAATACTGAAGGAAGATTTTGGACTGAATATAAATCAAAGTAAAACAAAAGTGATGAAATGTAGCAGAAATGACACCAATACTAGCAGATTAAATATAAAAATAGGATCTGATGCAATAGGAGAAGTGAGTGAGTTCTGTTACTTGGGAAGCAAAATTACAACCGATGGCCGAAGCAGGAATGATGTTAAAAGCAGAATAGCACTAGCAAAAAGAGCCTTCATGAAAAGAGAAACCTTTTAGTTTCAAATATTGATCTAGGAATTAGAAAGAACTTTTTAAAACTCTATGTGTGGAGCACAGCACTTTACGGTAGCGAAACATGGACTTTAGGAATACCGGAAAGAAAGAAACTTGAAGCATTTGAAATGTGGTGCTACAGAAGAATGCTGAAAATTAAGTGGACAGACAAAGTAAGAAATGAACGAGTTTTAGAAATGATGGGTGAGAAAAGAAGTTTATGGAAGAAGCTTACAGGAAGAAGAGACAGGCTGGTAGGTCATATTTTGAGACATGCTGGATTGGTTAATTTGTTAGTGGAGGGAACAGTTGAAGGTAAGAACTGCAGAGGTAGACAGAGATTAGAATATATGAAGCAGATAATTGAGGACGTGGATTGTAAGGGGTATGTAGAAATGAAGAGGTTAGCACAGGATAGGAAGTGATGGAGGATTGCATCAAACCAGTCTAAAGACTGACGACGGAAAAAAAAAAAATGATGCAAGTGCAGCTTCACTAACGCTAATCTTGTTTCGTTCATTTACAAATTTCTACACCAATTGTTACAATGTCATGGCGATTGTTGTAATGTCAACTGTTAGTCCTTTCCTTTGTGCTTGCTCGTTTGTTTCCAGTAAAGAATGTCGGTTACCACAGTAATAGTTACAGCCTTGCTATAGGAATAAACTTTGTATTGTATTTATTTGTCTTATATTCTCACGACGATTCCTGAGAGACCAATAACAATTCTGGCCATGTTAAACATACTTGGACAACGATCCGATTCTAAAGATCGCGAAGTTAACTTTTTACGCAGGATCAATCTGTTCGTAACGTTCCCTTACGCCAGCAATAAGTCTCCAAAGATACTCTATTTCTGAACATCTGCTATTCTTTTCCCTGCCAACTCTATACACATTTATGTTCTGAATTATCTTTGTTTTCATGACTATTATTTATACCCTTGATATTATGGTTATCATTTATAAAATAATGTTCCCATTAAAATATGTGCATCTCACTAATTCTATTTTAATTTCAGAATCGATAATTCATTTCTGTATTGTTCCGACCACAAGTGAAAAGACTGTCACTACACGTATTCTCAAAGAAGCTCGCGTTGACGTATTTCCTTAGGTACCAAAAGCTACTAGGATACCATTAATCATTTGACAAGATTATTTAATGTCAGATTGTAACAATATCAATTGTTTGCTGTTAACTTTTGATAATCTATAATTTTATAAACTAGAAACGCAAATTTGGTTTATGTTGTGACGCATAATGTTTAGGAAATGATGCCAACCAGCAATACGCATATCTTCTGTTTTTGATTGAATTTTGAGTAGCATGAGACAGGAAGATCCGAGCAGCCGCCGCTGTAGTAAAGACTATAGGCGGAACTGAGCCTCGCGATACCTGTAGTCGAAGCAGTTCTAGGTATCGATAACGAGCTGCAGCGGCAATTTCCTTTCTCCCGTGCCAAAGCGTAATGTTGTGGGATGTCGTATTGTGTTGTTGATTTGAAGACGAGAGAGACGGAAGCACACAGCAGCGCTGGATGCACAGCTGGGCGTAATTAGCGAAATCTTTGCTCGGGGGCGGCGGGGAGGGGTGCGGTGGGTGGTGGTAACGAGCGGAGCACACAGGGGGCGGCCATTACAGGCGCTAACTGGGAGCTGTTTGAGTTCCCCAGGGAAATGCGCTCACGCCCTCCCCAGGTTCCCACATCAGGAATGCCCCATGTCGTCGGCTCGGCCGAGGCTTTGCCGCCTTCTCTTATCGATAAACCGAGCGAGGTGGGAGAGCGGTTAACGCTCTAGCCTCGCATTCCAACAGACAACTGATCCTTCACAGATGCATTAAGACGTGTCAGGTCACACAACCATTCTCGCAGTAGAGTACGTACGTCCTGTGTGGCAAAAATCAAGTCATGCTAAGCCAGTAGACGTTGCGCTCCACAGAACATGCCGGCTCATCACAGGTTGGCTGAGACTTTCGGCCGTCGGGAAAGGGGAGATATTAGCTGGCATCTCCCTTGGAGACATACGCCTGGAAGTTACCACCAGCGTGGCAAAGCTTAGAGTGAACGAAGACGCCCGACACCCGCTACATGGCTATACACCAGCGCTATCAAGACCAAAGTCCCTATCAAGATTCCTCCGGACTTCAAAAACACTAAATGGAGCACCAAGATTTAAAAGAATATTGGCTTGGGAGAAGAGAGTGCAACATAATATTGCGTGGATAAAGCCAAATGAGGGTCTACCACCTGGTTCTAAACAACCATGGCCCATATGGAAGTCGCTAAATAGACTTCGAGTTGGCGTTGGTCGTTCCAAAGATATTCTTGCCACCTGGGGATACCTGGGAGAACAGCCAGATACCACATGTTCGTGCGGGGAGAGAGAAACCATGGTACATATGCTGTCTTGTTTACAAATCGGATTGAATGTAACCCAACTTGACCTCCAATCAGGTACTGACTAAGCAAACGCACTGACGAAAAACTACTTCATATTTGACGCTGTCATCGACACGACAAGAAGGACAACAAGACCATTCCACAGCCAGGGGTATCCGGTAGAATCACGTCAAGGCTTTGAGTAAAAACAGCAGTTAAAAAAATTAATACATTATTGCATACCAGCCTCTGGCTTTATAGCTTAAGAGTAACAAATTAATGCTTGTTATCGCACTGGAAGTTGTTACCTGTAAATTTGAGACTTCACAGCTAAAATTGGTTTCACTTTCAGGAAAACGATATTCCCCAGAGAACTAGCTAACGGCTGCAACTGATCGAATATGTCAGTCGCAGATTGTGCGGATTGTGTCACAATACTGAGAATTAACGTTGCGAGTAAGACTTTTCATTTTACGAAAACATAAAAGTCACGAGAAGGAGTTCGCTGCGCCAGAACGACAGCGCCGGAGTCAACTGACGGCCTCGCGGCTTCTGCCGAGACTACAATGGCGCACGTGGGTTGGAACTGCCAGTTTCATTGGACAGGGTACTCACTTTACTACGCGCGAGAGGTGCATAATTTATGAGCAGTAACGCACCGTCAAAGTATCCAAAGCTATTCGCTACACTGTGTGTCTCTACGACCTACGCTGTGTCGCGAAACGTGTCTGCTTACATTGTACGGAGGCGTCTGCAGGTACGTCAAAAGAAGCAAGAGCAAGCATAAAATACAACCTTACAGTGGTCAGAATTATTCTGCCCACGTGTTATCACAAAGACGCTTCTGAGAAGTTGAAAACAAATGTGTTTTCATCACTATTACACCGCATACAGAGTTAAGATTGGCACCGGGTGATTACTTATGCCTTCTTGTACGTAACGACCAACCAGTTCATCAGGGTTCACCTTCTACCGTGCAGCGTCCGCCAGCGTTCTGGCCTCGCATTCGGGAGGACGGCGGTTCGAATCCCCATCCGGGCATCGAGCTTTTAGTTTTCCATGGTTTCCCCAAATCACTCCAGGCGAATAGCAGGATGCTTCCTTCAAAATGTCACTACCGAATTCCATTCAGTTCCTTGTCCCCAGTCCTTTCCAGCCTCTAATGACCACGACGTCGACGAGCCGTAAAGCTATAAGTAAATGTATATATACATATATATATTGATTTTCACCTGCTTTCGTTATTTCCGCTGTTCATCTGAACAAGTGCTTCTTTTATGATTTTCCTACTTCTGACCACTTTCTTCTAGGTTTAAATGAACAAGCTGCATGTTTTAGTGAAATTTTCTGTAGACTCAGAAAATCTTCAGATTTTGTTTAAGGAGGCTTTATGAATTCAGGTTTTAGAGCGAACAGCAAAGTGGATATGTCGTCAAGGACACAGAAGAGTGTAGCAGCTTTAATTCAGTATGAAAGTTTATAGGTAACTGTGAGATGGAATTACTTCTCCCACGAAATAAATCTGTGAATATTGAGTAATAATTACAATGAGGTAAGAAATGCACTCGCGAAACAAGACAATATTGTATCCCCAATATGTCCCTTCATTATTGCCCATTGCAGACATACGATCAGCTATCGCTAAAGACTAGTTTTCGCTCTCTTGATTGAAATCTTCCAGCGAGATTTTTTTTTTTTTTTTACTGATACCAGTTATGTAAAATTTTTATTAGATACATTAATTCCTTTTGATTATGTGCTGGAGAGGTCAAAGGCCGATTCATTTGAGTTGTGGTATTGCAGAACACTTCTGTGAATACTACGGCCAGAGAGGATCACAATTTAAGAGGTTCTGTTAGGCGTAAGGCAGAAATTTGCTTGAGAGAAAGATCACAGATTCGGACTCAGTTGTTTTGTCAAGGTGAAGTAAGGCTAAATAGAGTAAGTAGTGACTCATGGGATGGCGACTGGACAAAAAAACGAAACCGCCAAAGAACGAGGCGACTACAAACTGTCAGACCGAAAGTGTGTCTACACAGAACAACTAACTGAGGAAATTCAAGAGAGGAGAGTAGGAAAGAGAATACTTCACAAAGTCGCCAGGAAATATGACCACATAGTTAACATCAACGTCATCATTCCGGAATATACAGATCAGCCAAAACACCAAGACCACCTGCTTATTAGTGTGTTGGTCCATCTTTGGAGCGCAATACAGCAGCGATTTAGCGATTTGGGTTTCCGGAGATGTCTGGCACTAGATGTCTACTACGTATATATTACGCAAATTACGGGCTGGTTGTTTGTGGTCGCTGCACCTGGAAACGAGCATCTCGGAAACGGCGAGACTGGTCGACTGTTCGCGTGCTACTGTAGGGCGGTCAAACCACGACTGGGCGAGAAGGTGGTGGACGTCCACGCCTCATCACAGAACGTGGAGGTCGAAGGCTTGCCCACTCTGAAAAGTGGGATATGCGGCGATCTGTGGCAGAGCTGACAGCATAGTGTGCTGCGAAACACTTGTACCAGCACCAGCATAGCACTCTGCTGTCAGATCTGCCACAGATCGCCGCATATCCTGCTTTACAGAGCGGGCAAGCCTCCGACCTCCACGTTGTGTGATGAGGCGTGGACGTCCACCACCTTGTCGCCCAGTCGTGGTTTCACCGCGCTTCAACCACTCTGCATAGATTATCACTGCAGTAGCACGCGAACAGCCGACCAGCCTCGCTTTTTCCGAGACGCTCGTTCCCAGACGCCGCGCCCACAAACCAACTGCACGTAATTTACCTGTGAGTAGACATCTGGTGCCGGACAACTCCGGAAACGTAAAAAGGACTTTTCTAATCCATACCACGCCGAGTCGCTAAAAATCAGGTGGTCATAAAGTTTTGGCTGATGACAGAACTTAGAAACTTGGCGATACCGAGAGTGGCAGGTGAGCGGTTAACGGACTTGAAGAGAGCTCCTTCAAATCTCTATGTAATCATCCAGATTTAATTTTTTTATCGTTTTAAAAAATCTCAACAGTTGCTTCATTAGGATGTGACCGGATTCCTAGCCACCATTCCATTGTCCATAAACCACGTAGCTCCATTTTGGCCTCCTGTGAAACCCCCTCCCTCCCCCCACGTATCCTAACCTGGCTTTTACCTCTACGCCTCCCCCTCCCCCCTCCCCTCTGCCCCACGTAGCACGTAGCCTTTCTTTCCGTATTGATTCCAGAAGACATTTTGTACTGTTTTCTCTTGTCAGACTATTGTAAATTTGATATGGATACGGTTAACTGAGGGAAATAAATATTCACAAGCTGTTGTGCGTTCTGTTCCTCATTTTAACTGTAGAAATGTTACTATTGAATGAAAAGCTACTTGGCCTGGCTCGGAACCTCCCCTTACCCCCCCCCCACGTAGCCCAGCGTAGTTTTTCATCCATTCCCCCCCCCCAGACCAAGCCACGTAGTTTATGCACGCTCCCTTGTGGGTAATAATCTCCCGTCATTGGTGATTCTTATATCGACTAGCAATAAAGATGTAAAGAAATAAAATATTTGGGAGTTGTCATTTTAGTTGTAGTTTTCTCATAGTATTAATGAGAGACAGGAAGAAGTAAAAATGCTCGAGAATGAGGCATTTGCGTAGAGGTAGTTTCACTGAGTACTCTGTCCAGCTTAACCTCAGCGCGGCTCCGTGGACGGTGCAGTACAGTGCGTCCTTCTTGCCCCGCGCCTGACCCTGCGAGTCGACTGCCAACATGGCGTCTTTGTGTCTCGTAGGGGGAGTGCCCTTGAGCCGCCTGGCGAAGTGAACAGACTAACTGCTGCGAGCACTGCCCTGGCCATGTGCTGTGGGGAGCCACATCTCTCATTACAGAGAGTCTCATATTCACCGACCACAAACTGATTGCTGTCGGGCGAGAGCTGTTGGGAAGGAATGCAGGGGATATGGACCAGGGCATTTATAAAGGAACTTTCCCGGCATCAGCCTGCAGTGATTTCGGGAAAGCAAAGAGAACGCCGAAATTTTTTCGGCAAGACCGGGAACCAAATATGGATTTTTGCTAATGCTCAGACCGAATGTTACCCATTTCCTTCTGGACTCGATTTACAAATTCCTCTGCTAGTGGAAACCTTCCACACCGAAGCGCTTTTCCGTCGCGGGACTAATCGTATAATTTCAAATATACAAGAAGCAGATTTAAACGCCCAGGCCGCAAGGTCGTCCATTTTGTGTCAGGTGAGCTGACTCGGATGAAAGGCGAAGTTGCAACATACTGCTATTGAAGATATTGAAGCCAAGATTTCGTTACTAAACAGAAGCTGTCGGCCAGAAATGTCTGTTACGGTGAAAACATTATAATGTTACTGACTTTCGAGGTTCTATCGTTATTTCTGATCAAATTATCAGATTTATGGTTTTTTTTGCTGTTTTCCCTCTTAATGCAGTAACTTTTTGTTATACGTGTCTGCATTGTTATATGTGTCTGTATGTGAGCCTTCATTGAAAAGACAAATCTTTTAGTTTCAAATTTTGACTTAGGACTTAGAAAGAACTTTTTAAAACTCTATGTATAGACACAGCACATTGTGGTAGCGAAGCATGGACTTTAGAAATACCAGAAAGAAAGAAAACTGAAGCATTTCAAATGCGATGCTACATAAGAATGCTGAAAATTAAGAGGACAGAGAAAGTGCGAAATGAACAAGTTTTGGAAACAATGGGCGACGAAAGAAGTTTCTGGAAGAAGCTTACATAAAGAAGAGACAGGCTGGTAGGTCATATTTTGTGTCATGCAGGATAATTTGTTAGTGGAGGAAACAGTCGATGGTAAGAATTATAATGATGACAGGGATTAGAATATATAAAGCAGATAATTGAGGACGTGCGTTATGAGGGGTATGTAGAGAAAAAAAAAAGTGTTGTATCTTTCGAGAAAGTTCCAATTTAGTTAATTTTCTTCTTCGATACGGAGGATGGTCTGATGGCTCAGTCATTAAGGCACCTTACTGGAGATAGCAAGGTCCCCGGTTCGAATCCCTGTCTCGGCGAGGATTTTCATTGGCCCCGAACTCCACCTCTGATACTGCTTGCTGTGTACGTCAGAATTACGCCAAAAAGCTTCCGTGCCTAGGATTCCGCACCAAACCGCAGGTTTCCTTTACTCAGTAGGATTACCGTGTTAGGCTACGCGGATACGATAGTGGAATGGAGCGACAGAGAGGAAACCCTGCCACCAGGTCATCACGACCCCTCAGGCAGCACACGAGGACAGCGAACACCAGGACAGTCCTCAAACTACACATCACACAAACAAAAACTACAGCTATCATACTGAACATAAAGCTACACGGACTGAGCGCAACACTTGGTACACAGTACGTCCTGCCGCTATCAAGGGACACCTCTGACCTCGAACACTCGGAACCGCACGAAAACATGCTTAGAATAACAAGCTATCATAAACAAAACTGATGTTGTAAGACTACAATGTGCCAAACCACAAGTGAAGGTACATCATCGTTATTTCTTCAAGAAACTTTGTAATTTACAATCAATTTGCTGCACCTCCGTATAAGCCTATGTTGCAATATGCCTGGCGAAAGCCAGGTTATGACATTGACATACCAACATCATCATTTGAAAATGTAATTAATAATTTTTTGTTATTATTATTAATTTTTATTTGGCTTTAAGCGCCTAGGCACTATACAACCATCATCCAATTGTACATACATATAGGTAAGAGAGCAAGACTTGACATGATTAGTAAAATATTAAGGATAGAACAAGGTAAACTGATTAATCAGAAACGAACATTTTTGTTTATCCCCTGAAGGGGTTTGACACATTATGTTTAAATACAATTGCTCAGACATAATTACAAATGCTACAGTGAAATATACATTATTGTTAGTTCCTTATAGTTGTTTTTTTTTTTCGACATTATAATGAGTAGAATCCTTACAATTAACTAGTTTTAGAGAGAGTATTCGGTTCTTTAATTGGTTCGTACTAGGTTGGTAAGAAAGTGACGAAGTGGGTCGAGTTGGGAAGTATCAGATGGAGCTGCTTGACATTCTTGAATCATCTTCAGAATCATTTGTAATATCTTCTCTATGAGTGCTACTTGTTCGGGTGAGGGGGACTTTTCATTATCCTTGGGTTGAGGAGGGTAGGGATTCTGTGTGATAGGTGTTATTGGTATATGGTGGGGTACATACATTCTTTGATAAACAGGAGGGTAATGGGGCTTTTGTGCTTTTGGGGTTGCTGGCCTTTGCTTGTTGCGGCCTACGGTAGTAGTAGTATATATCGGTTGGTTTGGAGAGAGCGCTTTACTTTGGTGACGTGGCTCTTGATTTTGTTGGATAGGGATTATAGGATAGTTTTGGAATGCACTTGTTGAGGCTAAACTGGGTGGCTGCACTGCCTTTGGAGAGAGCGGGGGGAATTGCTTTTCGTCGTAATACAGCGGAGCGGCGCTGGCTGCCTGCGAATATGTATGATGATGGGTGGGATACCAGTTCGGCGTGGGAGAGGCTTTATTATGGGCCGCTGCCTCACGTGCTTTTTGTTGTTGAACAATTACGGGACATATTCTGTCATTGGATAAATGAGGACCGTGACAATGCACACATTGTGGATCAGCTGTGCTGGCACACGTCTCCATAGTATGTGGGCCTCCGCACTTATTGCAGCGGGGAGAGCTGCGGCATTGAGTTATACGATGGCCAAAACGTAAACAATTATCACAGACGAGAATTTGTGGGACATGAGGTTCGACTGGGCAACGTGTTCCAAAGATTGCTATGTGGTCCGGGAGGGATTGTGATGTAAAGGTGATCATGCATATTGGTATCGGTATTCTCCTATCATTATTTTAGTATGAATTCTTCTTGGTAAACCGTTTAACTGCGATAACTGGATAGGGGCTTTCTAACGCCTGTAGGATTTCTTCTTCTGACAGGGAGGTGTCTATGTCCCTGATAATACCTTGTTTGTTTATCAAAAAATTTGGAATGAATGCTTCTAGGTTTCTGCCCTTGCAAACTGTAGATTGAACCAACAAGTTAGCAGAGGCTGCTGAATTGGTTTCGATTTTTAACCTATTCCTCCCGGCCGCTATGATATTGATGATGTCATGCTTATGTGCTGGGCTATGTGTATATAGAAGTTTCCCTGCTGCCATGGGGTGAAGTCTACCAATATTTTTATCCACACTTTCTACAAAGACGAAGTACGGACCCGTGTCTGTGCGGCTGTATCGGTTATTCTTACTTCTGTTTTTATTGGAATTTAAGTTGAGGCTTGGTACCTGTGGTATACTATTTTGTTTAGTAGGGACCCGATTGATCGATAATACATGGTCCATACCAAAAGTAGTAGGACTGATTTTTTTAAAAATAAATTATTGAAGATATGTTTACAATTCCTTAATCCTCTTCGAAATAGCACCCTTGGGCAGCTACACACCAAAAATTACGCTGCTGCCATTGGCCTTACGCCTTCTGGAAGTCAGATTCGGGGACGCTGTTGAGAGCCCTCGTCGATGCTGCTTGAGCGTCCTGAATCGAGTCAAACCGCTGTTCCTTCAGCTGCTTTTTCATCCGTGTGAGTAAGAAAAGTCAGATGGAGCCAAATCAGGACTGTAGGCAGGGTGCAGCAACGCGGCAATGTCAATTCGGGCTAACAGTTGGCTCATGACGGCGCGCCTTGGCACGGCGCATTGTCGTGATGCAGAGTCCAGTTGGTGGAGATGACTGGTCGGACGCTATTCACTCGGTCTCTCAGGCGGGCTGGCACTTGCACGTAAAAGTTCGAATTGACAGTTTCCCCAGGGGAAACGAACTCCTTATGAATCACCCCGCGACGGTCAGAAAACACGATCAGCATCGTCTTGATCTTTGATTTGCTCATGCGAGCCTTCATTGGACGGGAGGATGAAGAAGGCAACTGTTGGCCCGATTCAGCGTTGCCACGTTGCTGCACCCCACCTACAGTCCGAATCTGAACTCCTTCACGATCCGCGGCAACGCTTGTGATATCCATTCCCGTACCCTCATTTAATGTTTTTTGGGTTGGATCACGGCTATCATATTGATGATCTAATTCTGCGACTGAAGTAATTGGGTGAACACCACTGAAGACATAGAAGCTAACTCCTGGGGCACACTCACTGCATTGTTTAACGTTCCAGTGGACATTTCCTCGTTCGGTAGCTCAGTAGGGTTTCCCTCTATGCGAGACCGTTTAACAGTTCTTTCTTCCGAATTTACATTGTTCAACACTGCGATCGAGGGGCAGCTTGCAGAAGCAGCGTCGTTACCTGGGTAGTTGAGTGGATGAAGATGAGATGGCTGTGGCTGGATACCTTGCTGGAAGTGTATCATCGGCGGGGCTGAAGAGGCTGTTTCTGGAAAATAACACGGCTGCAGTGCCGCGTTGATTATTTGCCCCGTGTCTGGGGGCTCTTCCATGTTAGGGCACGGCCCAGGCTTTCAGTAGATGCTAAGAATTGAAGCCTAGTTTAGTATATCTTCAGGCAATTCAAATTTTATACACACTTCACTGCACTGACGGACTGCAAGTTCACTTGACTGTTTTCGAGACTGACTAAGCTCCGGAACACGGAAGTGCTCGCTATGAGCGCAACAGCTAGACTGTCAAAATGGAATTAGTGTGTCTTTTGATATTGGACAACGTGAATGCGAAGGTTATTCTAAATGTGATAACGTGGCTTTAGTGAGGTGTGCACGTTGTTATCTTCAACTTTGTTTTAACCACTTCATCGAAATCCCGCATCTGCACTTTGAGGACTAATATACGCACTATAAGGTGTGTGGTACTGTTCTATATGTGTGTTTTGCGCTATATTGAATACTTTAAGTAGAGAGTTTATGGTTGATTGAAAATCTAATGATACAGTGACGTCATTGAATTACGTATAATTTCCGTCATATGGGATTAATATCTTGTTACTTTGTTTCTCGCTATTAAAATGTTACTTGTGATAGAATGCAACGTTTTGCGTTGAAATGACACACACCACTGTTTTGTTTATAGTCGCTTGTTATTCTAAGCATGTTTTCGTGCGGTTCCGAGCGTTAGAGATCAAAGGTGTCCCTCGTCAGTATGGAATGCTTGGCGTCAGCAAGTGCATGCCGATCCCTATTGTTGTGAAAAGGTGCTGAAGGAGGACGGGACTAAAGGAAGTGGAACCCGTATTTTGTACGTATCTGTATTTAATTAATTGTTTCGATTATTCCTTTCGGTTTGCAATATTTTTTGGTTATTTATTTTGTTTCAATTTCTTAAGATTGCGCCGCTAGTTTATAAGTTTCAGGGGTAATGATTGTATAACTGTGGTAGAATTGCTTCATAGGACTGCCATAGTAACTTAGTTTGTGTCCAATTCTCCACAATTGCAGATAATTTACCAATTAAACAACTAATTCCATTTTGACGTATCTCCATAGTTCATTTCTCAAGACTAAACAGACTTTCTACATCTTTTTTTACGTTTTGTGCAACATCTAGTGTATTACGTATATCTAACTACTTGGAACACTAGTTTCTGAATATTATTTCAATTCTTTTTAAAATTAAGTGTAAAAATAACTTCTGGTTATATTTCTCACTGTGCAACCTGTTAATTTATACGAGTGGTTTCTTGGTGGAACAATTTTCCTGGAATTTCCACAATTAAAGTATGAGGCTGTAACGTACTTAAATGTAACGTCTCTATTTTGTATAATACTTTAAATATATTTATATACTTTATTGCCTCTTATTTCCAGCACCAGACCAGTATATAGAGATTTCCTTAACCCCTCTTTGTCCGGCGCTTTTTTAATATGATACTCACGCTGAAAAATCAAATTATTATTATTCCAATTCTTATCACACAAACTCAAATTAATTCCTTTGTCTATATCTACATATATCTCAATCTCAAATCAAAACACTTTCTACTTATCTCATCACTTTTATATTATTTATTTAACAAACAATTCACTTTTCTCAAGTCATATAACATTATCTTTATCCATAACCCTAAATCTTCTGCCCTCAGGCTAATATTTTACTATTAATAATCCAGCCAGGATTCTTGTGGCTTCTCCAGTGAGCCAAACTGTTTCATCTCTTCTTTCAAACTCGTTCATTCCAAAAAACCAAAACTCGTCCTCTCCATTCAAATCTTCTCTCCAACAACCCACTCTTGACTCTTCTTTTTTTTTCAGAGATCTCATTATTCATCTTGTTATTCTTTTACCTTTGAACTTAAAAATTCCGAGTTAATACACACCATTACAATTTATTAAATAAAAAAATAGCTTAATTAATGTAAAATCACACAAATGTGAGGTTGTGTACCTCACAAGGCCCGTCGCAGAAGCTGAAAATCTCGTTTATAGAAACCTAACAATACCAGCTTAACATTCTTCTTACACAATAAAAGAGAAAATCTGTTTTCCTTTCACCCTACTGGGTGGTTTGTTTGTTTCCTCTTTCCTACCCTTAAGCGATTATTAGGATGGGACCGTTTGTCGACATGTGATGCTGGAGTATTATCTTCACAGCTCTTACCCTCTCCCAGGTATCCCCGTGCGGACCTGTTGTCTACGACTACTTGTGTGTCAGTCCGAGTTCTAATTGGTATCCAGCGAGTATGCACGAAACAAATACACAATCCATATTCAATTTGCCTTTTCACCAGGCGCCATGTAACGTAGTTATTACGTCCGCATTTTGTAATTGCGTGATTTTTCACTCAACACCCTGGTTGTAGGGTGAATATTGTGGAGGACACTAGCAGTCGAACGAGGTAGAATCCGACCTACCCCAGATGACAAGTCATTGACCTAAGCCGCACTCGACTTTGTGACGCCAAAACAAGTTCAGCGAGCTGAAGAGGCATCTCTCAAGATACACCCATAAAGCAAGGTAATATTAAGTAAACAGACCGAGGGGGCACAGTGAAGATGGTGCTCTAGTTGTAGGATACTCGACTCCCGTGCGCACTACCTCTAGATGAAAGACGCAATCTGAACCTCTCTAACAACTCATCTTAAAACCTCATCGTCTTAATCTTTATTCATCGTTCAAGGCGCTTCTTCCAGGTTTTGTGGGCCAGCCAAAGGCTATTCAATCGGCAACAGTGCGTACCATCATCATCACCACGACTTAAAAAGCAAGCTATAGGCCTCTGTCTAAATGCTATGGATTCTCGATAGACATATTTACGTAGGCCTACGTAAAGTATAAATCTTCACGATGGCACGTTTCTGACTCGTGGCAGACTTCCAGTCACGGTCAGAAGAACAACGCTGTCAACCGCTGGTAAAGAAATCTGGAAAAAGCATTAGTGGGAAAAAGGTCAGCCAATGTTAACCAGTGGTGAGGTTAAATGTAGAAAATACGATCCCCGTTATCTTCAAGAAAGCCGCTTACTTAGCAGTGATTAAAACTGAATTGAGAGTGGATATATCGTTACACTAAAAATCTGCTATATGATTTCCTAAGCTCACTCACTGACTCACCTAGATAGTTATTGGCTGGAGAATGAGTGACGTCACGCGTCAGCCGTCGCTCGCAAATTAACAGTGACCAGAGATATCATTACAAGAAATTCGAGGTTATGTCCGTAATCTAATAGCTAATCAATTGCTACAAAATTAATTGCCATAATACATCTATTAAGTTCTCTTTTCGTAGCAGTTCATAGGTAAAAAAAATATTGATAAGCTTCAGCACTGAAAAAACTTTTGACTGCTTTTCAATAACATATCCCTAATAATGCACAGAATTAGGATTGGTGCTTAGCACCCCCTGCCACCCACAGTATTTGTGATTTGCAGAGTATAGATGTAGATGTAGAAAACATAAAATACTTAAATTACGTATGTATGGTCTTTGCTATAATCACGAATGCCAATTGTCATTCCGGCCTAAGTTAAATTTCTATTTAATTAAATCTTTCGTTAAGGTTGCTACCTAACCAAAGTTTATACATAAGTTTGTTTCCTTTTTACTTATTTTTCTAACCACTTTCGTCAATGGTCTTTATTCATGTTCACTGTATGTGAGTTATTAGGTTATTTAAACCGGACATCAGACCCAATTCGTTACGGAATCCAGTATTCTGACAATTCAATTCTTCGGATTTGCTCAAGTATTTAATGATCTGGAATCTGTATTAAGTTAAGCTGACCGTTACATACATTATGATCAAAAATTGCATTATAAATGTTTTCCCAGCACCAATCAGAAACAACTTGATGCTTTCGATGCATTTGCGCACTCCCTTTAAATATTGAAACAATTATACGTTAGCGCGATAGTCCCTGTCCGTGATTAACTCGTCTATTAATACTTCTGAGTTCTTCAGGCACAGGAGATTTTATTCACACTATGGGTGAAACACAGCTCGAGATCGTGTTTGGTCAGATCATGTCAACCTGTGATAATCTTTGTCCTTAAACACTAGAACTATTCTAGACCCGTGACGATACTAGTACTGAATAAACGTAAACGATTACTAGTGAAGTGGGTCAAAAACCTGTACATTGGGCGGAAATAATTACTGAAAAATCATATTAAAAATTAACTATTCGGTACAGACGTGCCCTCGCATTGCTCGCTTCATGCTGGGTTTATCCAACAGCTCCCCTCGGTCGTAAAATGAGACGACAACTGAGCAAAATGAAACGATTGCTCAACTCGGAGAGGCATTGTGTAGCGCCGCGTTGAGCAAACACTCGCCGCGGATCGCTCAGTAAAAGTTTTTATATACTGTACGCGACTGTGTGGCGTATCCATTTAGCACACACTTCACGTCACTCGAGGCGTGTGTTTGCTCAACGCGTAGACAGACGGCGTGTTTCGTAAGGCAAAATATTTTCTTCTCTGATGTGTCTCTGCTCCCTACATTGAAGAAGCCAACAGCACTCGCAAACTTTACGTATCTGTCCGTACCACATACTACAGATAACCATCATGTATTTTATTTCTATAATGTGTTTTCCTGTCACTAACCATTATCTCCCTTCATACTATAAGATTGTTCGTGGCTTAATTAATACGATAACTAAGTAGTCCACAATGAATTTCAGTTTAGACTTGTTTTTATTCTCAAAGAAACTCGACGTGAACGATAGTGATTACATGCATAGATACAATCCAGAGATCGCATATAACACTTCTTCCACAGATATCACAGTCGGTGAAAAACTCTGCCGAAAAAACTAACTAACTAACTGTCACTCTGACTTGGATGATCGCTTTATATAAACTCTACCGAAATTTCTAGAACACTTCAAAAGTTTCCGCCAAATATTTCTCGAACAGTAACAATTTCTTAAACAATTGAAACATATCAAAAACAATCAGAATTAATATCAAATCATTTACAATTAATACAAAATGGTCAGAAATGGAAATTAAAGATGCTTAAACACAAAATTATTCACAAAAATCATTTTAAATTGTAGTAAATTGTCCTTTAGACATCGTAACTTGCATCAATACTTGGAATTAAAAACATTTAAGCAATTCTCTTGCACAGTACTGTTCTTAACCATATTAAATGGCTTCTAAATAATTTTTTTTCATAAGCTTAAGTCTATATACATTGATTTACAGGAAATTGAAAAACAAACCTACCAGATCATATTCAACCAAACTTTAGCTTACTACAATTGCTTCATAAAACACAATTCCATTTAATTTTAAGTTTGAGGGCTGTTACAATACCTAACCGAAAGCTTAAGGTCTCCGCTTTGGTCACATAAATTTTAACAAAGTAATTTTTCCCAATTCGACCCTCAAAGGGCACAAATGTGAATTTTTCTAAGTTGTAGTTTTGTGTACAACGGACAATTCATCTACCTGTATTCCTAACCGAATCATTTTAAAGATTAATATCTCCGCTTTGGGCAAATCATATTTTAAAAAAGGAATTTTTCGGAATTCGACCCTTAAAGAGCAAAAGTATCAATATTTCTACAACGTATTTTTGTGTTACTAGCCATTTATCTCCTTTGATATCTAACCGATATAGAAAATGAAGAATCATTTTATAGTTTAAAGTCTCCCCCGCGGTCACGTCATGTTTTAAGAAAGATATTTTTGAAATTCGACCCTGAAAGGGCCAAATTATCATTATTTCCATAGCGTATTTTTTCTAACGAGCTATTTATCTTCCATTATTTCTAACAGAAATCGAGAAATTAGATATTATTTTAGAGATTGAGCTCTCCGCTTTGGTCTAATAATATTTTAGGAAAGGATTTTTTCGGAATTACGCTTTTAAAGGGCGAAAGTATCAATATTTCTATAACGCGTTTTTTGTGTCACGAGCTATTATCTCCCTTGATATCCAACTAGTATAGATAAAGGAGCTATCTTTTAAAGATTGAGGTCTCCACTGTTGTCACATCATAATTTAATAAAGGAATTTTTAGGAATTCGATCCCTAAAGGACAAAGGTATTAATATTTCTACAATGCATTTTTGTATCACGAACCATTTGTCTCCCTTGATATCTAACCTAAATAGATAAATGAGGTATCGTCTTAAATATTAAGGTCTCTGCTTTAGTCACATCATATCATAAGGATGATATTTTTCGTAATTTGACCTTTAAAGTGCAAAAGTAAGAACTGTGAAAGTCGCGCGTATGAGACAGTTCAAAGCCTTGCCGCTAGATAGCAGTAGCGCATATCACAGAGATATCAATAAACTGCTTCACTGGCGTCGAATTTTGTTACGTACCTATTACACTAAACAAATGAACAATTGAAACAAATGAGTGGGTTCTTATTCCATCCTATACAAACCCCCAACCCCACTATTCATTGTATTCGCGATATTGGCGCACGGATATTCTAGTAGAAACATATTAGAATACAGATTAAATAATAATCTACGAACCATAGAAAAAAATTCATATTCAACACCAAACAACGTGTATTATATTCTTCTTGTGATCAATATTTCGTATCTTCAAGTAGTTTTGCAATTTTATGGATCGAATCTTCCATTGTACGAGTAGCGACGGAGCGTATTAGATATTTTGTGAGATGCGTGAACACTTCTGAATCACGAGGGGTCCATTCGCGACGATACTCACTGTTGTTTCATTGGCCTTAGTTCTTGCCACTGTTAATTCGTAGTGATTACATACTAATTAAAACAAGAATAAACGAAGGGACACTGTAAGTGGCGTAGCCTTCGTCTTGTTCTGCCTCTTACGCTGTTACGCTAGCGCCACTGTGCACGCGTGACCTTGGCGTGGCTGCTTACCCGGGGCGCACATTGAGCTGCGTGGCGCAGTAGGGGCAACGCAGAGCAGGGCAGGGCAGCACAGACTGGCAGTTACTCGCGCATATTAGAGCGCAGTTTCGTGGGGCAGTTTACAAAGCATTGTGTTGTGCGAAGAACCGACAATAAAGCGTAACCAAAAACATGTCGATGCAAAAACTCGATTTTTGATTTCTGAATCAGATTGGGATGCCGAGCTTGGAAAATTGTTATTACTTTAACAGAAGCTGAGTTAGATAAAACTATGCAAAAGTGAGTATATGAAAAGAAGAAACTCTCATCTGGCTTTTGCAGTGACAAGAGAATTCTCAAAAGATAATTTCCGGATGACTCGAGCGGAGATTCACGGCATAACGTAACCTCTTATTTCCTCGACAAAGCTCAAATATCTATTAGAACTGAAGAAAATCTCCCTGTATTTTCGTGGTTATTTATTTAATTATTTAGCGTTTGACGGTACATGACATTTATAAGAATGTTTCTTTCTTTTATTTCATATTATATTTTTAAGAAAACTATATAACAGAACATAAACACTTGAAACTAAAAAAGCTGTGTCAACAAATTAAGTGTTTCTCGGGGACATTATTGAATGATGTAGTACAAATAATAAGAAAACAAATAATGTGATAATAGCCTATGTATATCAATCTTTTTCAAAGTTTTATTAAAAATGAATTCAAAAAAAGAAAAGTGAAAATTGTAAGTGGACAGTTGTATGATAAATAAATGGTGAATTTACTCGCCACTTGTTGGGCTCTTTGTCCAAATCTCTTGTTTAAATTTAATTTTTATGTATTTTTTATGACTGATATTGTGAATCGCAGGTTGGTTACGCACTAGATTAATCAATTTTTCTTATTCCATAGTTGAAAATGATTATAAGTAAAGCATGATTATAAATAACGCAAGAAGTGTTACGTTGTAAACCGGCACGAGTGAGCTGCTTGGTACAGTTTCTGTGTCGTGATCACAACGAGGCGCAGTACTGCGCTGCCCTGCTCTGCGTCTCAATACGCGCTGTTCCGCCCCAAAACATAGAGACACAGAAACTGTGCTGCGCTGCGCTGCGTCGACTGCGCGTCAATGTGCGCCCGGCCTTATGAATTGTGTTTCTCTATGCTCTATGTGGAAATGTATACTGAGTGACTGATACGAAAACGTGCATGAAATAAATTAAAAATTTTGACTTATTAGACATTGTTTTCTTCTTTTTTGTCTACGCTAGCCAACTTAATGCCACTCGCCCTTACAAGCCGTTGACGCGCCTGAAATCTCGTGTTTCCAAATAGATTCCAGCAGCATTACTACCGTGCTGCAGACCTGTAACACACACGAGAAGTCCTCGGCCTGGCACTCGAAGGGTGTGTTTTTCAGCTACGAATACCTCGATCCCTCGGGACAGTAAGCCTGAATGGGTTGGCTTCGGATTTCACAATACACACAAGACAAACAACAACGAACACCCACATACTCTCACAGACATCCACATTTACCAACACTGCAACACAATGTTCTGGGGTGCTTGTGCTGCACAAACATGACGTTTCGATAGCTATCTCTGCTGTCTTCATCAGGTGTCAGGTCTCTTCTAGCTGTCACCAACTGACTGTCAGGCTAAGAAAGGCTATGCGGTGTCTCAAGCTAGAGGAGACCTGACACCTGATGAAGACAGCAGAGCTGGTTGTCGAAACGTCATGTTTATAAAACACCATCCGGCTGAATACCAGACAGGATTACATTGCATCAGTACGCACTCGCACTTAAGAACACCCCAGGTCATCTCTCCACCGACAGAGTGCACAGAACATGGAATAGAAGGAGAATTCTATAGCTACAGATTGGCCTCGAGTTGTAAAATAGATAGCTGTTTTTATGGCTTCGGCGTCATCAGCGGCGGGAAAGAAACATCCCGCCATTCCCAAGAAGTGATCTCGGGGTTCCAAGGTAAACCGAAATCTGGGTGGATGTAGCTGTTATTTATGTATTAGATTATGGCATTTTCGTCTAGATTCAAAGTAACTTGTTAATTTTTTTTTTTTTAGATTGATTAAGAAAAGAGATGGAACAAAAATACTTCCATGAAGATTTGAAGAAGTAGATAATGATTCACGTAGGGCAGAACAGGAATTTCATGATTAGTATTTTAGTTATACAAGTAATGAAAGCCACCAGATGGCATCACAAGAAGATTTATACAAAATTTATACAAATAGCAAAAACGTATTTTTACTTATATGTACTATTTTATTTATACTCGTAGTTCGCAAAACCCTTAACTTGTAATGTGTCATCGCGTCCATCTTACGTTACACTCGCGTACCTTCACCGCTTTTGCATCGTTTAAGATGAAATGTTACGTGAATTTGATCCATAGATAAATCTTCAAACACGAAAAAATAGCGCACCTTCCAATACGTGTTACAGAGGAATAGTTCATTTCTTGATGGGGTCCACTGATTGTGGCGTCGTTGAACAGGTGTTCAAACAGCAATCAATTTTGTTTCATTTTTAAACTTCTACTTAGTTGTGTTAATATCAGTTCTTACCGATGTGTCCCCTCTCTTCCACCCCTCCCATTCCTTCTAGTTTTTGAACCATACAACTAAAAAAATCTTAAGAAAGTAGACATGGTGATGTTAACAGGAGTTTTCAGTAAAATGTATTTTGAATGAAATAAATTAACAAGTTGAATTATTCTGTTGTTAATATGCAATTTTAATTAAACTAAGGAAAAAGGAAACGGCTTTAGGCAATATAAATTACAAGGAAAAGGAAAATGACTCATCACTTACCAAAGTTGAAGGCAGCGACGGGAGAAGCACATATATCACGAACACAAAAAAATATACACAATATTTCGGTCTTCAACCTTATTCATGCCTAAGAAAATGAGTCCACGCCGAAGTTTCCTATTTTGTGATCCATACAAGCCATTTTATAATTCAATTGTGATGAGGCGTTCGTTCATAGGGAACTCTTGAAACTTTTGCTATGGAAGAATGCGACATCAATACAAAACGATTGTTGATTTGTATTGTGTATGAAGTGTTTATTTAGTCACAAATCTTTTTGTTCGGATCCACTACAGGCTGCGTATCATTTAGATATTATAACCACCTTACGTATTCGGCACCGAGCGTGGTGGGTGAACGGTTAACGTTCCGGCCTCGCATTCGAGAGGACGCGGGTTCGAATCCCCGTCCGGGCATCCAGATTTGGGTATTCCATGATTTCCCGAAATCACTCCAGGTGAATGCCGGGATGCGTCCTTCAAAAAGGCCATGGCCGAGTTCCTTCCCGTTCCTTGTCCCGCCTCTAATGACCTCGCCGTAAAGCCATAAGTAAAAAAAAAAAATTAGTGTGTTCTTTTACAAAAAAACGTATTGCTTCTCAGTTTAGGTCTTTTTTATATAGTGTACTGTTAAAGAAATGAGGAAAAGAAGAGTTAGAGTTAGAGAAAAGTACTTATAATTTTTATTCAGACATTTGATGAAAATATCGAATTCAAAATCTTGTTTTTATGTTTGATACAAAAACCATAACACAGTAAGATTGTGACTTCTTTGACGAAATAAACTAGTAACTGGTTTGTAGTAAAATCAAACGTAAGTAGATTAGAATTTACGAAGATTAATTAAATTACAAGATTATAATTTTTCTTTAAATTCGGCTGAAATCAAGTTAATATTTGCATCGTGGACGAAAAAATTCAGAGATTAGTAACGTTCTTCCAGTTTACATCAAATAATATATTTAAAATAAAAATACAGAAGGAATGTTGTTGATGAGTGGAATGACCCGGATGCTCTGTTAGTAATTGAATGCAGTGTAGACTAAAATTTCCGCTCCTTGTTTTCTTAAGCAGTTTGGTTTCTTCGCTAAAATCCCTATCCAGGACCTATGAAGATGGGAAAGCTATTAAAAACATCCTTACAAGTTAAGCAAGAAGTACCTTTCTTAAACCTCACTTGTTCCAGTACGATACCCAATCCTTGTATGGTACGGCATGGATTGGTTGCCCAGTGCACTACTGTCATAGTAAAAACATCGGCAAACCTGGTTTTGAAGTCATGCCGGGGGCATTTAAACGTCAAACATAGGCGAGATTCTCAGCCGCGAATGCGGAAAAAGGGAACAATGAAACCGCGAATACGAACTGTAACTAATCAAAAAGATGAAGAAAGTTTACGATTTGATGATAATTGCGGGTGGATGTTTTTACTTATGTCTTTACGAATCGTCGACGTCCAGGTGGGATTGGGAACAAGGAACTGAAAGGAATTCGCCCATGTCCTTTTTGAAGGAAGCATCCCGGCATTCGTAGTGATTTGGGGAAACTATGGAAATCCCAAATCTGGATGCCCGGGGATTCGAACCCGCGTCCTCCCGAATGCGAGGCCAGAACGTTAGCCGCTTACCCACCACGCTCGGGTGTGGATGTCCATTTACATCGCGTGGATTCACGATTTTGTCTGTGTCTGACATGGCGCATCTGCAGTATGGACGTCTTTCGGATAAGCGCATAGCAAGGACGTGGGGCAGAGGTAGCGGGACATACTCGAAAGCGAGGAGCTCGGAACAGGTCAGCAGCGGCGGCTCCTCATTGGTCGGGTGGATATCACGCCAAGTAGTCAGAGTGTCTGACTTTCGGCGGTGAAAAGAAAAGAAGAAATGATTTACAGCGAGTACAGCTCAGTACGAGTGGCACTGTGCGAAACAGCTCGAGTTGAAAGGATGCGCCGCCGAGCGATCGTAAAACAGGCCACTTTAAGTGCGGCGGCCGGGCGGGTGAATTAAACCGTGAAACCGGCGCCGCGACCGACGTTCCCGGAACCACGGCTGCCCACTGTAGTATATGTGTAGCCCAGCAGAAAGTATGCGCGCTCGAAGCACATGACAGCAACGTGTGTTACTTCTATATCGGACAATAATGATACAGCCCCCTGGCCTGCTTCAATAAACACTGTGCTATGGCAATTAGTGGATATGGAGCGTCCATAAACAACGTGGCACCATTTTGGACTCCTGTAAACCCCCCTCCCCTCCTCCCACGTAGCTCGACGTGGCTTTGCCTCTACTCCCCCCCTCCCCCCTCCCAGCGTAGCACGTAGCTTTTCCCCCTATTGATTACAGAAGATGTTTCGTACTTTTTTCTCTTGTCAGACTATCATAAATTACATACGAAGATAATTAAATGACAGAAATAAATATTCAGCAGGCTGCTGAGTGTTCTGTAGTTCATTTGAACTGTGACAAATGCTATGAATAACAAGCTACGTGGCTTGACTGCGAAACCCCCCTCCCCCCACGTAACTCAGCGTAGCTTTCCAGCTAAAACTCCCCCCCTTTTTTTTTTTAGACGAAATCACGTAGTTTATGGACGCTCCCTTCCACATGTTAATATCTGGGTGCACGGCAGTGCACCCGCCAAGTCGAGTCAACGCCGGCACTGCCTACCCTTCTCTCGAAGCGATTCGGGCCATTTTTTAATCTCAATTTCTTCGGACTTATTAATGCTACATGTCTCAAATTTCAGTTATGCATAGATACCAGCAATCTTAGCAGTTATACTAAATTTTATTTCGTTATTGTTCTCACTCAGTTCTGATGTTATTCGGATGCAAACTTCGGAGACTTTGTCGCTCACTCATTGACTGACTGACTGACTGATGATCATCAAACTCTGAGACACTTCCCGTACCGTTAGAAAGCTGAAATTTGTTACCCAGATAATATTGTACCCATATATTATAAGAAAAGTCTGAAACTCAAACCAGTGATTCTAACTGATGCGTTTTTTGTTTTCCGTATATAAATATAAAAGGACTGGGAGGGTATTCGTGGCAAGACAG
The DNA here is from genome assembly GCA_031002005.1 of Vandiemenella viatica. Classification (NCBI taxonomy): domain Eukaryota; kingdom Metazoa; phylum Arthropoda; class Insecta; order Orthoptera; family Morabidae; genus Vandiemenella; species Vandiemenella viatica. Next base: position 12,253,157 of record JARYHS010012519.1, read on the forward strand.
CCGCCTGGTTTCAGACGAGCAGATCAACATTCCATAGGCACTGCGGAAGGGTTTTGCATTTAACCCGCGGCGTTGGTGTATAGCTGGCGATTTGGAATTGACAGCTCCACTTCTCATAACTGGTCTGCCAAACGACACATATTCAGCGACTATCGTGAATCGAACCGGATAATCCAGTGTCTAACGGCACGTGACGTCACAGTATTCTGGGGGCAATATTATTCATCATACAGAAAGTTAAACAGATTATAGTACGAAATATTCTTCTCTTCGAGGGGTAGGTTGACTTGGATTAATGTTGAATTGTTCGGACTGATAGCTGTATGATCGAAACCGGCAGTTATGCGCTTAACGGGAAGTCGCTGGTTCCAACTCCGATTCGTCCATACGGATTTCGACTTTCGAGAGATGACTTCAGGTGGAAGCCATCATGGTTCCATCTAAAGGTCATTTCCGAATCCATTCCCTTTCCGTGGTCCGGTTCTGTGCCGCTCTAATGACCACAACGTCGACGATCCAAGCCATCTTCCAAACTGAAACGCACCCGGACAGTTTTATTTTAGTACTCCATGTGTACCGACCAGACGATTTAGTCAGGTTGATCGAATCTTAAACTTTTGTTGATAGAGCAATGGCCCGTATTATTTTTCTTCTTCTTTTCGTAATGGCCAGCTAGGGACCTCATACCAATTTCAATTCCTGTCTTGTTGTTTTTTCTATCTTTCTTTCCATTACTCTTTCATTATTGCACTGCGTTTTCTCTTTCTCTCTTCAGACCATTTTGCACCCGTTTTTCTTCTCTCTACCTTGGAATTCTGCTAAATTCGAAATCTGCTTTCGAAGATTTTCTCTTTACATAGCGTCCTTTTCACTGATATTACTTCGTTTCAAATCTTTCTTAATCTTTTAAACCCAGGTTACAGTTGATTTTTTCCCACAAAAATATTTGAATATCTTTTTTTGTTAGTCTGGTGTCATCCATGCGATAGATGTGTCCAAAAAATATCATTCTCCTTTTTCTGATTGATTCTTTCAATGTTATCATATATTTCCTCATTAGTTATCAACTTCCGTTGTACTGTATTTTTCAATGGACCTAAAATTTTCCTTATAATTCTCCTTTCCATTACTTCAAGCTTATCGAGTTTATAATTTAATACCAGGCATTCACTTGCATAGAGAAATTCCGGTTTTACCACTGTATTATACTGTCTTATTTTAAGGCTTTTAGACAGGCACCTTTGATTATAAAAATTCTTAGTAATATTATTATTATTATTATTTAAATGACATTGGTGCCAGCTTAATATTCATAACTGTCGGTTACACTTCTTATTTTGTAAATTTGACTTGACTCGCCTGCTGGGAGCCTTTGTAGGTTGCCGCAGCCGCCGGCTTTTTATTTCCCCTCGTGTGGAGGAGAGTCGCAGCTGGACGCCTTCGCTCCGTGTTCTGCGAACAGAGCTCTGGTGGTCCAGTCGATGCTTGCGTCATCGCTGGCCACACACGGAGAATGGCTCGGCTTGACGTCTCAATGCGCTTCGCTTGAGGCGACTGCGAGGCATAATCGATACACCGGGTAAAACTCACTACGCGTTTACGTGTCTAGGCTAGTAGCCAACAAAGCTATTAAAACTCTCCCATTCCTGCTAATTCAACTCTTGCTGTAGGGTTGTAGCGGATCTCCACATCCGCATCCGCAAGTGCGAAAGTTTCGCATAGAATTGGACATCCGCATCCGCATCCGCATCCGCAAATTTTAAAGCGGATGTGTGTGGGTTTTTTTTCTGGTTCTAACCCTCGTATTCGTCCACGCCCGTAGGGAGATTTATATATAGCCTATTGTTTTCTCTTTATATAAATTTGGCATATCGTCGCTCAGCTAAAACCACCATGCTTTTATTACTATTTTTACGGTCCTGTTATAAGAATAACAATGACTTGGGTGGTATTGTTAGCTAAGCGACGGAACTTGTATGTAATAAAGAGATGCTTTGTTGTGCGTTTGCGGTGGAGCTACCTTCTAAGGTGACCGACTAAAAGGGCTCAGGTGAAATTTGCGCTCAAGGGTCGCCCTCCTGGAAGGATGGTCTATAATCCTCTACCTTCCTAGAAGGACGGAGTCGCCGGAAGAAACGTACAGTCAAGCCCTGATGGCTTCTAAGGCTTTTGAAGCAACACAACTGTCGAATACTGATCTGACAGGTTGAAAAATTGCCAATCTGCCATGTAAATACGGAAGAAATTGTATCTCTTTACTATTGTTAGTTCTGAGTATTGTAAAATATCGTCCGAACACCGCCTTCGTAAGCCAGTAATTAAGATCCAGCAAAAAGAGTTAAATTCACTAAAGCTTCTTTATTCTCTGTCTTACCACAGAAAATAAAATCTTATCTACTAAAAGCCTACAGACTAAAATCCAGACATAAAGAGTTTTTACTTAAGTACCCATTTTACTCCGTGAAAGAATTTTCTTATTAGGATTTAGTAATTAAAGATGACTGACAAAATGGTGTATGGGAAACAATGGAAAACCCAAATCTCGGTATGAAAATCATTACTAAATGAATATAACAATGAAAATCGGCTCCCGCTAACCGAGGATCCTCTATTGTGGTGGAAAATGAACACTAAATTTGAAGCATTTTCACATATAGTGCGTGCTTATCTGTCACCTCCTCCCGGTTCTGTACCAAGGGAACAACTTTTTAGTGGAGCAAGTTTAATTTATGATCCACTCAGGAATCGATTAGAAGGAGACAAAGCAGCAAAATTATTGTTTATTAAATATAATTTGCAACTTTTAGGCTTTAACTATTAGATTAGTGTAGCTTCTCTGCTAAGTAAACATTATTATCTCAGTTAGTTATGCCTGTGCTTTTAAATATTTATTGCCAGAAATAAATAGTTTTCTAATTGCTCTAATTGACATAGCAATGATTTTATTATGGTTTACTTAACTTACTAATGGATTTAATTTGATTCTATAAAGAAGTTTGTAGTTTCTAAAATGTTCTGTTCCAAATCTAAGGGCAGATTTATTACTTCTTATCAAGAGAAGACTTTTTGTATATTTTAAGCTTATTTTCAATAAAATATTAAATAATAACTATTATAAAAATTGCACCTCCACTTCCGCTAAACATCCGCTTCCGCAAAACATCCGTATCCGCGGATGTCAGCTACTGGACATCCGCATCCGCATCCGCATCCGCAAAGATCACATCCGCAACAACCCTATCTTGCTGTAGTTTAACATTCGCGCACGAAGCCCCCGGGGAAGGCTTTTGTTTGAGGCTCCACCACTGGCCCAAGATTTTACAACCGTAGAGATATACGGACAACAAAAGGAAAGGTTTTTCTCCTATGGCCGAACCAAGCGTTCAGCTCTCAGTCTTCCCGATTCAAACTTGCCGCTCATGTATACGTCTGTATTTGGTTTGTTGTTTCTACTTGATACGGCCATCTAATTGATCTTTAACTCTTTTCGCCACGACAAGTACGGACGTAATTTCACATGTCCGCGATTTGTATTTCACGTCAGCACGAAAATTTCACTTGCGTTGTCTGTATCTATACCATTCGGCTTTGAAGATCCATTGGTAATAATAATTCCGTGTAGTCGGAATGACCTGGTGACAGAATTTCTATTGGCTGCGCATTCTGCCTCCTTAACCTAATCCGGCAAACCTAGCGGGTACAGGGAGTAACGTACCCTGTCTCGTCACTTTATTTTTGTAGGGAACACAAGTGACTGTTACTTTATCATACTTTTAAAATAATACTTTTTGCTTATATTTCCTGCACCAGACCAGTACGTAAGGATTTCCTTAATCCTTCTTTGTCCGTTGCTGGTTTTATTTCGATACTCACGCTGTAAATCAAATTATTATTAATCAAATTCTTACCATACAAACTTTAAATCAACTCCTTTGTCTATATCTATATTTCAACCTCAATATCAAATAAAATACTTTCTACTTACCTCATAATTCCTACATTTTTCATTAAACAAAACAATTATCATTTCCAAAGTCACATTCCATTATCTTTATTAGTCTGCCATCAGACTAATATTTTCCTCTTCTTAATCCCGCCAGGATTCTTGTGGCTTCTCCATCGATCCATTCTGTTTCATCTTTTCTCTTAAATCATATTCTCTCCAAAACCAACTCGTTCTCTTCCTTTCAAATATTTTCTTAATATGACCCAGTGCTACCAAAAGACAACAAAAATCGTGTTGTGGTAAAAGTTGACTCTATATCAACTGTTCTTTATTTTCCAGAGATCTCATTATATTCATCTTAACGTACTTTGACCTTGGAACTTAAAATTCAGAGTTAGTATATACAATTACAATTATTAAATAAAAAATAGCTTTTTAAATGTCAAAATCACAAAATGTGAGGTTGTGTACCGCACAAGGGGGCTTACAGTTTAACGTGAAATCCTAACCACGGAAGCGTTCTGGCGAACTTCACATTACACAGCAAGCTGTGCAGAGGTGAAGACTGGGTTAAGTTGCACATGAAAATACCCACCAAGACAGGGATTCGAACCTGGGATAATTCGATCCCCACCAGAGCGCTCTCGATCCATTGACAGTCAAGTAGTGCAGGGGTCCCTCTGCGAATTTACGGTCCCACGTAAAATTCCGGCTGAGGCTGCCATTGCCACACGAGGAACGTCACACGCTCCGGAGTTCAGATTCCACGTTGCTCATACGCAGCCATCACTGTGGGACAAGCTGAAGCAGGAAACACTACGTATTCACGTGCCCACTGCAGTCTGACGTGTCAGTGGACTCTGGTCGATACACTAGTGCACGCATTCCAGCACTGATCAGACGGCGTCGAGACAACACAGTGGACGAAGCTGTTCCATCGGTTACGGCCATGCGGACGAGATGGCTGTCATCCTGTGCTGTGGCCCAGTACCCTCGCGGGGTCCACACACGCATCACTGTCTCGTAGCTCTGTTCACGTACGAGCCAAAGTGTCGCGGTACGACCAACCCGTTCCCAGAATCAGGCGTTCTGTCACCTTTGAACTCACCCACTCGCCGGTACTGCAGCCTGCGACGATGATGAGGCGCTCTGACAGCTCCTGCACGTTTCCTCTTCGTTCGACGGCTCTGCACGTGGCGTAACATTGCCCTCACCAGTTACGTGAACGAGGTCGCTTCTGTGGTTGGGTGAACGCAATCTCATTTATTGTGATTCCACTGCTCTACACATCCACCGTTTTAGGAATGTTTCAAACCATTTCTTCTAGGTGTTGCAATTTTCACAAGCAGTAGTGTACAACTTCGTTTGATTTCTTGCAGTCGTAAATAATATCTCGGCTAGGTGTCAACGAAATAATCAGATGTCTTAGTACAGAATGGCCGACTAAGGTAAGATAAGTTGCACTGAAGCTCGACTGTTACTTCTACCTGTCATGTGTCCAAAAGGGAGACCAGCGTCCTCATTTCAAATAACAACCCTACTCGCTACGTCTCTGCAAGCAGTTCGCGCTACAATCTTAGGTCAACTGTTTTGCAGTGTAGCCACCAGCAGTTTCGTGGTTTTTCCGTTGTTCCCGTACGTTCAATGTGTCTGCCGAATTTTCTCCCAGTCTGTCAATGCTAATTGGCTTTTTTTTTAATGCCTTTCGGCCTTGTACCCATTCATCCAACAACAAATGTGTTTCTTTTATTCTTAAAATGTGTTTATGAAGAATCTTCTCGTGTTACTAATGATCACATGTGAAAGGACGTAACAGGAAAGACACAACACTTAATTAAAACCACCCGTGCCCTAGGCCGGACTCGAACCGGCGACCCCTGTAATGCGAAGCCATCTCGCTAGCCCCGCACAACAGGGGCCGGTATGATGGGGTTTGATGACCAATTTGACGCCGATAGATTCCAAATTTCCTTTCTCCCCAAAATGCAAAATATTCTGGAACATTTTTCTGCCAAAAGCACTGATGGTACTCATCAAATATTTGTCTTAGTGAATTAATAACATTCAGATCTAGTCATTGCACTTCATTTTATTCTCTTGCCACTGTTCCGTATTCTCACCAACAAGAACGCCGCAAGCGGCGGCCTCGGTAGCGTAGGGGCTGAAGGTCACCAGTTCGAGTCTGGCCGAGGACATGGCTGTTTAAGTGTTGCGTGTGTGTGTGTGTGTGTGTGTGTGTGTGTTTAATGTTATGCCCGTCCTGTAGTTTCGACACATAGCATCTAAAGTTCACGCTGGATGATTCATGATGATCACATTGACCCGGCCGAAATGCCTCAGTAGCCGAAAACCATTTTTTAAAAAACCCGGTGTTCGTCAGGTCGCGGGTTAGATCACCCGTCGGGCCATCCAGATTTAAATTTTCAATTGTTCCAAAAATCACTCAGCAACAATGTCGTGAGTTTCCTTGTTCAAAAGTCCGCGGCCGAATTGCTCGAAACTAGTCCTACTTCGCCTTCAATGACTTCGACGTCGTTGAATCGTAATAACTACGAAAACTATACGAAGGTTTTTTTTTTTTTGTTACTGCTTAACGTCTCTTAACAGCGAGGTCTTTATAGACGGGAAAAGATGGGGGGCAAGGAATGGGAAGGAATTCGGCCATGGTCTTTTGAAGGAAGCATCCCGGCATTTGTCTGGAGTGATTTGAGGAAACCATGGAAAACCCAAATCTGGATGCCCGGACGGAGATTCGAACCGCCGTCCTGCCGAATACTAGGCCAGAACGCTAACCGTTACACCACCACTCTCGGTATATACGAAGAGGAATGTAGGTAACTACCATTTGTAACAGTCCATTGCTAAGCATTTTGAATTCGGATAGAGTTATTCAAGAGTTTGAGTAATTGAGGACATACATGGTTGACCCCTCTGTTCCCCTCGTGTTTGGGCCAGCTATCGTGTTCTGAACCTCCTGGTATTGTACTTGGTTTCAAGATCAACAACGCAAATGAGCTCCGTACTGACTAGTATGAAGCATGGTTTTCCTCATCCCAGATGGACGTACATATGAAATAAAACACGGCATGGCCACTTAACATAGCCAATTAGTGATGTGGAGTGTCTACTGTCACAATTAAAAGAATGGCCTATTGCAGCGGCTGTGATGTGTGCTGGAGGCCAGTTCGTCTTTTCCGTCGTCAGATATCAAAGAAGTACTTGGAGCCACCTGGTGTCGCCTCAGGTGAGTGACGGCGTCTATTTAGATTCACGTCAGGGACCATCTAGCAAGCTGTCGACGATATCTTTGTATGGTCGCGCGCTGACGGTAAGATAAACGCACGCTCAGGGAACTGTCACGTGACGGCATAGGCGCGCGGCTGTCATCCGTATCTCAATGAGAAACGATACCAAGTGCAATGTCATCCAAACGAACAATTTCACCGTCGCATGAAGGAGTTGAGTCAGTTAGTTAGTTTAACATGCGAAGTGACAAAGCAAAACGTGTCTCTGAGAGTGGGAAGCACCATTACTATCGTTCTTAATGTCGCCACTTCCGTGCTTTACCGAAATCATTCCGGCAGAATTCACGGATCGTCCCCCTATAAAAGCCCCGACAACTTGGTTCACAAGGCTGTAATGTTCTTAACACAGTAAAATTGTCAGTACGTTGTCAACTTATCCTGACTTAGTGACTGATTTTCAAAACTGCTTTGAAGCACCTGCACAGAATATCGTTTAATAATAACTTCCACAACTAGATAATCTAAAGCCAGATAACGCAGAAACAGCGTTTACTTTGCACTGAGAATTCTCTCTTGAAAATTAAACAATTTGTGTTACAATTACTGCACCAGGGATCTGATGTAACTGCTACGGATATTTCAAGTTCCAGTCCAGTCGACGGCGTGCATGACATTCACCTGCGCCCGGAATATCACCTGTCGAAATAGCACCGTTTATTGGAAGTTTCTGTTCATACCTAAAAAAATTCAGTCCAAGCAACATTTGCCTTACTTTACAATCGTACAAACGAAATACGAAGGTGGTCTGAAAAGTTAACGGCCTAACAAACATACAAGACATTTTTCCCGAAATATTTTATTTTTCAACATAGTCTCCTTGTAAGTCTACACACTTCTCCCAGCGATGCTCCCATCTCTGTAACCCGTCCAAATAGTACTCGGCGTTTTTCTCTGCAAAATAATTGTTCACGAAGGTGATTGCCTCTTCATTTGACGAAAATCTCTGTCCTCCGAGCGCAATTTTTAGATGAGGGAACAAAAAGAAGGCGCTTGGGGCTAGATCCGGTGAGTAAGGCGGATGGTCAAGCAGTTCAAACCGTAATTCGTTAATTTTCGCCATGGCAACCGCCGAGGTGCGTTGTCTTGGTGAAACAGGATTATCTTTTTCTGCAAATGTGGCCGTTTTACCGTAAGTTCTGCCTTCAGCTTGTCAAGTAATGAAGCGAAGTATGCTCCTGTAATGGTTTTTCCTTTTTGAAGGTAATCGATTAAAACAACTCCATGGTTATCCCAAAAAACAGTCGCCAGCACTTTCCCAGCCGAAAAAAACAGTTTTTGCTTTTTTTTGGAGCCGGTCCCCCTTTGCAGTACACTGTTTGGACCGTGTTTTTGTTTCGGACGTATAATGGTGTATCCAAGTTTCATGTACAGTAATTAATCGGCGACAAAACTCGGATTTATTACGCCTAAACTGCGCCAACAGAGCGTTGTAAATGTTCATTCGAAAACGTTTTTGGTCTAATGTGAGCAAACGCGGCAACCAACGCGCGGACAGCTTTCTCATACCTAAATGTTGATTTAATATGTAACAAACACGTTCTTTTGAAATGTTTATAACCTTTGCTATCTCTCTTACTTTAATTCGGCGGTCGTCTAGCACCAATTGGTGAACTTTGGCGATGTTTTCGTTGGTAGTTACAGTTTTTTGACGTCCTGAACGTTCATCGTCTCCCAAGCTCTTATGGCCACGTTTAAATTCAGCTGCCAAAAATTTCACTGTGGTAAGTGATGGTGCAGAGTCCCCATACACAGAATCCAACTCATCTTTGATTTGCGTAGCCGTATTGCCTTTCAAGAACAAATATTTAATGACAGCTCCATACTCGATTTTGTACATTTTCACAAAAACACTCACATCAACTCACTCAAACGACTGTTACGTAATAACTGCGCGTCCAAAATGACAAACTTTGATGAGTAACTGTCAACAGATAAACAACGAAATTTGTTGTCCTCTTCATAGTTTTAAGATTATTTGTCCAACCGGGAAAATTTCAACAAAGTTTGTTGGTTATCATCCTCCAGAAGCAAGTATAAATTTCCTGTAAAATGTGTAACATTAAAGCAGACCGGGCTTCATGGAGGGACTGCTGCCGAACACGTCTCTCCCAGTATGTTGGGCATAACGGCTCAGGGGAAAAAAGGTAGGCCCAAGCATGTTTACATGTGTGAGATTAAGCTTGTCGGAGCGCTCTGGCAGCAAATCGGATTATGGCGCCCACTGAGGTCATTAACGGTCACTAATGGGCCGCGGCGTCACAGACCACCCCGCACCTGTTGCGTCGGCAGCAGTCGAACGAGACACAGAGGAAGTTCCTGCGCAGTCAGGGAAAAGGAGGGAAACTTCCTCCGCTGTGGCTGGCGCTGCGTTTTACAGTGAGACGCTCTTCCATTTCAGTCGCTCTGCGATGTCGACTTCCTTTTCGTCGCGATTAGTAAACCATCCCGATTTTGGTTTTCCATCGTCTGCCGAAATTTCCCCTCGTGAATACAGGGACGGCTCCTTTAAAAAGCCCTTCCTTCCTTTTACCCAGCCCCGTTCCCTTAGGGCAGAACGTCGCTGCGACATACCCAGCGATGCTGGGAGCTAGCTGGGGCGCACGAAACTATTTAAAAGCTTAAAGCCCGCGAGGCAGCAGTAATGGTTCCAAGAAATGTCGAATACGGCGTACTGTAATTAAGACGCAAAAAATAGGGATAGAAAGCAAGGTCATCAATGACAATACATAAGGTGGAGCGGCGTGCATACACATTCACGTAAAACATAAAGTAAGACAGGGTGCCCAAAAATAACCAGAATAGCTTTGCCGTAGGCGGAGCTTGTGTAGTAAGCGTTTCTGCCGCCAGGTGTTTATAGCGCAACTCATTGTCAGTTCAGTGCCACCTGTGTTGTCGACCCGGCTTGTTTTGTTAATCTGCAGTGATTGTTTTTGCTAGTGCTGTTTTGTTATTGTTTCCCTTCAAGCAATTCGCTATCAAATTTGTATAGCGACGCGGGATGTTTCTTTTTGCGTTCAACTTGCATATTAAATTCTCTCTCCACCCTGTGTTGTAGGCTTTGTCTACAGATTTTACTTTGTTGAACGCTGCCTTTATGTCCACGGAGAGACGTAATAATAAGAGTGTTGCTGAAGCTCTTGTCTGGAACATGAATTCCCCAACCGTGATTAATAAATTTTCTGTTATTCTTTTCAGGCCAATTCTTTGCATGATTTATCGTGGTGAGCTCAGGAGGTTAACAGGTCAATAGCTTTCGGGCTCGGTTTGGTTTTGACGTGGTTCTAAAATAGTCACATCTTGTTTATATTCAATGGTGTATGGAATGGCCTCTCGTCATTCCAGCATTTATTATCCTTGTCAACAACACTGTCGCATTGCTGGGCAGGTTCTTGAGGTGATTATTCTGACGTTATCTGTGCCATACGTTTTTTGGTCGTAATTTTTTTAATTACTTCGTGGACTTCTCGTGATGTAGTTAACTTTGGAATTGTATTTGTAGCGACATTTCTTGTGTTCGCTGTGGGATCCTGAATCTCTTCCTCCATTTCCATCTTTTTTTTTTAAATCGTATTCGGCTTTTTTGTCATTCAGCCAGCATCACCTGTGTATCATTTTCCTCAATAGTGTTAGACTCTCCAAGTGTTTTTGATAATCTAAAGTGAAAGAACAACACAGGACTAACACAACACTTCATTGAAACCAGCCATGCCGTGCGCCGGATTCGAACCGGCGACCTCTGCAACGCGAAACCAGCTCGCCAGTCCCGCGATACAGAGGTCGGTTTCTTTTCTCTTGCAGCAGTTGTGAACTGAGTTTCATATGATTCTTCCGACGCCTTAGCAGGAGGCAGGAGGGTGACACAATGTAGTCCTGCATCAGTAGTCTTTGAGTCCTGTATTCCATGCTTCTTTTCTCTCTGATAGCAAATTAGACATCATGTCCTACCACTTTTATGTACCAATGTCTTTGCTTCAGTCGCCGAGAAAACCGATAAAACTCCCTGAAGCCTTGTGGAGACCTGTACAGTTATCATAATTTATGATATCTGTTTTTCAGTTATTTCAAGTCCAAAATGGGTGATAAATGTGTTGTGTTTTTGTTTTCGATGGTAGTGGTGGAGGACACTTTAATTTCTGCTTCTGTAACTACGCTTTGCAAATGGTTTGAAACCGCTGCGTCAATATCTCCTGCAGTATAACGTGAGCCTGGTTTCTATTTAATCCTCGACTATGCGACTGTTGCTTTGTTTCTGGGTCGTAACCATAGCACCATGACTCATCACCAGTAATGACCTTTGGCAGAAAATCTGGATCAACTTCAAGCTGTTGCTTCAAACCGCTACATGTTTCAATTCGAAGTTATTTTTGATTGTCAGTCAGAGCCCGAGGAACAAACTTGGCAGCCACCATTTTCTTCCCAAATATTCCATTAAAATTCGCTGAACCGAGCTCTAAGATAACCCATTAATCTCCGATAGTTGATCAATTGTCTGTCGACGGTCTGAGAGCACCGGCTCTCGAATTTTTTCAACATTTTCGTCGATTCGAGCTGTTGATGGACGTCCAGAACGAGGTTTATCATCACTCAACATGTCGCCATTTTTAAACAGAGCGAACCACTCGTACACTTGAGTTTTTCGCACAGCGTCATCTTTGTAAGCTGTTTTCAACATTAAAACAGTTTCAGCAGCATTTTTTTACTGAATAGAAAACAAATTTTCACAGCTGCATGTTGTTCACTTAACTTTGTCATCATCAAAAAGGAAACAGTAACAAAACAGCGCTAGCTAAAACAATCACTGCAGATTAACAGAACAAGACAGGTCAACAACACAGGTGGCACTGAAATGATAATGAGTTGCGCTATAAAAGTCAAGTGGCATAAACGCGTACTACACGAGCTCCGGCAACGCTATTCCTGTTATTTTGGGTACCCCTCGGGTAACTAGAAATAGATGTGGTACGAGTAGAAATAGTTTCGCGTGTGTTTGCGGATCTGACGTGAATCAAATGTAATGTGAATTTTATTTTTAGCGTGCTTGTTCTCAACAACTCTCAGAAGCAGTCAGGCATACTTCTTATGCCCTTCTTTGGAATACCGTGTTCGGTTTTAGATACGAGATTAATCCCAACGATATCCTGCAGCATTAAAAAAGTAATCAACTCATTTCTATCCGTCCGTCATCAAGTTTCCGTTTTGTGGTGAGCTCACGTGCACTTAATTTGAATCAGCTGGTGGTTAATTGCGGACGAGTTAATGGTTTCCCTGTCTCATTCGGCGGCTCGGAGTGGGCAGACGGTGATTGGGCGGCGGTCTGGCCCATCAATCGACCGCTGATAGAGCGTGATCAAAACATTACGGCCGTTACCCGCCACGACTGTCCGCTGTGAACGAGCGCTAATGAGGCTGTTCCGGGCGAGGGCACTGAATCGGGGAGGTCGCCTGCTGATTGGTCGGTCATTAGACAATTGTCAAAACACATGTCGATGTGTACGTCGAAAACGTATTCATCAGAAACTACCGGTGACAGCGCCTAGTTTGAGTTATGGCTGGAAATGACCATTTATGCTGCACCAAACACCAGCTCCGACTACCTGTTCTCGCTATTCCGTTTATAACAGCCTTTTTAGATTGTTTGCTGATGATGCGGTTATTTATGGGGAAGTAAGGAATTTGGCCGATTGCTTAGAAATTCAGCGTGATCGGGATGTTATTTTGGCATGGTGACATGAGTGGCAACTTACGCTAAATTGTAATAAGTGCAAGACAATGAGCATAACTAACAAAAAGAATCCAATTGTTCAGAAATACGAGTTAAATAATTCAGTTATTGAAATGGTTGATTCTATGAAATATTTGGGAGTAACAGTACAAAGGAACATGAAATGGGACTTACACATTAATTCGTTAGTCGGTAGGGCTAATTTAGGCTGCGATTCATGGGTCGAATCTTGAAAAATTGTAATGTACAAACAAAGGATATAGTGTACAAATCTCTTGTGCATCCACATTTGGACTAGTGTTGTGCCATTTGGGACCCGTTTCGTAAGGGGTTGATCGAAAGTATAGAGAAAGTACAGAGAAGAGCCGCTCGATTCGTGACCGCTTGCTACAGTCCTTATGAAAGCGTCACAGAACTGATTAGTAGACTAGGCTGGGAGTCTCTGATAGATAGACGATACAAGTTTCGTTTAAACTTATTGGTAAACATGCGTACTCCCACTTTCACTTACGAGTGTAGTGAAATACTTCGTCCACTAACCTATTTGAGCCGGAATGACAGGAAAGATAAGGTTAGAGAAATAAGGTGCCGCAATGATTCTTATATGAATTCTTTTTTCCCTCGTACCATTAGGGATTGGAATGCACAACAAAGAGATTAGCTTTGGTGCTGAGCACCCTCTGCCACCCACAATTTTGTGAATTGCAGAGTGTATATGTAGATGTACATTCACAGCCCTCAAACCCTGACTTTTACTGAAATTGTATCTTGTGAATAGCAAGCTAGGGGCTAACTAAATATCATTTTGTGTGCTTTTCTTGGCATTGATTGTGAATTGGTGTAAATGGACTTTGTTTTATAGAAAGAAACAATGTAAATACTATTTGATATGTTTAAGGACAGAACTATGCAACAAAAATTGATTAAATGTTTGTAATTCCAAGTATTGAAGTGAGTTACGATGTTTAGAGGACGATTTGCGACAGTTTAAACTGATTCGTGTGGATAATTTTGTGTGTAAATACATTAAATTTTCATACTAAAGAATTGTAAAATTCACATGTTTGCAGATGACACACTAATTTATTATTGTGGGAATAATCTAGAAAAAATGATACAGGTAATTAATAAAGAGTTAAACTTAGTTAATGAATGGCTAAATAATAATTTGTTAAGTCTGAATGTGGCAAAAAACAAGATGTTTGGTGATGGGGAAAAAACTGTTTAGGGAACAGGCAGAGGCACTGCATTCTGTTATTAAGTGGGTTCAAAATTATAAATATCTTGGTGTAGTCATTGATAACAAGCTTAAGTTTATAGATCTTGTAGATTATATAAATAAAAAAAGTAGCAAAAAAGGTAAATTTAATATACAAATTAAGAAAAGTGTTATCTAAACCAGGTACACAACTATTGTTTAAAGCAATTGTACTGCCTCACATAAGATACTGCTCCACAGTATTAATCCTGGCAAACAAAAGAGAAATTATGATATAATAAAATAATTTTAATAAGGGAATGAGGGCTGTTCTAAATAAAAGACGAACTGAAAATGTCAGTAATATGCTTAAGCAGTTAGGATATTTACATATTGAAAAAGGAAATAATTAGAGATGTACTGACTTTTGTATATAGGTTAGAAAGTAGATTATTACCAAGATATATGACTAGATTAGTACAAAAGAATAATGATGTACATAATTATAAGACAAGGCAGGCAAATCATTTCCATTCGACTTATAATAAAAGTAGTAAAGCACAGAAAACTGTGTTGCACAAAGGTTTAAAAATATTTAACAAATTACGTGATGAAATAAAAAGGACCCGAACTGTTGCAAGTTTTAGAGAAAAGCTTGGTAAATGGTTAGAGGAAAGAGATTGTAATATTTTCTCGTGAAGGAGTTCATTGAAATTAACATTTGTTTATATTTGTTTTTTCTGTTTTCTGTTTAATATGATGTATGAATTTTAATTGTATATTTATATTAGCCATAGGCTATTTGAAAATAAATAAATAAATTCTTTGCATTTCGTAATGATTATAATTGATTTTAATAGTTTTAATCTGTTTTTAACTGTTCAAGTATTGTTATAGTTCGAGATACATCTGTTGGAAGCCTTTGTAATATTCTGGAATTTCTATGGAACTTATATAAGTGATCGACATAGACGGGTTTTGGCACAGATTTTACGTATGCAAAGAGTCTTGTAGTTCAGTACTGTGAGAGCATGGAGGAAGGAATATATGGAGACGAGATAACGCAAAATCCGTGAAACCTCGTGAAAAAACTGCGCTTGCACGGTGGACATCGTAGGAGTACCAATATTAATATGGTAATAGGCCATCTTCCCGCAGTTGCTGAACAATAATTTTGTGAATAAATCCGTCGAAAACAACTGGTTTGGTGAATTTTGTTTTTATTTAATTCCCCAGACGCGTTTTCGCCCTTGTGGTGTAGGGCATCTTCAGTGGCTGTAAAGTGTTTTTACATGTGTTGTTACAATAATTACATACAATATAACTCTTAATAAAATGTATATACATATGTACACACTGTACTCACAGATATAATGGTATTCCTTTACATGTCGGTCTGGAACAGCACTTCACACGCTTTCACATAACTGTTCATTACAGTTTTCTTTAAAACTATTGTTATACTAGTTGTTTTTTCTGGAACAATAATTTTGTGAATAAATCCGTCGAAAACAACTGGTTTGGTGAATTTTGTTTTTATTTAATTCCCCAGACGCGTTTCGCCCTTGTGGTGTAGGGCATCTTCAGTTAAAGAAAACTGTAATGAACAGTTATGTGAAAGCGTGTGAAGTGCTGTTCCAGACCGACATGTAAAGGAATACCATTATATCTGTGAGTACAGTGTGTACATATGTATATACATTTTATTAAGAGTTATATTGTATGTAATTATTGTAACAACACATGTAAAAATACTTTACAGCCACTGAAGATGCCCTACACCACAAGGGCGAAACGCGTCTGGGGAATTAAATAAAAACAAAATTCACCAAACCAGTTGTTTTCGACGGATTTATTCACAAAATTATAGGAGTACCAAAACATTGTGCTGTTTGCACTGTGTCAGCTGCTGAGAATATTTCATTATCTAATATTCTAAATTTTTCTATAATGCCAAGTTGTGATGCATATGGTTGCACAAACAGACGAGATAGGAAAAAACCTGGAATAGCGTTTCATAAGTAAGTCACATTGTAATTATCGTTCTTGAAGTATCTGACAGGCAACCGCAACATTAGTGCCATTCGCTATAAATTTATTCATTGCTCTCAATAGGATCATATTATTCTCACATTTTTGTTGGTATAGTGTAGACAATTAGCATATGTTACTATTTTGCACCTGAAAAGCTAGCATTATTGTAGACAAATGTTGGAAATTTAATTTAAACGGGTCATGTTTACATCGCGACACAGTGAATATGGTAATCTGCATGCATTACTCACGTTTAAGTTTACACTGAAATTGCACCATGAAATTAATCGTGATAATTTGTGCTGTGCGAACTACTAAACGTGATGAAATAAACTTTGTTGTCGAAAATGTAGTTCGCGATGCATTTCTTGTGTTTAGATGTGTCTACATAGTTTGGTTTTGTAGCGGCAATATTAATGGAAATGTTGGCAGGTTGAAATGCGGTGTATACCAGAAGAGAACAAACAATTTATTTATTATTAGCTGCTAGCTTCTGATTTTTGAATGTACTGATTTTTCTAGCAAAATTATATAGGCCACTACCAAAACAATATCTTCTAAGTAAGCTCAGAAACTATGAGGTTTTATGAAGGATTATTTTTTTAAAGCTCTAAACATTGACTGATGCTTTTTTTAAATTTCAGATATGACTTGTTTCTGTTTGTAAATATGTCTACAAGTATATTTCTAGATTTTGAAATCTTCCTTGTCAATTACTGAAATAGAATGTGAAAATATAATCTATTTGAACATCAACTAAAATTTAAGGATTGTAGAAATAAACAGTTTGTTATCCAAGTTAAAAGAATTACCTGCTTATTAAGTTACGTCCGAATTCATCATCAAATATGGATATGCCGATAATTTTTTTCTGGTCCAGGCCGCATTTCAACCTAACCACGTCAATTTTAAGGTACAATATCGCGAGAACTAAGCGAGATATCAAAAAAATTTATTCTTTACTTTCAGTTTCCCTCATCGAGTTACATAAGAATTCGTCATCAAATTGCGGCGCCACGGTTATCGTTGAATCCCCTCATAACCTAACAACCTCACTTTTGAGACTATATCTCGCGAACTGAGCGAGATATCGAAAAAAATTATTCTTTATTTTCGATTTTTATCGTCGTGTTACATAAGAATCTGTCACCAAATTTGACTTTGGGGACACGTTTCTTCTGAATTTGAACCAGAAACTCCACTCTTTTGAGACAGTATATCTCGAGAACTAAGCACGATATCAAAAAAATTTATTCTTCATTTTTGATGTGTCTCGTCGAGTTACATAATAATCCATCATCAAATTGCGGTGCCACGGTTGTCTTATGATTCCCTTGAGGTTTTTGTGCATATTTCCATGTTTCTCTGGTCAAGCAATATGGCGGCCTCCCCTCCCCACTTCTCTCCACCCGGTTTCACTCCAGTATGTGGCGAAGGTCCCTTGCGTCGTCTCCATATATTCCTTCCTCCATGTGTGAGAGTGTTTAGCAGTATTGTCTTTGAAAGTAGTATTGAATGTAATAGTTGGAGCTTGTGTTTATATGTGCAAGCACTATCTTTGGAGTCTGATGTCTTATAGAAATAAACAAAGTTAAACCTGAAATTGTATCTTGGATTAATTATTTTATCATTTATAAAAGCCCTAGATACCTCTCACTTTGGAAGACAATATTCGCACGCAAATGTTTGATATATCCATTATTGGCCTTCAGAGAATCATTGAGAACAAATGTCATCCGATTTACTACATTTTATATCTTTAACATGAAGTATTATCGAGTTATTTTGTGCACACGAATGGAAAAATATCTTACAATTTCAAAGTGTATCGTCATATCTCAAAAATTTATGCAGAAATATTATTGGATATAACAGTTCCCACCAATTACAAATTACGGAAACAATTCCCATCCGCAGGAAAAGGAATAGCTTATGTACAGCTTTTACAACGAAGTCTACGAACAAAGAACTGTGCCAATTGTTTGTAAGCACGTTATGACTATAGCCTACCCCGTTTTTTCATTCCTTCAAGAGGATAGGTAAATATGACGAATGCACAGAGATAGATGCTTTAAGAATATAGGTTTTGAAAACGCATATTCCCAAATGTTTGAACACACTGAAGAATGTGTGTGATTTATGTGGGACAGACGGAGCAGATGTGAAACAAGTCAGGTAGTTGAATAGTCATGCTTAGCAAAGTTCCAAAACTGAACCAGCAAACAGCATGAAAATTAAAAACCAACATTGTCATTGGTTGAAATGCTATTATAATTTTACGAGGTCACGCGGATGAAACCAGCTTCCTCCATCTTCGCAGAGCGTACTACACCTTGTTTATGCTGATGTTCGGTAAGTCTGGTTAAAAGAAAATTCCCACTGGCTCAACAGTCAGGAGCGAGACTCCGCAGTTGGCAGCACTGAGCCTCCACTCCCTCTGGCGTTGTTTCTGGTGCCTAAAAGTAACAACTCGAAACCAAAGTTTCGCTTCATAATGTGTTGTCAGTATGCTTAGATTTTGTTCGGTGGACCTAAGTATACCTAAGTCAAGCAGATTTGTGGTCTGCTTCATGGCAGGTACCATGAAGGCTGCTAACGGATGCGATCGCCATGCAATCCATTTAGTGTTGACAACTTGGTTACATTTTCATTTGGAGTTCAGTGGCACTCTAGCTGTCGAGATTTTCGCTGAATCCTTTATTTGTGTGAAGGAGACGAATTCTCTTGACAGTGCATCACAGACACACAAGAGGACAGTAGCTTACTTAATAGTAGCGTACCTCATATGCATAGGACATAAGCGTTGTATGCCTCCACATGTATTCATACAGCTACAGCAACTGTTTCAGTTTAAACAACAACAATCAAGTATGGACTGGGTACTGGCTTAGCAATTAGATTCGTTAGAAAATTTCTTCAGTTATAATCCCTATCGTAATCAGCAATGCGCATAAACACTACGTTCACAAAACATTTTCCGCAGCTGCAAAGGACAATCTGTTGCTGCATACTTCCAGCTCTCTCTTCATCAAAATATGTCAACGCTAGTCCAATCCTTAAAATTCCAGGACCGATGTTCACCACAGCATTTAATCTTCATGTGATTGCAGACTAATGAACTGCGAGTTATCTAGTATATAATTTCGTAAGGTCATTCACTCACCTCGATAGGTATTGGCTGGTGACGTCATGGGTTAGCAATCGCTCGCAAAACAGCGACCAGAGATACCATTATAAGAAATTCGTGGTTATGTCCACAATTTCATAGCTAAGCAACTACTACCAAATTAATAGCCGTAATACAGTCATTAAGTTTGCTTTTCGTAAAGTTTCATAGTTAAAAAAAAAAAAAAATGGATAAATTTTGCCATTGAAAAAAAAAATGGATCTGCTTTCCAGTAACATGTTGCTAATGAAAACAACTTAAAAAAAAAAAAACTAAAAGAAAATTACTCGTGGTCTCTGCTATAACCACGAATGACAATTTTTATTCCGGCTTGGAAAAATTTCAATCTAATTAAAATTTTCACTAATGTTGTTGCTTGACCAAAGTCTATGCATTACGGTTTATTTGCTTTTTATGGATTTTACTGACCACTTTCGTTAATGGCTTTTGTTCATGTTCGCTGTACGTGAATTATTAGGTTATTTTAGGTGTACATCAGACCAAATATGTTACCGAATCGAGTATTATGGAAATTCATTTCATTGGAGTTGCTCAACTGTTTAATAACATGGAAAGTGTATTAAGTTCTCTGGCCTTGTCTAGTATATAATTTCCTAAGCTCACTCACTCACATCGACAGCTATTGGCTGGAGAACGGTGACGTCGCACGCTAGCTGTCGCTTGCTACTTAACAGGGACCAGAGTTATCATTATGAAAGAAATTTCAGTTTATTTCCACAATTAATAGCTTAGCATCTGCTACAAACATAATTGCTTTTAATACATTCATTAAGTTTGCTTTTCGTAGCATTTCGTAGTTAAAAACACATCGATAAACTTTAGTGCTGAAAAAACGTGAACTGATTTCCAATAACAAGTCTCTACTGAAAGCAACATAAAAAAACTTTTAAAAAACTTAAATTACTCATGAATGACTATTCCCATTCCGGCCTAGGCTAAATTTAAATTTCATTAAAACTTTTGCTAATATTGCTGCTTCACCAAAGTTTACACATAACGGTGTATTAGTATTTTACGTGTTTCACTGACCACATTCATGAATGGTCTTTGTTCATGTTCGCTACACGTGAGTTATTAGGTTATTTAAAGTGGACATCAGACCAAATATGTTACCGAATCGATTATTCTGGTAATTCATTTCTGCGGAGTTGCTCAACAATTTAATAGTCTGTATTAAGTTATCTGGACATTACAGGCACTATAACTATGGATTGCAATATAAACGTTTGTCAGCCTGAATAAAAAAAAAAAAAAATGTGATGCTTCCGAACCAAAAAGGAATTGTTCGAATTTTGCAAACTTTTAGCGTCCGATACACTCAAGTTTATGTTTCAGCAAGCTCAAGTCCTCGACCTTTGAAACAAATATACGATATCGTGATCGTCCCTGACCATGTTCGTTATGTCTATTAACACTACTGAGTTCTTCAAGCTCAAGCAATGTTACTCACTCTAAGGGTAGGAATACCAGATATAAAGAAAATTGAAGCAATTTTAAATGAAGAATGATGAAAATTAAGTGGACTGACAAAGTAAGAAATGAATGAGTTTTGGAAATGATGGGTGAGGAAGAGGTTTGTGGAAGAAGCTTACAGAAAGAAGAGACAGGCTGCTAGGTCATATTTTGAGACATGCTGGATTGGTTAATTTGCTGGTGGGTGGAACAGTCGAAGGTAAGAACTATAGAGGAAGACAGAGATTAGAATATATGAAGCAGATAATTCAGGACGTGGGTTGTAACGCATATGTAGACAAGTAGAGGTTAGCAAAAGATAGGAAGGGATGAAGGATTGCATCAAACCAGTCAAAAAACTGATGAAAACAACAAAAAAGGGTAAAACACAGGTAAATTTAGGATATGGTCAGGTCAGGTCAACCTGTCATAATGTTTGACCCTGAAAATTAGAAGTATTCTAGACCCGTGACGGTACGCAAATAACAGTCACGAGTTTACACTGGTCTCTAAAAATCATTTCGAAGATAAAATGATTTGCTAGCAGTACGTACGCTATTATATGCATCAGTGTTATTTCTGGATTACCATATCTCTGTTGTCAATGAGACGCGAGACTATAAGTTCGTATCCAATGCGTCGTACATTTGTCTCATCCTGACATACTGCAGTAAATCAATGTAAAGTTCTGCACTTGGCCAAGGGATTTCCATTCTCAACCACCACGCCAAATACTCGGACAGCATTTCTTTCACGAGATGTGAGTTTCTGCTCGTTTTTCTGATGTTCACACGGTTAGGACCGTTGTTGCCTTATTCATATCTACATCTACATCTATACTCTGCAAATCACAAATACTGTGGGTGGCAGGGGGTGCTAAGCACCAATCCTACATCAGTGCATACCAATCCCGAACAGAACTAGGAAAGAAAGAATAGATAAATGTATCAGTACGACATCTTATTTCTCGAATCATATCCCTCCTGTTATTACGACCTAAATAGGTTGGTGGAAGAAGTATTTCGTTGCACTCGTAAATTAAAGATTTTCACAGATTCTTCAACAAATTCAAAAAACGACGTCGTCTGTACGCCAAACAATCCCAGCCCAACCCTCGTATCAGCTCTGTGACACGTAAGGACTGTAACTAGCAGTCACGAATCGAGCGGCTCTTCTCTGTACTTTCTCTAACGTGTCAATCAATCCCTTGCGATACGGATCCCAAATTCCGCAACAGCATTCCAAATGCGGACGGACTAGTGTTTTGTACGCTATTTCCTTTGTATGAGCGTTAAAACTTTTCAAAATACGACCTATAAATCGTAGTTTGGAATTAGCTTTGCCTACAACGGAAGTTATGTACAAGCCCCATTTCATGTTGCTTTTTACTGTAACGCCTAGATCATAGGTGTCAAACTCAATTTTGCAGAGGGTCGTATATTTAATTTAGAATATGTAGGCGGGCCAGATTCAAATAAAAAAATGTACTGAATTATTATAACATTTTATTTATTTAATTGGATAGTATACTAGATTCTTTTTTGTGTGTCACATGGCGATCGCGGGCCGTATTGATAGGGCCCGGGGGCAGGGTGCGGCCCGTGGGCCGTATCTTTGACATCACTGGCCTAGATACTTCAGGGAATCGACAGTGTCAACAACTGAATTGCTAAATTTGTACTCGTAAGCAAACGGGGTCTTCTTATCATTCATTTGCATTGCCTTGCACTTTTTGCAGTTAAATATAAGCTGCCATTGATGGCACCATTCCGAAATAACATACAGATGGCGCTGACTTTCTAAGCAATCGTAGGAGCACCTCACTTCCCTACTAAATAAGTGAATCATCAGCAAAAAATTGCATCCTGCAATTAACGTTGTCACGGAGATCGTTTATAAAAATTAAGAAAAGAAGTGGTGCCTATTACACTTCCTTGAGGAACGCCCGAAGTAACATCTAGCTTAGAAGAGGCTTCCCCGTCTACAACGACATACTGTGACCGACCAGTTAGAAAATCACGTATCCACTCGCAAATCTGAGCCGAATGTACCGCACGCTCGAATCTTCGCCAAAAGCCGGTTGTGTGGTACAGAGTCAAAAGCTTTATGAAAATTCAAGAAAATAGCATCAACTTGTGATCCTGCATCAATAACTTTCATTACATCATGCGAAAATAGAGCCAGTTGCGTTTTACACGATCGGTTCTTCCAAAATCTGTGTTAGTATGCTGTAAGTAGCTCGTTTTCATCTAGAAACTTCATAACGTTAGAGTATTCTACTGCAAATGGATGTTAGAGATATTGGTCGATAGTTCCTAGGATCCCTCCGATCCCCATTCTTGAAAACGGGTATCACCTGCGCTATTTTCCAGTCAGAAGGCACTTTTCTTTCTTCTAAAGATTTACGAAATATATCTGACAGAAATGGTTCTATTTCTTCGGCGTATTCCAAAACACTCTTACTGGTATAACCTATTTGACGCTAAAACACCGGATCTATCCCCTAGCAGACTCCACTCTAGAAGATTGCTTCCCTGTCGTCTACGTGTGTGTCCGGCATAGTTCTGAGCGACCTTCCGCCGAAAAGAACGAGCAGAGGCGAAAACCGCGCCTCCTGCTTCTTCACTCGTGTCTCTGCTCGTGGAATACATTGTCACGCACACAGCTTCCTAATACAGACCACCGTGGAGCGAGCGGTAACGCTAAGGCCTCGCATTCGGGAGGACACTGGTTCGAATCCCCGTCCGGGTAACCAGATTTGGATTTTCAATGGCTTCTCCAAATCACTCCAGGCGAATTTCGGGATGCTACCTACAAAATGCCATGGCGGAATTCCTTCCAGTTCTTTTCCCCCACTCCTTACCCCCCCCCCCCCTCTAATGAACTTGACATCGACGGGGAGTAAAGCCACAAGTAAAAAATAACTGCGTATTCAGATCTGAGACGCGACAATAGTATGTGAACCGTTTCAAGTTTTGGGTCTGATGTTGGGTACCTTTCGCAGTTAAACTCATATATATGGTCTTAAGGCCGCGTGATATGTTCTCCGGCCTCTGACCGTGAAGATGAACTCGGAAAGAGACTTCGAAACGTGGCGCTCCGAGAACAACATCCTGATCTGGGTTTTCCCTGGTTTTTCCAGATCACTCCAGGCGAATGCTGGGATGGTTCCTCACAATAGCCCATGGGCGCCTCCTGCCATATCCCATATATCCCTCCCAAACTATTACCCTTTCGGATAGGTGCAATGCACCCTCCGCCACACACTTTTAGTGAATCACGGAGTAATAGTAATACACAAGAAGAGTTAGCACCGACCATGGTGGTGTAACGGTTAGCGTTCTGGCCTCGCATTCGGGAGGACGGACATCCTGATTTCGGTTTTCCATCCTTTCCAAAATCACTCCAGGCAAATTCCGGGATGCTTCCTTCAAAAGGCCATGGCCGAATTCCTTCCCATTCCTTGCCCCCATTCTTTCCCGTCTCTAAAGACCTCGCTGTTAAGAGACGTTAAGCAATTTTTAAAAAAATGGAGTTAGCACGCGTCCCTCTAGTGTCGCGCCTGGAGCCACGGTTTGACGTGGAGTCGGAGCCACAGAGCGTTCGCAACGTACAAAAGCGAAGTTCAAGTAGAATATCCGTAAAAATTTCTGGACGGATGAACTACCACACTATTGTACCGTACAATAATCGAAGACAGCATGGAATATTAGGGCACTAACATAAGAATGCTCACTAGGAGTGGTTATATAATCAGCAGACGACAACACTGGAGTCTATACCTAAAGAAAATGGATGCGTTTGGGAATGTAGACGAAGGTATCTGCTAGGCAGTGACGGGTCGCAGATGGAAGTGTCGCACGGCAAGTCGAGACTCGGCTGCTTGCGTGAGATCGGCGTGTCGTAATGGCTGGAAGTGACGGGTAGGAACTAATGGTCGCTTCTGTTTTGTTGCAGGCACGGCGGTACCCAGCCCAGGTGGCGCAGACAACTTCGACAGGTCGGTGGGATGCAGTCGTCGTGAGTAGCGTTAACGCTGAGACTGGCGCCGCATCAGATGCGGACGCTTCCCTTGTTCTCAGCCATCACACTCAGACAAGCGCCTGTCCACGGTTTCGCTGACCAGTTGAAGGCTCGGTCATCAGAACGACGACGCACCATTGTATGTGATCTACCCATAACCATACTGCTCGGTTTTTTGTCGTCACATTTCATGTACAGTCTCGTAGTCAAAAATAACAAAAAAAAAAACGGAAAATACACAATTTTGACGCTTTAGCCCTTTGAACCGTGTGTTTGCCTGTTTATCACACCCTCGTAATTCCACTGTATGCCGCATCATTAAACAAGAAATTTCAGTGGCAGATATGCTAGGCTAACGACAGTTCCGGAGGCTAATACAAAACAAATCTTTTTAGTCTATTTTCCTATACATTCTTATGCATTCTTCACTTACGAAGGTCTGTAACTGTTTCAATTATATAAGAAATAATCCACTGCAACACAGTTACCTTTAATGATGTTTATTTACATTGTGCGTTACGCGTTTCAAGAACTAATTCCCATTTTCAAACGCAATATAAAATAAATTTTAATGCATTTCACTGTGCAATGTGCTTGTGTTAGTTTCTGCTATACATGAGAAAACCTTATGGAGTTTCCTGGAAATGAAATTGTGGGTTGTTGTACTACATCAAAAATTTTGTAATTAAGTTGATGTGGAATAATTATCAACTAAACTTACGTTTTGAACGTGTTTTAAAATGCGCCATAGCAGAAACTCACAACTACACACTCACATTCCATTAAACAAAGATCTTATGTATGCAATTTGATAGTTTACTTTTTCTTTTTTTGCTGTCGTCAGTCTTTAGACTGGTTTGATGCAATCCTCCATCCCTTCCTATCCTGTGCTAGCCTCTTCATTTCTACATACCACTTACAACCCACATCCTCAATTATCTGCTTCATATATTCTAATCTCTGTCTACCTCTACAGTTCTTACCTTCGACTGTTCCCTCCACTAACAAATTAACCAATCCAGCATGTCTCAAAATATGACCAACCAGCCTGTCTCTTCTTTCTGTAAGCCTCTTCCATAAACTTCTTTTCTCACCCATCATTTCCAAAACTCGTTCATTTATTACTTTGTCTGTCCACCTAATTTTCAGCATTCTTCTGTAGCACCACATTTCAAATGCTTCAAGTTTCTTTCTTTCCGGTATTCCTAAAGTCCATGTTTCGCTACCGTAAAGTGCTGTGCTCCACACATAGAGATTTAAGAAGTTCTTTCTAATCCCAAGATCAATATTTGAAACAAAAAGGTTTCTCTTTTTCATGAAGGCTGTTTTTGCTAGTGCTATTCTGCTTTTAACATCATTCCTGCTTCGGCCATCGGTTGTAATTTTGCTTCCCAAGTAACAGAACTCACTCACTTCTCCTATTGCATCCGATCCTATTTTTATATTTAATCTGCTAGTATTGTTATCATTTCTGCTACATTTCATCACTTTTGTTTTACTTTGATTTATATTCAGTCCAAAATCTTCCTTCTGTATTTTGTTCATGCCATTCAATAACTTCTCAATATCCTCAGCCCTCTCTGCTAATAAGACAATGTCATCCGCAAATCGTAGCATACTGATTTTTTCTCCCTGAAAACTTATGCCACATGGAAATTTTTCTTTGACTTTCTTCATGGCTTCTTCTACATACAAGTTGAATATTAACGGGGATAGACTACAATCTTGTCTCACACTCTTTTTAACTGATGCATGTATCTCGTGATTCTCTACTTTTATTACAGCCACTTGATTCTTACATAGTTTATAGAGTATTCTTCTATCTCGATACTTTAGACCTGAATTCTTTAAAATTTTGAACATCTTGTCCCACCTAACATTATCAAAAGCTCTTTCTAAATCTACAAATGCCATAAAAGTATCTTTGTTTTTCTTGATCCGCCCTTCAAGTATTAATCTTAAAGACAGAATTGCTTCCCTTGTACCGCGATTTTTCCTAAACCCAAACTGATCTTCACCTACTATCTCTTCTACTACCCTTTCCATCCTTCTGTATATTATTCTGGTCAGTAATTTTGAAGCATGTGATGTTAGAATAATGGTGCGATAATTCTCACATTTGTCGGCTTGTGATTTCTTTGGAAGTGTGAAGATGATATTTTTATTAAAATCAGTTGGAATTTCTCCTGTTTCATAACTTTTTGATATCAGCTTGAATAATCTTTCGATTCCTTCCTCTCCTAGAGATTTAAGAAGTTCTGCAGGGATCTCATCAATTCCAACTGCCTTATTTGCTTTCAAGTCATTCAGAGCTTTATTAAATTCCGTCTTCAAAACAGGATCTCCTAAGTCATCAATGTCGACATCGCCTTCCTTTTCCAATACACTATTGTTCAAGTCGTCCCCATCATACAGTTTCTCTATGTATTCCTTCCATCGGTTAGCTCTATCTTCTGAGCTTAAAAGAGGTTTCCCATCTGCAGTTTTAATGTTCATACCTCTTTTCTTCATTTCTCCAAAAATTTTGTTTGATCTTTCTATATGCAACATCTACTTTTCCTACGACCATTTCCTTTTCTATTTCTTCACACTTTTCTTGTAGCCATTTTACTTTTGCTAATTTGCATTTCCTATTTTTTCGATTTCTATATTGCCTGTGCTGCTCTCTTCCTGCATCATCCTGAGCATGTTTGTACCTTCTCCTCTGATCCATCAGCTGCAAAAAAATTTCTGTGATCCAAGGTTTTCGGGCAGCTTGTTCCCTAAAGCCTAAGGTTTCTTTGCCAGCTTTCATTATTTCGGTCTTTAATGCATTCCATTCGTCCTCGGTTGAGCTCCTTTCACAGTTAATTCTTAGACCTAAGTCTACCATTTCTGCAAATTTTTCTCTTGTGCTAGATTGTTTCAGTTTATTCACTTCCAGTCTATTCTGCTTATACTGCATCCTTATTCGCATGAATTTCAGCCTGCACTTCATTACTATCAAATTATGGTCCGAGTCTATGTCTGCTCCTGGGTACGCTTTACAGTCTAGAACTTGATTCCTGAATCTCTGTTTGACCATGATATAATCTAGCTGATATCTGCCTGTATCCCCAGGACGTTTCCAGGTGTATATTCTTCTTGCATGGTTCTTAAACACTGTGTTCGCCACTACTAGCTTAAATCTTTCACAAAATTCTAGCAACCTGCTTCCTCGCTCATTTCTTTCTCCTAGACCAAAACTTCCTACTGTATTCCCCTCTTTTCCTTCTCCCACTATTGCATTCCAATCACCCATGATTATTAGATTTTCCTCCCCTTTCACATATTGGATTAATTCTTCAATTTCAGCGTATGTTTTTCTATTTCTTCGTCATCTTCCTTAGACGTTGGCATATATACTTGTACTAATGTGGTTGGGACAGGCTTAGTTTCTAAACTCATCAAAATAATCCTGTCACTAAACTGTTCATAATAACTCACCCGTTTCCCTACTTTCTTGTTCATTACAAATCCTACACCAGTGACTCCATTGACAGCTTGTGTGCTAATTATCCTGTGTTCCCCAGACCAGAAATCCTGTGCGTCCTTCCATTTAATCTCACTAATCCCAACAACATCTAACTTAAGTTGTTCCAGCTCCCTTTTTAAGTTTTCTAACCTACCTGCCCTATTCAGACTTCTAACATTCCACGCTCCGACTCGTAGAATGTTTCTATCCATTCTGATGACTCCTCCCTGAGCAGTCCCCACCCGGAGATCCGATTGGGGGACTATTTTACCTCCGGAATATTTTACCCAGGAAGAAGCCATCATGATATATGTAATTTGAGAGGATTACATGTCCTCGGGATACCCTTTGGGTCTTTAATGCAGTGGTTTCCCGTTGCCTTCTGCATCCCCATGCCGTTGATCATTTCTGATTCATCCGCCTTTAAGGGCCGTTTCCAACCCCAAGGGCAAGAGGGTGCCCTGAACCGCTCCCCGCTCTTCCGCCCTCCTTTCGGAGGCCGTTGTCAAGCAGTGGGTGACTCCTTATACCGGGAATCGTTCAGTCGCCAGAGCCTCGTCCGTGCAAACAGGATGCACCACGTGAAGGAGAGGTTGACATTTGGTTGGAAAAGACTAGTATAGTCTCTCCCAAACCCTTACACCCCAGTTTACTTTACATAAACAAATCAAAGATGACTCAGTATATCTAACATTATAAAAACAAAGATAATTTATGAATAAATATATATGTTACTATACAGCAGAGGTTATTTGTGAGTTGGAAGATGTGATTGATACTGATATCTAACAAACAAAATTATAAGTTGGGTTTAGTAGATGATGGTATATAATTTATAATAAAGTGTCGAAACATTTAAAAAAGTTCACAGAATGACTTTCTAATTTTTCATTTAGTATCAAATCCTTAGATAATTTATAATGAAAATAAATTTCACATTCTTCCATCAAATCCATTTGGCGGCTTTTATTTAGGCAGTGGAGTACCTTCAAATCTTTGTCAGTGTCATCGAAAGGGTGGCCAGTGTTGTGTATGTGGTTTGCAATAGCTGATTACGTGTGTTGTCCATTTTTAAAGGCATTAATGTGTTCTTGGTATCTTATTTGGAAATTCCTGCCAGTTTGCCCTACATAGAATTTTTAACATGGTCTACATATTATTTTCTTTCCTAGATTCAGGCATTTATAGATTTACCCCCTCCAAATTCTAAATCGGTTGTAGTACAAGGCACGAGGTAAAATCAGATAACTGGAGCCAGATACTGAAGCATTCACATGTAGTTTCCTGTAAGCGAAACATCTAACACGAATAAACACTGGTTACCCGACTAGACATCGCTGTTAATGTAAGGTAAATAGTATATTTGGAACTTCGAGTGAAAGTCGTGCAGCAATTACGTGTGTATTATACTTTCAACTGGGAGCACCGATGTTCGCTTAACAAGGGGCAGACTTGATTGTGATTAAATCTCCTCTGAGACTAATATCAGCACGTAATAAATGCCGAGCCAATTTTCGCGTTGCAGAGATGATACTTATCTAGGGCTTTCTCTCTTTCATTTAACTGGATTACAACTGGTAATCATGTCAACGTCACTCAGTTATCAGGACACACGTAAGTCTCAACCCAAAACAAACTCTAGTGTCAGTGACAACGAAGTGATCTGTAAGCTTGGAGGGGGACGGTAAGGCTCTGGCCTCGCATTCGGGAGCACACGGGTTCGAATCCCCGTCCGAGCATCCAGATTACGAAATCGCTCCAGACAAATGTCGGGATGGTTCCTTCAAAAGAACATGGCCCTTCCCGCTTCTTATAACCTCGACGTCGAGGAGGCACAAAGCTAAAAGGAAGATTTGTAAGACACGAGCTATTTTGATTTCCTTAGTGATTGTACTTTATTAATGCCTATCTTATCCAACTGTATTCCTTATTTCTCCTCTCTTCAGATTACTATCTTGTGTCAACTTTGAGACAAATGAACCTGTAATAAGTATTTCAAAAAATAAACTAACTTTCTTCAGATCACAATTTAAGTCACCATTAGATGATCAATCACGAATGTTATTAAACATAATTAACCTTAAAATAAATATTAATAATAATAATTGATAAAATTGCGATGGAGCGTTCGCCCCGCTGGTAATCTCCCTACACACCCGCCTTTTTCCTTTCCTCTTCGAACCTACTTTTTCCCTCAAATAATTTTTACTTTAAATTCTATCAGTGTTTTTGGTAAATAAGTTATCAGTTCTCTTGGCAATTTACTCCAATCCCTCACACCATCTCCAACGAAGTAAAATTTTCCTACACTTGTGCCTGAAATCAAGTGCCAGCTTCTGCTCATGATCATCTTTACCCTTCCATGCATTCCAGATTTGGATTTTCCATATCACTCCAGGCAAATGCCGGGATGCTTCCTTCAAAAGGCCATTGCCGAATTCCTTCCCATTCCTTGCCCCCATCCTTTCCCGTCTCTAAAGACCTCGCTGTTGAGAGACGTAAAGCAATTTAAAAAAAAAAAATCCTTCCATGCATCTCTCTTAATTTTCCCACCAATGTTTTTCTATGCTCCATCAACAATATAGGCCTTGTACACTCCCATTACTCTCTTCGCCCTTCTTCTATCCTCCAATTAATCCCACTCCAGCTCCTTTATCACATTAGTTACCGATGTGTTTTGCGGTAATTTCCAAAGACAAATCTAGCAGCCCTCCTCTGCACCCCCTCCAACTCCTGTATTTGATACCCAAATGTCTACGCCAAACTACACCACCATATTCCAGCAGTGGTCTGACCAAAGTTTTGTACCCCAATTCCCTTACTTCTCTTGTGCATCCCCTCATCACTCTTTCCAACAGGTGAAGGATTTTGAACCCTTTCCCTGCCACCTTTGCAATGTGTCCTGCCCAGTTTAGTCTGCTATCACATGTCGAGGTATTTACATTTTGAGTCTTCATAAGTAGCTCCTTCCCCACTTTATAATCATAATCAACCTTAAGCTTTTTATTTGTCTACCTAATAAGCTAGCTCTTCTTTGCATTTATCTTCATCCCATGTTGACTCACCCAGCTAGTTACCCTATCTACCTGCTGCTGTTTACAGTCCTCTATTGATTTCATCCTTTATATGACATTATGTCATCTGCAAACAATCTAACTTCTGACAGTAAACAATCAACACAATTATTCATTAGAATAACGAATAACAGTAGTCCCAATACGCTACCCTTCGGTGCTCCCATGTTCACTCCTACTTCTTTGATACTGCGTTTCCTATACTTACATTTTGCTTTCTACCTTTTAGCAATTCTTTTACCCAGCAAATCACCTTTTAATCAACTCCAATAGTTTTTACCTTATTCACTACCATTTAATAGCTCAATCTGTCAAAGGTCATAGACCTAGCTTAGAACTACCCGAAAATAGAACATTTCTCGCAGTTTGCTTAATACCACCCGAAAGAAACAAAATAATTACCACTGCTGCGCAAGAAAACCAAAAATGGAGTTAAAAACCTATTTTAGTAATAGATTTTGGTAATTTTTTTACGTCTTTCTGTGACAAAGTAGCAATTGCTCTACATTTCATCATTATTCCCCCTCCAAACCAATATTAAAGTAATGATTTCTTTTCAGTTTAATTTAATTTAATTTAATTGCAATGGAGCACAGGCTCCGGTGGCAATTTCCCTACACACCCATCTTCCCCCTATCCTGCACCTACCTACATTTGCCCTCTATAAATTTTATCTTTAAATTCTTTCAAAGTTTTCGGTAAATTATTCATCATTTCTCTTGGTAACTCATTCCAATCCCTGACACCCTTACCTAAAAAAGAGAATCTTCCCACACCCTTGTGCCTGAAATCGAGTGCCAGCTTGTGGTCATGGTCATCTTTTCCCTTCCTACTTTTCATACCTACAGCAATATCTTTCCATACCTCATCGCCAGTATATGCCCTGTACACTCCCATGACCCTCCTCATTCTCCTCCTGTCTTGCAATGAATCCCATTCCAGCTCCTTTATCATATCCGTCACTGATTGCATTCTGCGATAATTTCCAGAAACAAATCTAGCAGCCCTTTTTTGCACCCTCTCCAACTCCTGTATTTGATACGTAAAATGAGGGTCCCATACTACCCTACCATATTCGAGCAATGGTCTGACCAAAGTAGTTTATTGGAAGCATGAAGTATTATGGTTAATTTTATGTTGATTACAATTACACTTTTCCCCCTTTTAATGTTAGTGTTGTTCAGTCGATTCTAAATATGTTGAGCATTCTCAATAATTACTGCGATCACTTTATTCATGGCTGAAGCCAGTAAACGATATGAAGTAGACAGGCACTGTCGTGGTCACTCACTGTACATTGAGCCCCTCCAGTAACACATATACTTCTTTAGCCGTGGAGAATCATTGTAGGTGCACGTTACGTCTGGTTAAGCCGCAGTTTGGACACCCTTCATATTAGCTCTGCCAATTATTGGCTGGCTCACGCGAGTCGCCTGTCATTATGGGCGCCTCGTTAATGTCCTGTAATAGCAGACCACTGGCTGCATTCCTGTTTCGCTTCTTTGTATTTTTATGCACCACTTTACTCTCTCTTTTGTTGAAATTACACGGCGTCTGCCAAAATTTTTAATTCCTCTTTTTTCCCTTCTATGATTTCCATTTTCTCTTTCTGAAAAACTGTTTGTTAGTCTCATCGAGCGTGATGGGTGAGCGGTTAGCATTCGGGAGGACGCGGGTTCGAATCCCCGTCCGGGCATCCAGATTTAGGTTTTCCATTGTTTCCCCAAATAACTCCAGGCGAATTCCGGGATGCTTCCTTCAAAAGGCCATGGCCGAATTCCTATCCGTTTCTTTTCCGCAGTCCCATCCCGCCTCTAATGACCTCGACGTCGACGAGGCGTAGTCACAAGAAAAAATAAATAAAAGTCTCATCGTCGCATTTTTAAATTAATTTTGTCAGTGTGTGAAGAGCGACGATACTGAAATCCAATGTGTGCAGGTAAGAATAGAGATCATTTATCTAAGGATGCATCTTAAATGAACAGACACTCCATATCAGTATTATACTTGAAGGACTATATGACGACTGCGAGAACTATCCCTCATCATGAAAAAGGCCGTTTGAGTAGCTGATAAGGTGCTGTGCTGTTGTTACTTAGAGGTCTACATTGCATTGCTCCTATACAGAAGTCTTGGCATAACCATTAGTTTTTCAAATTTAGAATGTTTTATGTTTCCGTTTAGATTTCTTTGTTATCTTTATAGCGCCAGACACCTGGGTAAGTTGGCTGATCTACCATATAATTTCGTAAGGTCACCCACTCACCTCCATAGCTATTGGCTGGAGAACGGTGTCACGTGTCAGCCTTCGCTCACAAAACAGCGACCAGAGATACCATTAGAACGAATTCGTGGTTATGTATACAATTTAATAACTAAGCAACTGCTACCAAATTAACTGGCATAGTACATTAATTAAGTTTGCTTTTCATAGCGTTTCGTAGTTAACAAAATTTTAATAAATTTTTGCGGCTGAAAAAAAGTGGATCTGCTTTTCAGTAACATGTTACTAATTAAACCAACTTAAAAAAAAACTTTTAAAAAATTAAATTACTCATAGTCTCTGCTGTAACCACGAATGCCAATTGTCATTTCGGCTTAGGATAAATTTCAGTATAATTACAACTTTCACTAATGTTGTTGCTTGACCAAAATTTATGCATTACGGTTTATTTGCTTTTCAGGCATTTTACTGACCACTTTCGTTATTGGTCTTTATTCATGTTCGCTGGATGTGAGTTATTAAGTTATTTTAAATGGACATCAGACCAAATGTGTCACCGAATCGACTATGCTGGCAACTTATTTCTGCGGAGTTGCTCAACTGTTTCATAATATGGAATGTGTATTAAGTTCTCTGGCCGTCACAGATACTATGACCAATGTTTACATTATGAGTGTTTGCCCAGTCTCAATAATAAATAATATGATGCTTTCGAAGCAAACAGACTTTTTTAAAAAAAATTGCAGTTTGAACTTTAAGGGTCAAATACAAAGTTTGTATTTAAGCAAGTTCGAGTGTATGACCTTTGACACAGTTACACGATATTGCGATCGTTCCTGTTCGTGTTTAATACCTACCTCTATTAATGCTTCTGAGTTGTTCAAGCTCAAGAGATTTTATTCATCCTAAGGGTGAAACATAGGTCAAACTTATATTTGGCCAGATCAGATCAACCTATCATAATCTTTCACCCGTGACGATACGCAAACAACAGTCACGGGCCTACACTAGTGTAGTAATAAAGATGATATATGACATCGTAATCAAAATATTTGAAACCAGCTCCTGCACAACAATTATTCTTTTAACTACAATTTAGTTTCTTTTGCAAGTTCCATAATCTATGTTTTATTTCGAACAAATCTTCGTAATATATGTTTTGCAGTCATATCAGCAGTATGAAGTGACTCCTGCATACGATCTTACGATTCTCCGGAATAACAGTGTATTTAAATTTTAGACAGCGTTAAGTTTTATTCCGAGCATAACTATTTTTTTTAGTCCTCCACTGGTCTGATATATTATTCGTTTCCTCCTATTTTCTACATCTTTAATTACATTCTTAATATGGTATAATCTTTGTCTTGCTTCTAATGCCCACTGATGTACACTATCTAAATACCAGTCAGACATCTCTCTCATTTCTATAATACCGTTACAGATAAGTCTTTCCTCGCCAAATCATAACTAAAAGATGTTGATTTAGTTCTTCATATAATCACTAGAGCGGTCTGGTGGCTTAGTGCTTAAGGCGTGTGACTGCTAATCTAAAGGTCCCCGGTTCGAATCGCTGTCCCGACAGGGATTTTCACTGCCCTTACCTGTCCATTAGCTTCATCACAGCTTGCTGTGTAATATGAAGTACGCCAGAACGCCTCTGTGGTTCGGCTTCTACGTTAAACCGTAGGACCCCTGTAGCATTACCGGTTTATGCTAAGCGGTTAGGAAAGGGGCGGACTGCGCAGCCAATAATAAACGACCTTGTCACCAGGTTGTTACCACCACTCGAGTTTACCTATACCTATCGATCCATTTAATTTTCAACAAATTTCTAAAGCACTAGATTTCAAATTTTACTTTAAAAAAAAAAATATATATATATTGGCACCCGGCAAGTAGCCATACAGCCATACCACATAAATTAAATTTATATGTACGTATTTAAGTATTTACATATTTAGCTATTTACATATTTCACTATATACATATTTAAGTATCCATACAGCATAGCCATGCCACATACATTAGAATTTACATGTACACATTTAAGTATTTACATTTTTAACTATTAACATATTCATCTGTTTATATATCTGAGTGGCCATATGGCCACACCACAGTCGTTAATATTTACGTTTTTAACTGGGCTTACATATTTTGATATTTAAATATCGAACTATTTACACACTTAACTATTTACATGTGTACCAACATTTACTTATATAAAAGAAAGTATCAGTTCGTTATGTTTTGATCGAGTATGGATGTTACCTGCAATGTAAACACAGTTTGAATTTTTCTTTGCTTACATTTTAATGCTTTCTATGTTCCTAAATTCCAAGCTATGCTTCTATAAAGTGTTGAGCTCTAAACATACAGAATAAATTTAAATAGGACGTGTGAAATGCTGCTCTTATGCGCTGACTTTGCAATCAGTGCCAATGCTTTCACATATGGGCATCGTCTCATTGGTACAAAGTATTCTGCAAGAAACTCACACTAACTTACGAGTTATTCCACTGACAGCCTTCTCATAATCGATGAAGGCTACAGGGAACTCTACTATCACCTCTTGTTAGTTCCGCATGGAGAGGGAAGCGCAGCCTTGTCCCTGTCACTCTCTCCCATATTCCTGCAACAAGTTGCATAAGTGCAGTAGTGTGGATCTAGTTGACCCAAAACCGAACACCGTATTTAAAATTTTAGAAGCAAATAGGTCGATAAGAATTTTTTTCCCCACTTCATGTTTTAAGGTGTAGATATTTAGAGATCCTAAATTAGAGGACTAAAGATATTTTTTCAGTCATAGACAATGAAGTGAGAAGCCGCAAAAACTGTCAATTTTAGACAATTTTTTATCCCCAATCTGTCTGAAAAGCGTTCTTACTAAG
Organism: Vandiemenella viatica; assembly: GCA_031002005.1. Taxonomy (NCBI): domain Eukaryota; kingdom Metazoa; phylum Arthropoda; class Insecta; order Orthoptera; family Morabidae; genus Vandiemenella; species Vandiemenella viatica. Next base: position 12,289,706 of record JARYHS010012519.1, read on the forward strand.
TCCCGGATTCTTAGGTTCCAACCTATTTTGTTTCCACCCTCATATTCTCGAAATTTTAATTTTATTTTCCGTATTTTGTATAACCTAATAATATTCTTAAATTTAATAGGACCTGAAAGAATCTGATTTCTATGTTATGACCTAAAACGGCAAGTCGAATCGTACTTTCAGCGAAGAACTTTCGCCAATACACCTCCCTACCTCACGGTCCAGTAGTGCCACTATGAGGAATCCAGCTCTCAGCCGTAATATGTTACTCAGAAAACTATGAGACCATCAAGGAGGACATTGATGCACTTGATGATGTTGCTATATCGATGCAAAAGGCGTACCAGCTGTACAGACGTTGACCGACATAAATACTAATTTTTATAACCTAGAATTTTCAATCAAAAAACTTGGTTCAACTAAGCAATCGATGACACAGGCTGATTAACGTTAGGATAATAGCTGGTCAGGGATTCTTAACCAACTTAACCGCAAGGCAGCGTCCGATTCGTCAACTCTCCACAACATACAATCAAAACAGATGCAAGAAAAAACAACTTAATTCAAAATTTGAAACCTTTTATTTTTAAACGTTGCACTACAACACAGTTTCGTAAATTTTCAAACACAGTTTATAAAGCAACACTCTATACAAGCAGATTGAAAATTCTAGAAAGAAGAAAAATTCTAGTAATGATGATGTTGACAATCCAGTGCACCAATTAGGAACCTATTTCACGGTTTCTCGAAATTATGCTAGAAAATTACAAATCTGCTTATAGATGGTGAATTAAAAGGAAGGATCTGCACACGGTGATGAAAATCAAACAATGTAAATAATGAAAGTAAGCCGTATGTGGCATTGGAGAAACGGAATTGAATAAATTGTCAGAGTACTAAAACGCTTGCAGGTCAGCCCATTGCGTAGTTTCCACTGCTTATTATCCACAGATGCTATTGAGTGACCGGTAACACCTGAGCCTGTAGTTGGAGAGATCGCAGTTTCCATCCCTTTGTTTCAGTTTGCCAAGGTTTTCCATAACCACTCATGGTGAGTGACGGAATGAATCTTTCGTATAGACCGCCACCGATCACGAGGGCGATTCAAAAATAAGGTCTCCAATGACGCCGCATCAACTTGGCGCAATCTGACACCAGTGCCGTCTTCCTTGGTTCTCCCACCACCGAATGGTACCGGTCCGAACTCGATCGGACGACCAGTCGCTGGTTAACAGCCGTCCGCGATGGAGCTGCCACCAGGTGCGAACTGCGCTCAGTGATACGATTTTTGAACGCGAAAAAGGTTACACCGATAGAAATCTATCGTTAGTTAGTCGAAGTGTACGGGGAAAAGTGTATTGCCATTAAAAACGTGCGGAAGTGGTGCCGGCAATTTTATGCCAGCCGCCTTAAGGTCCACAACGAGGAACGGCCTAGATGACCGAGCGTGTCCGACCAAAAATGATGAGATGGTGCGCAGTAGTCGAAGGATAACTCTTGATGAGATAACCGAGAGACTTAATGGAGAGTGTGGCAAAATCTCTGTACACCCAACTCTAGCATACAGCAAGGTGTCCGCCAGGTGGGTCCCCAGACAGCTCAAATTCTTCGGCACGTTCCACGCGCTTTCTTTTGTGTTCGTCGCTTTGAAGTGGAAGACTTCCTGGATTCGATAGTGACTGGGGACGAAACCTGGACGCATCATTACGTTCCTGAAATGAAGGAGCAATCCAAACAATGGCGTCACTCATCTTCACCGAAGCCAAAAAATATCAATATACAGAAGTCAGCCGGTAAGGTTATTGCGACAGTTTTTTTGGGATCTAAAGGGGTATTTTTGGTGTATTTCATGCCAAAAGAAACAAGAATATACTCGGACCGCTACTGCGAAACTCTCAAGAAACTTCGGCGGACTATCCATAACAAAAGAAAAGGAATGCTCTCGAAGGGACTGTCTCTGTACCATGACAACGCGCCTCCATACGCCTCACATCAAACGACCTCCATCGTCGAACAATTTCGTTGGTATCTCGTTGAGCCCCCCTCCCCCCTTTCCTATAGCCCGGATATTGTCGCAAGCGACTACCACGTGTTTCCCGCGCTTAAAAACCACCAGGGAGGCCAGACGTTCCGGTCAGACGAGGAAGTGCAGGTCGCAGTCCCTCGATTTCTTCGCCACGCGGCGGGAGACTAGTTCGACGACGGGATCAAAAACCTCGCGTCACGGATGCGGAAGGTTATCCAACGGGAAGGCGATCACATAGAAAAATAGCTAAAACTTCAAGCTTTCCAACGATGCATCCCAAGTTGTTATTATATATATATATATATGTATATATATATATATATAGGAGACCTTATTTTTTTAAATTGTCCTCATAATTCCCGTTCATTGAACAGAATGCTCTCCCCAGACAAGAACGGGCGTCAGATGTTAACACTTGAACGATCGGAGTAGTGCACCGTAGTTCTTGAACTGGTGATTCGGTATGGACGCTCTGACTGACTCGCTGACGCTTCACGTCCAATGAGTTTCGGCAGCTGAGTGGTCAGTAACGAATGGAGAAGTAAAAGCATTACAGCTGATAAGACCAGAGTGTTGGCAACACACGAAGAATAATGAATTGGTAGTAATGAAGCACTCTGCTACAGAGTTTCACCTTCTCGCTTGGAATTTACTGCGCGATTAAGAATCCAAATGGCAGAGAAACAGTTCAGAGATACGAGACGGAACAGGTCCGGGTTGCTGCGAGAGTCTCGGTGAGAACTTGTTTGGAGTGCGATCTCAGCGCTGTCGTCGTGTGGGTGAATACTCACGCAAAGATATTACTGATCATCTAATAAAGCTGAAGTTGATGCTAGAACTAACGATGGCATGACGCCATTGCATATAGCTACTCTAAGACGACATAAAGACGCTATTACTTGTCTAATCAAAAGTAAAGCTGAAGTCATTGCTAAAGCTAGGGTTGCAACGATATAACGGTCAACCGATAATATCGGTCCCAAAATATCGATATTTTTAAATGGTCGAAACGATAATATTAATATGATGCAGTGAAATATCGAAAACTAGAAATCCCTTCGCGCTTAAAATAATAATAATAATAAAAATTCTACAAATAAATGCACGGTTGAAAGGGACCAAACTTGACTACGCTAAACTCTGATTTAGCTGGATAACGCCCTTTGCTACTCTGTGATTCCACTCTGTTCCGTGCGCGTTATTCGTTATCTGTTCATTTACGTTCACCGTTTTATTATTTAATATATTGCTTTACTTTTGCGTTCGTTAGTTCTTGTTTCTCTCTGGGACGTATTACAATATTCTAAAAAGGGTAAAAATATGACCGCCTGGCCGATACAATTGCTTATTTTATCAGCGTTGACAATAGACCTTTTAATGAAGTTGAAGGTAAAAGTTTTTAAGTTTTAATAAAGCACTTAGCATCATTATACAAAATCCTTTTTCGTGGAATATCAAAATGGCATTGGATGAAAAAATTTCGAAAGTTGTGAAGGAGGAGATGAAAAATGTAAAGCATTTTTTATTGTTATGTGTGGAATTACACAACTATTTGCAGAATACGGTACGTTTTTTGTTGGAAAATTAAATTGAAATGAATCATGATTGTTATACTAGTTGGATTAAGATATGTTCGGAATTGCTATTAATCATTTACTCAAAGTAGCCTCGTCGGTTCCTTCCGAACGCCTTTTCTCACAGGCAGGAACCACTGTCACTAAAACTAGGAACGGACTTCATGGGAAAAGGATAAACAAACTACTTTTTCAGAATCTATTGACGCTTAATATTTGCAGAGGTAATTTTTTTTCAATAAACTACCTCAAATTTATTAATTGATTTTTGTTTACATCCTTATTTCTAATTTCTAAAATAATGTTTACAAATATCAGAAAATATCGATATTATTGATATGATGCGTGCGATATTATCGATTTACGATATCTGCTTGGTATCGATTTACATATCGATATACTTATCGATATTGATATCACCTTGCATCCCTAGTCAGTGCGCCTGACGCATGTCAGCCTACGACCAGCCTGCCACTGCACTGGTGGAACCAGGCCAGAGAGTAGCTCCGCATCAGAGGGACTGTCACGCAGAGCCTCGTGCTAGCCAGCGACAGTGTAGCTGAACTAACAGGTGGGATCAGGTTGGATGTTACTAGCGACGTTAGGAGACTTCTGTTTTAACTAAACTGTGGAACGGCTTTCCATTCATCAGGGAGAGAGATTAGAAATCAACTATTGATTTTAATGTGAGTTATATTTATTAATTATGTTGCCAATAACACTTCCACATCTTATGTAGCCAGAAATTTCTTATCGAGATTTGCCTGCATTTTCTGGTGATTGAATGTGATCGCATGCGGGTTCAGATTAGCTGATCTTAATCAGTCAGAGAGACTGCGAAGGAAATCCAGTCGATTAGTCTGGCGCAGATGTGAATAGCTTACAGTACAGGGTGTTCCAGAATGCAGTGTACAAATTTGAAGGGAAGGTAGAGAACCTCGTGAGGAACTACAATTACACAATTTGGACAGAACATTTCCAAACAGGTGGATTGGGCGTGGTGGCCTCCCAGATCCTCTGACTTATCTCCTCTGGATTATTTTCTCTGGGGTGCGATAAAGAGCCTCGTGTACGACACTCCCGTCCATTCTGGTGGCACGAATATCCATTGCTGCCTGTACGATCCGTGAAACACCCGGTATTGTCGAAAATTTCCGCCAATCCATGTCGCGTCGATGTCATGCGTGCATACATGCCAATGGCCGCAATTCCGAACACCTCCTGTGATGCTTTTATGTCATACTTTTTATTTATTATTGTTTCTTGTGTAATAAAGCGTTTTACACTACATTCTGTGTTTTGGCCTTACTGTCTTTGTGTCTCTTCATCTCGTTAAGGTTACGTTTCCGCCCATACTTTCTGGTGTAATTATTGCCCCTCGTGGTGTTCTTTACCTCCCCTCCAAATTTGTACATGGCATTGGGGGATACCTTGTATAAGCACCTTTTGGCAGAGATACAACAGAGACATTAAGCTGCAGTAGGGAGAACTCTCGCTGGTAAGACTGGAACTACCAACCGTCTGCAACTCCGATCGTGCATTACTATATACACTCTGGAAAATAAATATCACCTACGCACCTTCACCTCGGGTGATCGGCCGCAGCTATAAGTACAAAATCCTTCCGGCTGACCAACCGCAAATATGACGACTTGGCGCCTCTCTTCATCTCCTCGCTCAGTCATCAGGGAGATTCCTCTCGACCAGTGCTTCACCAATCCGGAAAGTTGGGAAAGCCATTACGTAAATCTTGCCTAACTACTCACTATCTCTGCTCATTTATCGTTAACCACTCGGCTACTAGTGACGTCAGCGATTGGATGCCATCCTGGGAGAAATCTTGTGAAATACTTTTAGCAATGGATTTTCATGTATCGTTGTGGTGTGGCTGCTGAGCGGTTAAGGATTCCGACTGTCGATCGAAAGGTCACCGGTTCGAATCCCTGTTAGAGCTTGCTGTGAAATGTGAAGTACGCCACAACTCTGCTATGGTTCGGAGTCCACGTTAAACTGTAGGTCCCCTGTACCCGCGTTATGTTAAGCGGCTGGATTGCACAGCCCGTCACAGGTTATTACGATCACGGAGCACTGTCATTACAGCTGTCGCTGTACTGGGCCCCCTGAGTTTCACCTTTCACTTCCCGACTATTAATTACTACCAGTATTTCATATCCTAATTTCACCACATCAGATGTTTCAGTTTTAAATGAAACTAAAAAAAGTGAGAAGGCTGCCTTGGAAAGTTAAGTTCACCTCAAGGATTTAATTACTTCCGTTTTAATGCCCCTTGCTTGAAAAAAAATTAGTTACAGGTCAAAATTCAGCGGCTTGAGCTATTTTTGCCGAATCGGGTGTCAGATGTCCTGTCCCACCCTTCATTCCGGGAGAAATTCGCTTTGTGAGTGTCCACGTCGACGTATCTATAGACTTTATGACAATCACCACAATAAACAGGAAAAATTTTCCTTTTCTGTCTAATTCGACAAAAAACTCTGTTGATCAAACGTATTCCGTACTATAATTCAGTATTAAAATACTGAAATTACGACATTTAGAGAAAGACAACCAATAGAAGTGAAAATTACTATTAATGGTAATACTACAGAACACGAACCTAATTTACACACCTTGAATAACATGTCGAATAAAATAGATCACAACATCCTTATGTTTAATTCAACAGGTTTATACTTTTTTACAATACAGCGCTTTTTTGAAAGGATGAATATTCCTTGTCTGACCATAAACGAAACGGCGTCCGACGAGAAGAACTAAAAACCAGAGCCCTAAATATATAACCTGCAATTAAAGGAAGAACTGGATTGTAATTGGCGTTCGCACAACAAACTGGCTGATCTCGGAGCACGACTAGATTAAGTTTGTTAACAATTATCTGGACAGGACACAATTCAGACGTAGATATTTTGAAGAAAGCAATATGTTCGAGAGGGATGTAAGGAAACTGCGATACAAATCATTCTGCAGGTGTTTGCTATAGTGCGACAAGGCAGAGTGGAAACAACAAGGGGTGAAGGGCAGATAGTTCAGGAAAATTACAACCAAACCTAATGAATAACTGATATCAACACCTGGGTCGAGGTCACGGAAAGACATGTGTGGGGTGAACGAAGAAATTGCTGGGGTGGGAGGCACACGTTATAGATTATGCCTACACTGATATAGAGAGAAGAATCAGGAGCAGAACGTTGAAACGAAAGTATGATCATGATGTTAAATTATTATTGGTGTGATGCGTAGAAAGTTTTCTTTTTTTTCTTTTTTTTATGGTTTACATCTCACCAACGTCAAGATCATTAAAAGTTGAAGAGGATCAGGCATAAGGGCCGGGAACAAAACCATCACGGCTTTCACCTGAGAGTTTTCGACAAACCTTGGAAACATAAAGCTGGTTGGGCACTGGAGTGCAACGCACAGTGAAGTGTCACGCACAAGTAGTTATGAGGGGAAATTCCCAACGGGACCTATAATGTATCAGAATTAATGATAATAATTATTAAATCACCCGAAGTCGGAATCGAAGTGGCGACGGGCGGGATGTGATCCTGCTCAGCTGTCGAGTCATGTCGTATCCGGCAGCGCGGTACGGTAACGCGGGCCTCGTTATCTTTTCATGGAACTGCTCGTTACATGTAAAGTGACGCTCATTAAAGTAACAGTGGCCGTGACGGGAGAGCCGAGCGGACGTCTAATGGCTCCATTACACCTGTCCGCCCTGTGTGTACAGCTATTAATGTCGCGACGTGGAGACGATTAAAACTCCGTTCTGTCAGGCGCTGCGTTTCATCTTCTCTAACTGCTTCAGATGCCTGCTGATTTCTTCCTTACATTAATTGTAGGCTGCTGATCGTTTCTAATTCGTGAGCTATCAGCTAGCTAGCTGTTGTTGTGGCAGTATCAGCTAACGTCATATGTTTGCTTATCCCAGCGTTTCGGCTGCAGCCTGGGAAATCTTCAGCAGTGTTATGCCCACTAAGTATTATCAGGAGACTGGAGCTCAAGGCCGTAAGTCGTCTACATAGAAAGTAAAAAGTATCGGTTTAGAAATACTCGGAAAAAATGACCCATTTTGCGCCTGATGATGACCGGTGGTGGGGTCGAAACTGACAACCAAATGACGCAGCTTGTTAACCCGCGAACAAATTTTACCAACACTATGACGGCAGCTGAAATCGATAAAGTGTCGATAAAGTGTCAGCCTATTTTCTTACTTTCTTTTTTGCGTATCTCTCTGGTTTTGTTCATCTTCTTAAAAAATAGCTCTTTCGGCGTTTTGACAGCTTTGAAGTTTCTCAGTTTCCCCTGGCAGGTTTATTGTATCTGCTTCCTTTCTTTTACCAGTCTATTTTTACTTTACATCACGATCTTATACTTTATTACGTATTTGTCCCGCAAAGTATTTCCTGATATTGCATCTAAAATCTTCGTTTTTCTTCATCCTAATATTAGTTTTTCTTTGAATGCTTCATCCATGAAGACTCATCAGAGCGGCTCTTTCGTCGTTTGGTCATTGTCACATCGACTCAATAACCACACTTTTTTCTCAGTATACCAAATTTTTAGCTGACCTGATATCCTTAGTATCATAACTGTTCAATTTTTTCCTTTAATAATGTGAAATTTGCATTGTTATTTCACATACTCATAAATCATTTTATTTTGAATTGTTTCGTGATTTCTCGATTATCTCCAAAAGTTTCATTTTTTTTCTTTTTTCTTTTTTCAGCTTGATGTCTGAGTGTAAAGAATATGTATGATCAAAAAACTACAGTAATAATCTTCACATATAATTATTTATCTGCCTGTATATTTTCCATAGTTGCGTTGAAGGTCATTCAGTTAGGATGAACTGTCAGCTGAAGTCACGTGATTAATGCTAATGTTTAGTAAACACTTATGGTTGGTTTATATCTGAAATGTGATTAAAGTGATAAAAAGTTTCATCTTAGCAACTTACGGCTAGTTTTTGAAGTTATTTATTAGAAACGCGGAGAACTGCATACATTTCCTGATTTCTCTTTACGCATATCGTATTTTATTTACATAAAGCGACTTTCATATGCAACAGACACTTGTTGATACAAGTTATTAACTTCATGTTTCACCTACAAAATGCGTATTGCTTTGTCAATTACTGATCTTTAATTTAGTCACCACTTATTAATAATATGAAATCGAGTAAATGTTCGTTATTAAGTACGTAAGGTTAAAAGACAGGTACTGAAATTTGTATTAATTTAGATTCTTCATTTGAGTTGTTTCCGTTAGCATTGGGGCCGCAATGAGTACAACGCCATATGAAGCGTAATTAGATCGTCTTTAGTGTGTGTGAACGAATAGGACAAGACATATAAAGTAAGAAGCGGTATTATAATATACTGTTCACATAATCTCGAAGCATCTTCAGTATGCCTGAATAACAAACAGTTTTATGTTCATTCCTTAATCCAAACTTCAATACAAATTCTGCCTCTTCACTCTGAAGCATCAACACAGTTCACAATTATCATTTTAATCAGTGTCGTCGTTTCTTGTAGACAAACCAGCGCCAAGCTCAAAACATGAAAACTGACATGTTCTAAAGGCAGGAAACAAGATAACCCACTGTTCATTTCTGGGATATCAAAATGTGCCTAAAACGCCAGGACAGACATCTGCTTGGCTAACACAATTCAGCACGCCTCTCCACAATCAGCGTCATGGCATCCGCTGGCGGTCTGTAATTTACTGTCAAAATTTCATTCTATGATCTTATTTTTCTAACAGCGAAACCCTCCAAGAGATAGAGATGAAGAGAAATACTCTTCTCCGTCTAGCTGTTTCGACAGATCTGATGTAGATTAGAAGGTTCAGACAGTAGTTTGACTACTGTGCCTCACGAGATTTCAATCACACATTCAATGAATCCTATTACAGAGCAGTAGCGGAAAGAAAAAATAATCCGCGAGAAGCAACAGTAAATTCTGAACTCTATCTGAAGCCAGAGCGGGAAATTGTCGGGTGTTTACGATTAACAAGCTCTGCCAAAGCAACGAATGAAATAAAATTCTGACGCCTTTTTCACACCAACTCTAAAGTAATCCTGCGTTATGTAACTGAAGTTGTCTATGTTCTCTATCACCTCGTTCATAACCAGAAGAATGAAAAATTCTGTTTCTTCACACACACGCGAAACCTTGCAGTAGGTTGCTGGTGACTACCTCAAAAGTGTACATCGTACGCAAGTTATCTTCACAAAAATGGCGATTCTTTAAATTTTTAAATGTTTAAATGCTAAGAAATTATTATGAATAATTGTGCAGACTAAGTTTAAAAAAAAAAAAAAACTGTAATTTCGTTATTTTTTTCAATATATTAACTACTTTCAAAATTTGAAATATCCATTTTGCTCACTACGTTAGCTCTTTTTAATATTGTAGTTGCTTCATAAATTACAGATAAAATCTTTGATATTAATTATTTTTTTAAATAATACTATCGTATTATTTATTTATCTACTCTGACAATAAACAGAGTCAAAATAGGAGTTGTTAATGTTGTGACCCACGAGTGGAACAGCTGTGCGCCGTCAGGCGATATGTATTCGCAGTGAAATAGTTCGGCGCACCCAAAACTTAATTTCAATAACGCCCTTCGTGCATGACGAAAAAAATGGATTTTAACGTTTATTCGCACATCAGGATGATAACTTGTATTAATTTCACAATTAATCATGAAGAAATATTCGTCAGGATAGAAAGTATATTGTCTGTTGCCCTCTTCGACTTCTTGCAGACATCGTTACCTCCCCCCCACCCCCCCAATCTCCCTACCCTTGCTTAGTGCTTACAAATCACTTCTGAATAATTCATTGTAGTAAACAGGACCGTCATTACCACAAAGAAATTCATTAACTTGACGTTCAAAAAATGTTCTGCTTCCTGTCACAAGTGATTACGGAGCCCTCAAATGACTTCACTTTCAGAATCATTAAACGTAACGAACTGATTTATTAAAAGCACTCCGAATGCTTGTTTCCATAAGTAATGCACGCATCCTCCGCCCGCCACAAAATGCACGAAGCACGAAACGGAAGTACAACAACTCGTTAAGTTATAACGACAACAGGTCTATCAACTCAACCCCACGCAGCTTACTTCATTCAGCTAAATTGGACTAAGTCGTTTTCTTAATTAATAAATAATTTAAATTCAATCTTGTATTTGTATACTGCTAAATTTATAGACTGAAGCAATTTATTCTATAACATATTGATGTTGCTATAGCAACAGAACTTGCCCAGCCTTGTCGGCAATGTTTTACTTAAAGAACTGACAAACTTTCACTATCACAGATAAACAATGACATTCTCACGATCCATAGCGCATTAAAATGAACTTCTAAATGAACAATTGAGCATTATGAGTATCTTTATAACCTATCTTACAACATTTAGCGTGCCATAAAAATGTTGATGATTTTTTCCGTTATTGACTGATTTTAGTGGTCACGTATTACTTCCTAACTCTATATTAAAAGTAGAAGCTATCTTCCAGAATGTTACGGTAAACTGACGTAAGCTGGACAATCATTCCTACAAATCGATGCCTCATTTGCAAATTCAGTTAAGCTACTATAACGTTTAGGTAACATTGGAAGCGCTGTTACAGTACTTAAGTAAAACTTTCTTGAGATATTAGCGCAAAGAAGCAGATGATTTTTTAAAAAAAATTATGATCGGCGAATATATTCCCTGTTGCAATTGTCAAATGACTTTACTTATATTCGACATGTGGCGATATGGCGACGAAAAGTTAATGTGGAATTGTAGAAGGCCTTAGATCTTTAGAGCAGCCCTCAACCCAAAGTGGATGTTGTCACTGACTGCAATCTGGTCAGCTATTCCGGAAGAAACAGTCTGCGTTCACTGGCTGCGAAATTCAGATACCTAAAGTGCCTGCCAGCGAAAATTTCAACAAAAATACCAATCTGCAGTATTGATCAGAGTGGTTCATATGTTCCATATCTCGCAGGTCCCCACACGTACGTCCTCGCGATGGATTCGAGTAGGCGAGCATCGCTGTGGGCTGACCGAGCGTGGAGGGTGAGAGGTTAGCGCTCTGGCCTCGCATTCGAGAGGACGGCGGTTCGAGTCCCCGTCCGGGCACCCAGATTTGGGTTTTCCATGGTTTCCCCAACCACTCCAGGCGAATACCGTGCCGGGTTGCTTCCTTCAAAAGGCCATGGCCAAATTCCTTCCAGTTCCTTGTACCAAGTCCCCTCTAACGACCTCGACGTTAACGAGGCGTAAAGCCACAAGTAAAAACAAAAAAGAGAGAGAGAAAGAGACCGGCTGCTCGTGCAGTGGACACTACTGAAGCAAAACACGTCACGTCTGTGAGTCGAGAAAGAATCGTGCATTTTGGAAAGTATTATCATCGAGTGACGTGTCTGAGGTAAAGAAATGAATTCGAACTCGCCGACACAGATAATAGGTTTCAATTCAGCGCAGCCTTCGTTACGTTGTGTTCTTACTTCGGAAACAAAACGTTGATAGATTCAGAATACAGGTGGTGGCGAAATGAAATAACTAAAATAATTTTAAGTCCAACTTCAGTTTTTTTTTTAAAAAAAGAAGAAAAAAATCTGGCAATTGTGTTGTCACCACACGGGTCACGTGACGTATTTCTTAATGGCAGGAGAACTGTTCTGAAGGTCTGGACCTGTGGAACATCATCTGTTCGGAAATTTTAAAGATACGCTGTCGGTCATGTTAGTATGGGCATAAAATAAAGATTTTATTGGCCCAAGGAAGAGGAATATATTCGGCCTCGGCGTCTTAAGGAAACCATTCCCGCATTCGCCTGTAGTGATTTTTGGGGATCACTTAAAACCGAAATCAGAATGGCCGTCAGGGAATGGACGCTCGTGGGTATGAATCGGACTAGACCATTAAGCACTCAGCTACCGGGTTAGGGGCCATCCAAAAATTACGTCACACGAATTTCATGATTTTTTTACCCCTCCCTCCCCCCATGTCATTTATGGGACCCCCCTTCCCCTGGTGTGACGTCACATATTTTGCAATTTTAAATTTATAAATTAAAACAGCACTTCCAAAATGATTTATGTATTTCTAGTTAAAAAATAATATCAACAATAAATCAAACATTTAAGAAAATATAAAGAAACATAAAAAATCGAATTAATGATACAAAATTGAGTCATCATGTGTCCATGGATTTTGAACCCATTCCTTGATACTGTTTATTATTGGCATAATAGTCACTTCATTCTTCATTTCGATAATGTTGGGAACATTCGATGTGTCAACATCATCTTCATCCAACCATAAATCATCGTCATCGTTTAATAAGCAAAGAATTCCCTGTTTCGTCTAGCGGCAATGCTTTATGGACGAATCTTCATGATGGGGAAAACCTCTAGTTGCCTCTTATGTAATTGCTTATGTTGGTTAGTGGCTTTGTATGATGAAAAATATAGTCCACAGATGCCACATGATCGTTTAAATAAGTATGCCTCGACACTGGGGCAATACGAGCCAAAAAGTGACACAAATTATGCATGTGATGTCACAAAGTTTATGACACGTCCCCCCCCCCCTTGTCACACGATGTCACACTTTGTTGACCCCCTCCCCCCCCTCAAGGTGTGACGTAATTTATGGATGGCCCCTAAGCTAACTAAAATTACTCAACGTGACTACTATTTCCCTGTCTGTATCTCAAAATTGTGTGTGCTATTAAAAACCCAAGATATGATTCGCCATAATTCAGAAATCTCCAATGCTCGATATAGTGGTCCAATTGCGTGTCATCTTATACTCTCTTGTCGATCTTGCTGATGAATTTTTAGTTGACTGTTTGGCCTCCAGATATGTGGAAATTCAGTAGGCTCTTCCACAATAGCAACAGCAGGGCAATAGCAGCTCTGATTCATTCACAGCAGCTAACGATGTACACCGACTCTCGTTATCACTGGTGGCTCAGTGGTTAAGGCGTCTGACTGGAGATCGCAAGGTCCCCGGTTCGAATCCCTATCATGGCGGGGATTTTCAAGGGCTCTTAACCCGACCCTCCCATCCGGCATAGCTTGCTGTGTGATGTGTAGTACGCCAGGACGCTTCCGTGGTCCTGATTCCCCTTTAAACTGAAGGTTCCCCGTATCTGGTAGCACTACGGGGTTAAGTTAAGGCGGCTATGATACGGGCGGAATGCGCAGCCAATAGAAACAGTCACCAGGTCATTACGACCATGTGGAATTATTATTACTATGAACATATAGCTGAGCGTGAAGGTTGCTTGGACTCTCCCGAAGGAGATATACTTAGCCAGCCATCGGAGGTATGTAAGCCAGTTTCTTTCCGCCTTATCTAATCTAACTCGGTAATCTTACCGGGTGTAACGTGGAATCCGAGCCACGGAAGCTTTCTGGCGTATTTTACACAGTAAGCTGTGCCAGAGGTGGAGGTGTGGTTAAACGCCTTTGAAACTCTCCGCCCAGACAGGGATTCGAACCGTGGTCTTTCCAATCTGGAGTCAGGCGGTCATCCCCTGAGCCCCCCCAACGCTCTGTTTGACATATCCAGACTTTTTATTCCGTCCTGCTTTTGCTTTCGGTTTCCTACGTCTTAATGCAAATAGGTCCCTAACTTGTAAAAGGTACCTCAGAATACAGCTGCCAAGTTTAAAAGTCGGAATCATTTACTTCAGTGGATGGCAGGAACTTCATGGGGAGCTGATGGAATATATTAAGAACAACAGCCCTAGCCTTGGTTTACTCCACAGCCGAATACTGCTCCAGAGTGTGGCTTAATAGCTCTCACACCCAGTTGGTGGACGTTCAGCTTCGCCAAACAATGAGCGTCATAACTGGCTCGCTTCTACCTACACCTATACAGTGGCTGCCGGGGCTCAGCAACATCCCACCACCTCACATCAGAAGCTAAAAGGTCCTAATCAAACAATGGTCAAGAATTCTGAACAACGAGGCTCTTCCCATCCATGGAGATATTAGGGAATACAAAACACGGCTGAAGTCACGTCACCCTGCCTGGAAGACTGCTATCAGTCTAGCATCTAACTCCTTCAGCGCTGCAGATAGCAGGACAGCAGAATGGGCAACGTCAACACCACAGGGCATAGTGCGAATTACCAATCCCTGGATTCAACTTACCGTGGTAAATTTCGTGCAAATTAAATCTACATCTACATATATACTCTGCAATTCACAAAATTGTGGGTGGCAGAGGGTGCTCTTTGTTATGTATTCCAATCCCTAATGGTACGAGCGGAAAAAGAATTCATATAAGAATCTTTGCGGCACCTTATTTCTGTAATCTTGTCTTTCCTGTCATTCCGACTCAAATAGGTTGGTGGACGAAGTATTTCACTACACTCGTAAGTGAAAGTGGGAGTACGCATGTTTACCAACAAGTTTAAACGAAACGTGCGTCGTCTATCTACCACAGACTCCCAGCCTAGTCTACTAATC
>JARYHS010012519.1:12305804-12342428 GCA_031002005.1 Vandiemenella viatica
TTGCTCACTACGTTAACTGTTTTTAATATTGTAGTTGCTTGATAAATTACAGATAAAATATTTGATATTAATTATTTTTTTAAATAATACTATCGTATTATTTATTTATCTACGCTGACAATAAACAGAGTCAAAATAAGAATTGTCAATGTTGTTACTAAGATAGTCACAAGCCAACCCACTGGTGGAACAACTGTACACCATCAGGGACGATATGTATTCGCAGTGAAATAGCTCGGTGCATCCAAAACTTAATTTCAATAACGCTCTTCGTGCATGACGAAAAAAATGGATTTTAGCGTTTATTCGCACATCAGGATGATAACTTGTATTAATTTCACAATTAATCAGGAAGAAATATTCGTCAGGATAGAAAGTATATTGTCTGTTGCCCTCTTTGACTTCTTGCAGACATCGTTACCTCCCCCCTCCCCCAATCCCCCTACCCTTGCTTAATGCTTACAAATCACTTTTGAATAGTTCATTGTTGTAAACAGGACCGTCATTACCACAAAGAAATTCATTAACTTGACGTTCAAAAAATGTTCTGCTTCCTGTCACAAGTGATTACGGAGCCCTCAAATGACTTCACTTTCAGAATCATTAAACGTAATGAACTGATTTATTAAAAGCACTCCGAATGTTTGTTTCCATAAGTAATGCACGCATCCTCCACCCGCCACAAAATGCACGAAGCACGGAACGGAAGTACAACAACTCGTTAAGTTATAACGACAGCAGCTCTATCAACTCAAGCCCACGCAGCTTACTTCATTCAGCTAAATTGGACTAAGTCGTTTTCTTAATTAATAAATAATTTAAATTCAATTTTGTATTTGTATACTGCTAAATTTATAGACTGAAGCAATTTATTCTATAACATATGATGTTGCTACAGCAACAGAACTTGCCCAGCCCTGTCGGCAATGTTTTACTTAAAGAACTGACAAACTTTCACTATCACAGATAAACACTACATTCTCACGATCGATAACGCATTAAAATGAACTTCTAAATGAACAATTGAGCATTATGAGTATGTTTATAACCTATCTTGCAACATTTAGCACGCCATAAAAATGTTGAGGTTTTTTCGTTATTGACTGATTTTAGTGGTCCTCACTCAATATTAAAATTAGAAGCTATCATGCAGAATGTTACGGCAAACTGACGTATGCTGGACAATCATTCCTACAAGTCGATGCCTTATTTGCAAATTCAGTTAAGCTACGATAACGTTTAGGTAACATTGGAAGTGCTGGTGGCATTAAAAGTTACAGTACTTAAGTAAAACTTTCTTGAGATATTGGCGCAAAGAAGCAGATGATTTTTTTAAAAATTACGGTCGGCGAGTATATTCCCTGTTGGAATTGTCAAATGACTTTACTTATATTCGACATCTGGCGATATGGTAATGAAAAGTTAATGTGGAATTGTAGGAGGCCTTAGATCTTTGGAGCAGCCCTCAACCGAAAGTGGATGTTGTCACTGACTGCAATCTGGTCAGCTATTCCGAAAGAAACAGTCTGCATTCACTGGCTGCGAAATTCAGATACCCAAAGTGCCTGCCAGCGAAAATTGTAACAAAAATAGGACTCTGCAGTATTGATCAGAGCTGTTCATACGTTCCATATCTCGTAGGTCCCCACACGTACGTCCTCGCGATGGATTCGAGGAGGCGTGCATCGGTGTGGGCTGACCGAGCGTGGTGGTGTAACGGTTAGCGCTCTGGCCTCGCATTCGGGAGGACGCCGGTTCGAATCCCCGTCTGGGCATCCAGATTTGGGTTTTCCATGGTTTCCCCAAATTGCTTCAGGCGAATGCCGTGCCAGGATGCTTCCTTCAAAAGGCCATGGCCAAATTCCTTCCCGTTCCTTGTCCCAAGTCACCTCTAACGACCTCGACGTTGACGAGGCGTAAAGCCACAAGTAAAAAAAAAAGAGAGAGAAAGAGACCGGCTACTCGTGCAGTGGACACTACTGAAGCAAAACACGTCACGTCTGCGAGTCGAGAAAGAATCCTGCGTTTTCGAAAGTATTATCATCGAGTGACTTGTCTGAGGTAAAGAAATGAATTCGAACTCGCCGACACAATTCAGTGGGACCTTCGTTACGTTGTGTCCTTACTTCGGAAACAAAACGTTGATAGATTCAGAATACAGGTGGTGGCGAAATGAAATAACTAAAATAATTTTAAATCCAACTTCAGTTTTTTAAAAAAAAAAAAAAAAAAAAAAAAAAAAAAATCTGGTAATTGTGTTGTCACCACACAGTATTTCTTAATTGTAGGAAAACTGTTCTAAACGTCTGGACCTGTGGAACATCATCTGTTCGGAAATTTTAAAGATACGCTGCCATTCATGTTAGTATGGGCATAAAATAAAGATTTTTTTGGTCCCAAGGAAGAGGAATATATTCGGCCGTCGGCGTCTTCAAGAAACCATTCCGTCATTCGCTGTAGTGATTTTTGGGGATCCCTGAAAACCGAAATCACACTGGCCGTCAGGGACTGGACGCTCGTGGGTATGAATCGGACTTGTCCATTAAGCACTCAGCTACCGGGTTAGGGGCCATCCAAAAATTACGTCACACGAATTTCATGATTTTTGGACTCCTCCCTCCCCCTATGTCACAGGTTGTCACATTTGTGGGACCCCCCCCCCCCCTCCCCTGGTGTAACGTCACATATTTTGCAATTTTAAATTTATAAATTAAAACAGCACTTCCAAAATGATTTGTGTATTTCTAGTTAAAAAATAATATCAGCAATAAATCAAACATTTAAGAAAACATAAAAAATCGAATTAATGATACAAAATTGACTCATCGTGTGTCCATGGATTTTGAACCCATTCCTTGATACTGTTTATTATTGGCATAATAGTTACTATCATTCTTGATTTCGACAGTGTTGGGAACATTCGATGTTGCAACATCATCTTCATCCAACCATAAAGCATCTTCATCGTTTAATAAGCAAAGAACTTCCCTGTTTCGTCTAGCGGCAATGCTTTATGCACGAATCTTCATGATGGGGAAAACCTCTAGTTGCCTCTTATGTAATTGCTTGTGTTGGTTAGTGGCTTTGTATGATGAAAAATATAGTCCACAGATGCCACGTGATCGTTTAAATAAGTATGCCTCGACACTGGGGCAATACGAGCCAAATTATGCATGTGACGTCACAAAGTTTATGACACGTGTCCCCCCCCTTGTCACACGATGTCACACTTTGTTGACCCCCTCCCCCCTCAAGGTGTGACGTAATTTATGGATGGCCCCTAAGGCTAACTTAAATTACTCAACGTGACTACTATTTCCCTGTCTGTATCTCAAAATTGTGTGTGCTATTAAAAACCCAAGATATGATTCACCATAATTCAGAAATCTCCAATGCTCGATATAGTGGTCCAATTGCGTGTCATCTTATACTCTCTTCTCGATCTTGCTGATGAATTTTTAGTTGACTGTTTGGCCTCCAGACCTGTGGAAATTCAGTAGGCACTTCCCCAATAGGAACAGCAGGGCAATAGCAGCTCTGGTTCATTCACAGCAGCTGACGATGCACACCGACTCTCGTTATCACTGGTGGCTCAGTGGTTAAGGCGTCTGACTGGAGATCGCAAGGTACCCGGTTCGAATCCCTGACTCGGCGGGGATTTTCAAGGGCTCTTAACCCGACCCTCACATCTGGCATAGCTTGCTGTGTGATGTGTAGTACGCCAGAACGCTTCCGTGGTCCTGATTCCCCTTTAAACTGAAGGTTCCCAGTATCTGGTAGCACTACCGGGTTACGTTAAGACGGCTATGATACGGGCGGAATGCGCAGCCAATAGAAACACTGTCACCAGGTCATTACGACCATGTGGAATTATTATTACTATGAACATAAAGCTTAGCCTGAAGGTGGCTTGGACTCTCCCGAAGGAGATATACTTAGGTATGTTGGCCAGTTTCTTTCCGCCTTATCTAACCTAACTCGGTAATCTTACCGGGTGTAACGTGGAATCCGAGCCACGGAAGCTTTCTGGCGTATTTTACACAGTAAGCTGTGCCAGAGGTGGAGGTGTGGTTAAACGCCTTTGAAACTCTCCGCCGAGACAGGGATTCGAACCGTGGTCTTTCCAATCTGGAGTAAGGCGTTCATCCCCTGAGCTCCCCCAACACTCTGTTTGGCATATCCAAACTTATTATTCCGTCCTGCTTTTGCTTTCGGTTTTCTACGTCTTAATACAAATAGGTCCCTAACTTATAAAAGGCACCTTCAGAATACAGCTGCCAAGTTTAAAAGTCGGAATCATTTACTTCAGCGGAAGGCAGGAACTTCATGGGGAGCTGATGGAATACATTAAGAACAACAGCCCTAGCCTTGGTTTACTCCACAGATGAATACTGCTCCAGTGTGGCTTAACAGCTCTCACACCCAGTTGGTAGTCGTTCAGCTTCGCCAAACAATGAGCATCATAACAGCCTCTCTTCTACCTACACCTATACAGTGGCTGCCGGTGCTCAGCAATATACCACCACCTCACATCAGAAGCTAGAACGTCCTAATCAAACCATGCTCGAGAATTCTGAACAACGAGGCTCTTCCCATCCATGGAGATATTAGGGAATACAAAACACGGCTGAAGTCACGTCACCCTGCCTGGAAGACTGCTGTCAGTCTAGCATCTAACTCCTTCAGCCCTACAGATAGCTGGACAGCGGATTGGGCATCGTCAACACCACAGGGCATAGTGCGAATTACCAATCCCTGGATTCAACTTACCTTGGTTAATTTCGTGCAAATTAAATCTACATCTACATATATACTCAGCAATTCACAAAATTGTGGGTGGCAGAGGGTGCTCAGCATCAAAGCTAATCTCTTTGTTGTGTATTCCAATCCCTAATGGTACGAGGGAAAAAAGAATTCATATAAGAATCTTTGCGGCACCTTATTTCTGTAATCTTGTCTTTCCTGTAATTCCGACTCAAATAGGTTGGTGGACGAAGTATTTCACTACACTAGTAAGTGAAACTGGAAGTACGCATGTTTACCAATAAGTTTAAACGAAACATGCGTCCTAGTCTACTAATCAGTTCTGTGACGCTTTCATAAGGACTGTAGCAAGCGGTCACGAATCGAGCGGATCTTCTCTGTACTTTCTCTATACTTTCGATCAACCCCTTACGAAACGGATCCCAAATGGCACAACAAGAGTCCAAATCTGGACACACAAGAGATTTGTACGCTATCTCCTTTGTTTGTTGATTGCAATTTTTCAAGATTCGACCTCTACCTACTAACGAATTAATGTGTATATCCTATTTGATGTTCTTTGTACTATAACTCCCAAATATTTAATATAATCAACCATATCAATAAATGAATTGTTTAACTCGTATTTCTGAACAATTGTATTATTTTTGTTAGTTATGCTCATTGTCTTGCACTTTTTACAGTTTAGAGTAAGTTGCCACTCAGCGCACCAAGCCAAAATAACATCCAGATCGCGCTGAATTTCTAAGCAATCGGCCAAATTTCTTTCTTCCCTACCGCATCATCAGCAAACAAGCTAAAAGGCTTTTCACTTTGTCTCCGAGATCGTTTATAAAAATTAAGAAAAGAAGTGGTCCTGCTACACTTCCTCGAGGTACGCCCGATGTAACATCTAGATTAGAAGAACCTTCTCCTTCAACGACGACATACTGCGACCGACCAGTTAGAAAATCCTTTATCCATTCACAAAGCTGATCCGATATACCTTACGCTCGAAATTTCGCTAAAAGGCGGTTGTGTGGCACAGAGTCAAAGTCTTTCTGAAAATCTAGAAAATCTACTTGTGAACCTGCATCAATAACTTTCATTACGTCGTGTGTAAATAGGGCCAGCTGTGTTTCACATGATCTTTTCTTCCGAAATCCGTGTTGATTTCTTGTAATCAAATTATTATCATCTAGAAAATTAATAATGTTCGAGCATATAATATGCTCCATAACTCTACTACAAACAGATGTTATGGATATGGGTTGATAGTTTCCCGGATCACTTCAATCACCTTTCTTGAAAATCGGAGTTCCTTGCGCTATTTTCAGTCTGAAGGAACTTTTCGCTCTTGAAATTAATATATCAGACAGAAATGTTTCGATTTCCGCCGCATACTCTGAAAATGCTCTTACTGGAATTCCATCCGGGCCCGGTGCTTTCCCCCACTTCAGGAGCTCTAATTGCTTTATGATACCTGCAGTATCTATTCGTTATGATTCCATCTCCAACTCGACACGGCGTGGGAAAACGGGAATACTATCCTTATTTTCATCAGTAAATGAATTGTTGAATACAGAATTTAGTACGTTAGCTTTATCGCAGCTTTCATTAACCTCGGAACCTTCACGAATTAGTGCTGGAATATTGCTATTGGTACAATTGACTTTTCGTATATACGACCAAAATTTCTTTGGGTTTTCTGAGAGACTCTTAGAGATAGAGTTGGAATGAAAATCGTTGAAGGCCTCGCGCATTACATTCCTAATATGTCTTCTTAACTCAGCTAAGGTTTTTAAATCGTTGCAACACCCCTTCCTTCTTGAACGTTCGTAATCTTTTGATTTCGCATGTGTACCACAGTGGATCATCCTCCCTATTTATTGTCCGCTTCGGTATGTGTATATCCATACCTTCCCTGATTATTCGTGTAAATCGAATCCACATCTCTTTAACGGTGCCCTTTGTTGACTTGACGTTATGGTAATTGTTCCTCAGGTAGATTCTAAAACACTCATTTCAGGCCTTACTGAATCTATATGCAATCCGCCCTTTTCTCCTTTTTCGCTTAGTCATTAGTTTGATAGTCGCAATTACCGCTTTGTGATCGCTTATTCCTGTGGTCGTTGAAATATCGGTAAATAATTCTGGCCTATTGGTAACCAGCAGATCTGAAATATCTTCGCTACCGTTATGACACCGCGTAGGTTCATTAACTAGCTGCTCGAGATGATTATCTGACAACAAATCGAGAATTACTTCGGAAGCTGCCTTATCCCTGATACCCGTAATGTGAACGTAATTACGCCAGTCAATATAAGGCAGATTGAAGTCACCTCCTAGAATCATAGCATGATCCTGAAAACGGCTAGCTATACTGTTTACATTATTTCTTAGCTCCTCGGCGATAGCTATGTCGGAATCTGGTGGACGGTAGATGGCGCCTATGATGAGTTTAAGCCATATGATTTCACAGATCGTATCGACGTCTATTTCATTACATGGGAGAAATTTACTCACAGCTATAAATACCCCACCTGCATGGGAATGTAATTTGTCTTTACGAAAAACGTTCATGATATCTTTAAAAGTTTCGGCGGAACTTATTTCCGGTTTTAGCCAACTTTCTGTACCGATAACGATATCCGCTTCTGTGCTACAAATAACGCTTTCAAGTTCCGGTTGTTTGTTACAAACGCTTCTACAGTTAATTACGAGAACTTTTAACTGTCGAGATTCTTTTACGCTCCTCCTACATGCTGGTGTTACATCTGATTGGGTTGCCCGTAACTGTATTTCGTGTTTCGGGTCTTCCTCCCTCAGCCTAAAAAACCACCCAGTGCATTCCACACGGCCCCTGCCACCCGTGTAGCCGATTCACGTGTGTAGTGCCCACCTGACCTATTAAGGGGAACCCTACATGACTCAACCCTGTGGCGAAGATCGAGAAAGCTGCAGCCAATATCGTCACAGAAACGTCGTAGTCTCTAGTTCAGGCCCTCAATACGGCTCTGAACCAGAGGTCCACAATCAGCTCTGTATACGTTATTAGATGTGGTACGGGAAGAACTGCTTCAACTCTCCACACCTGGGGCTGGGCAGATTCTCCGTACTGTGACTGCGGTGAGGTTTCACATTGTGCAGGACTGTCCACTGCGTGCCTTTCCTGGTAGTCTGGAAGACTTGTATTAGGCTACGCCGGAGGCGGTGGCCTGGTTGGAGCGCCTCGACGTCACGTTGTAGTGGTTGTGACTGGCGATCCTGTAGTAGTGGCCGGCTGCGGGCATTGTCCACTGAACTATGTGTATGTATGTGTGTTTACTTTGAAACAAGTTTGTTCAATGATTACTGTATAATTGTTTTTGAATGTTGTAAATGTCATATAGCATTATACGCAAAATAAAAAGCAGCAAATAAGGGCGAGGATTCACAAGCTGCTAATCTTTTACTTTTGATTGTTGTTTATAGTCGAGCAATTTTTTGTTCTAGTCCCTTTCCCTTAACCTGTCTCAGTAAACGGCGCAGCGGCCGCTTTTTTTTTTTTTTTTTTTTTTTTTTTTTGTGCCTCAACGGCTTGTTTGTGAAAAAGTTCCGTTGCCGGGGCAACACTACTTAATGTGTCTCTTTGTATAGGATAGGTTAGTTTGGGGACACTTTTTATTACTCATTGAGGGGAAAACATGACTACGGTTCGTCAGAGACGACCTTATGTGAAAAACCCCTACAGTTTTCTTACAGTCATATCAGTTCTATTCAGGCTGATATATGATGCTTAGTGGTATTTTATATTTGAACCAGTGCCTTGGATTGGTTGTGCCAAGGGTATGGAGCCTTTCATCATTTTCTCTGTTTTGTTCTATACGCTGGTAGAACTTTTCGGTTTGCCTGTGGATTTCAACGTAGATCCGGTTGACGCCGGCTTGGTCGTGTAGGGCGTCTGTTGGTGTATACCTTGATGCACGCAGAGTTGAGTCCCGCGATTCGCACTGCACGCGGCCTGCTCGCGCGTCCGACCGCCGGCTCCACCTGCCTGTGCCTGCGGAGCCGGAATGCCGTGTTTGTTTGCGGGCCGCTGACGGAGCCGCAACAGTCCTGGCGCCTCACGCCAGACCACCAACAAATAACTCCGCGTAGCCTACTTACGCTCCACGCAGCGCACTGTCTGTCGGCGCCTCCTAGTTACGTTTACCTCCTCGCTGACGGTGTCGGTATCTCCTATTCAAGCCGATGGCGTTGTAGGCGCTTTTCCTGTAGTTGCTATACCGGGTGTTAATAATTGAACATCGGGTTTTTAATGCTTTGTAGTATTGATTATATAAAACGTAAAATTATAATTAATAAATGAAATTAAAGAGCAACTCAAACAGTTCTGTTCGTTGGTAGCTGTGAGCATGTGTACGCAATGTTTCCCCCGTCATCCATTAGAAAGTGGTAGTAGCAAAAATGTTGTCTAGTTAACAGAAAGCTTTTTGTGTTCTGCAGTTTGCAATGACCGAATCTGCACTTACTGTGCAACATACGTTCTGGATTAAGTTAAGATGTGATCCCCCAAGTGATAACAACATCCGTAGATGGTATCGTCAGTTTGAAAATCCCGGCTGTCTTTGCTAAGGGAAGAGTACGGGACGACAAAGGAATAGTGAAGAGCAAGTGAAAGTCTTTCACGCGTAGCTCGAAGAAATCAGTTCGGAAGGCTAGTCGAGAATTAACAATTTCGGTGACGACTGTTCGGAAAGTTTAACAGAAACGCTTACAACTACGTCCTTATCGTTTGCAGTCGTTACAGGCTCCAAAGCCTACAAACCATGGTTTACGTGGCAACTTTGTACATGAATGTTGTTGCAAGACGATGAAGATTTCATTGATCATGTTGTTTTCAGTGATGAATCGACAGTTAACCTCAGTGGACATGAGAACACTCATAATGTGTGCATCTGGGGCTCAGAAAATCCTACTGCGATAGTGCAATTACAACGAGACTCCCACAAATTAAATGTTTTTTGTGCCATATCTCTGCAGATTTTTTTTTTTTTTATATATATATATAATTGTAACTGGTACTTCCTACCTTGATGCTCTGCAGCTTTGGCTATTTCCCCGATTGGTAGAAGACGAACCAAATAACTTCATTTGGCAGCAAGATGGTGCACCGCCTCACTGGCATAATGACGTACGCGATTGGTTGAACGTCACTGTAACCGACCGCTTGATTGGCGGCAAAGGTTCCATAGACAGAGCTTGTTTCGCATGGCCTCCACGCTATCCCGATCTGACGCCATGTGATTTCTTCCTGTGGGGGCTCATAAGGATCGTGTGTATGTGCCTCCACTACCAGCTGACGTACCCGACCTAAGAAACAGGACTGAGGCAGCTGTTGCAACAATCTCACCACAAAGACTAATCAACGTTTGGGAAGAAACGGGCTATCGACTCGATGTGTGCCGTGTGACGAGAGGTGCTCACATTGAACACTTGAAACTGTTTGAGTTGCTCTTTCATTTCATGTATTAATTATAATTTTACGTTTTATGTAATAAATACTACAAAGCGTTATAACCCCGATAATCATTTATAAATACACTGTACACTGAATAACGTGTATCGAAATATTGGCCGTCAAAACACGAAGCGTAATTCCACGTTTAAGAATCAGAGCTTTGAAGAGGCAACGCAGTACACTACGGTTATGGTGTTTATTTAAACTAAATCATAAATTGTACCCGAAAAATGAAACGTGCAGTTTTAAAACAAAAGCATTTTAACGCGCTTCTTATTCATAAACCAATATGAACTTCACGTTAAGATTCTTAAATATGCCAATACAGTCCGAGATTCGTGTTAAGGGTTTTTGAAAAGGCCAGTAGAGTCCGAGATTGGAACAGAGGTTCAGAGAAATCGCAGTCAACGTTTTCAGGCAATCAGTAGACTACCCCATCGAAGCACTTAGCTTCGAAGGTTCCTATGATCTTTTTTTAAGTTGCAGCAAGCCAAGTGAAATGCTTCGGATCAGAATTTTAAAGTTTTCAGTACCAGAACGGAAACCAAACATTTAATTTAAAATTATGCTCTAAAACCGACAATTTTATACATTTTTAGTAGTACGTGATAGTTATCTCGTTTATTACTCTTTCTTGGTGTTCTGTCCTGTCGCGATCGCCATTATAGGTATCCCGTTTTACAAATGAAATAACGAGTCCAACAAGAGTCACATTCAACTTCGTTTATTTTCTTTTAAGACATTGTACTCCAAAGATACTAGGTGCAATCGTAAACACATGCTCCAGCGATTATAGCATTCAAACAACTCCAACTCACAATACTCTGAAGAACTCTCTGAATACTGAGAACTCGTCTCTGCCGGTGGCTTATATAAGCTTCCGAGAAAATTCCAGAATATTTAAAAGACTTCCGACCGACAATTCCGGAATTTTAACAATACTTAAACAATTAAAATCACATTAAAACCATCAGAATTAATACAAAATAATTCACAATCCCCACAAATCAGTTCAAAATGTCGCAAAGTGTCCTCTAAACATCGTAGCTCTCGTCAATACTTAGAATTACAAACTCTTAACTAATGTCTCTTGCACAGTACTGCCCTTGAACATATTAAATACCATTTGCATAGTTTCTTCCGATAAAACAAAGTCCATTTATACAAATTCATAATTAATTGCAAGGAAAATATACAAAACCATATTCACTTGCTACAAATAATTCAGAAAATATAATTTCAGTTAAAGTCTGGTTTTTAGGGCTGTTATATATGTCTATTTGAAAGACGCTATTAGCTAGGAACTTTCAATCCAATATAGACACGCAACAAATAGGGAAAATATTTATATCTAAAACTTACTTGACATTTTGTACTATCATGACACATCACCGTGGGGAAATATAAGCTCCGATACCACAAACATATGAGATATAAATTCTGTGGATGTAATAAAAAAGTGCCGCTGTTATAGAAGGTTTTACTGTCAACTACCAACAGTTCCGGTAGGCGCATGAAGTTTGAGAGTTGTGTTTAATCATATGAGCTATGCCAGGACGCTCCGTGGTTCGGATTCCACGTTAAGCTGTAGGTCCCAGAGGAAAGGAACTGGCCGTCCTACCTCCGACACAATGGCTTAGTATGCCTCCTTCGGGAGGATCCAACCAACCTTCGGGTTGTGGACTAAGTTAAGTTTTTTATAGACTTGCAACGAATAGTATATTCGGCCATACGCCGAATACCGAATATTCGGCAGACTTGCTGGCCGAATAGCCGAATATTCGGCAAAAGTATTTGGCCGGAGTGAGTCAAAATCTGTATTGCTGTGCTTGTCTCTCGCGCGCCTGTTAAAGCAGAGTTACCTCCCACCACTCTGTGCCTGTTTTAACAAGCTTGAAGTATGGCCTCAAGTATCTACGTTGGATTATTTATGACATTACTTTTTTTTCTTAATAATAACATCCAATGCGGTGTGAAGTTGGAAAAGCTTTCTTACGATATTTCGTAATACGGGATAAGCAATTGGTATAACCTTCTTAAGACGGAATTGCTGATACCACTTTCTGAACTGCCCCCTACATAGTACGATAGTTGTATTAGGATATGCCATTCTTCACTATATGGATCGATAAAAGAATGCAGTATTTCCGTAGTCACAACATCCTGATACCTCGTTTTTAAGTCTGTGAGAAGGGTATTTAGACTAAATGTTGATAATAGGCCAAAATGTCATCATCCTCAACGTTTGTCAGTTACAAGCTGGAGAACTGGGAAGATTCATGGTTTCCGTTTTGTTTGAATATATTAATTTTGACAAGAAAACCTAAAATTATGACCTTAGTTTTATTAAATTCAGACTATCACTTTGAAACAGCAAGTCAACACAATTAAAATTAGCAAATATATCTGTTAAATAAGCCGTGTATGGTTTTCATTTCATCTATACTAAAAACTTGAAATTACTTTACTAAATGCCTGAACTGTTGAAAGTGGGTGGATCCCCCGTTTTCACTTCGTGGATTCCAAACTTTCCTTGTTACTCACACAGAAGTTCCTGTAGGGTCAATATCAAGACCTTGGGAATCATTGCTCTATGTTTTTGAGATAAACTTCACCACATTCATCAGATCGACATCGCACCGTCACCGTATAAATAAACCAAACTAATAGCAGTAGATGACGGTGTATCTCACGGACTGCAATATTGCCAACTTGACTGCTGCTCAATGGGAGCTTTTAGAGCAACTTTTGAGATTACTACAACCATTTGAAGAACTAACAAAAATCACCAGTTCCGGAATGCATGCATTTCTGAAATTATTCCGTATGTTGTTACTCTAACGCGATATTGCGATAAAACTAGCACATCAGAGCTAACAGCCAACTTAAGCCAAGTGAGACTTGTCATACAACAAGGGTTGAACGAACGATTTGAAGACATTGCCACAAATAAAAATTATTTGTCGGCAACCGCTTTGGACCCTTGCTTCAACTGCAAAGAGAAAAATCAAGGCAGTATATTTTGATCGATGGTCTAAAGACGTACTGTGAACCAAGCAGCGACGACAGCGCGAATTCGTCCCCTATTCAGTCCAAGAGGATGACGGAAGAGTCGGGTCACAGTCAGAGTACACACTCATCTTTTATGGATTGTTTTGAAGAGATTGTTACAGAGAAATGTAGGATCAATGCAGGGACATCACAAGAAAAAAATGCAGTTGAAACTGAAATTGATGTTAATTTAAATATTAATAGTATATCATGGCATGATAATCCGTACATTTCGTGGAAAGCAGGAAGAGAGAAATTTCCGTGTTTGACAAAGCTTGCAGCAAAATACTTGTCCACGCCAGGAAGCAGTGTTTATTCGGAGCGGCTTTTCTCTGAAGCTGGAATGTCTGCGAAAAGAAAAGAAGTATACTACTACCTGACAATGCAGAAAAATTAGTATTTCTGCATCACAATCTTCCAATCCTACATTTCAGTTATGATGATTCCAGTGAATAGGTATTTAATATTTTTGTTTTGCTTTGACATCGTGTAAGTTGACCATGCACGATTATTTTTTGTAATTGTAAGTTAAATACATTACCTTGCAATGAATCAATCGTTTTATTTTAGGCAATTGTCTAACTAAAAAAAATCATAAGTATTCGGTATTCGGCCGAATAGTAACTAGATATTCGGTATTCGGCCGAATAGTAAAAAAGTGGCCGAATAGGCCGAATACCGAATAGTTGCCGAATATTCGTTGCAAGCCTAGTTTTTTACCAACAGTTTGTGCTGTGAAGTAGCCAGGATGTTGCTGTTAGGAATCATGGTGTCGGTCTGAAATTTTAATGAAAACTGAACATCGTCTTTTTTGTCGTTTACGTGAAGTTCTCCTGTTCCGTGTTCCTTGTCCAGCAGTGACAGGCGCAGTGCGTGGTAATTCAAACTCTCACCAGGCAGCGCCACCAGTGCCATTCCAGGATACGCATTGCTTTATAAAAACTCCCTGAAGATCACAGGCACTAGGGCGGGAGAAGTGATATGTCTGTATATTCCTTAAAAGTTCTGCCCAATCACTACGCAAATCATTTGAATATTTGCTGTTGTTGTAGGAGCCATTCAGTTTTTAGAGCTGACTTGATAAGGCACAGAAAATGTGGTTCCCTGCTGAATATGGTCGGTAACGGCATAGAATGATCCATACAATCCAGCTCTATTAATGCTTTTTAAAAAGCTGTCATCTGTTTATTATATAGACTGCTCCCTTCTTCTAAGTAGCATCTTCCCCGTAGTTGCTTTCTCTTCAGTTATAACCTCCAAGCATTTAAAATTCATCCAATTGAAGTCGAGCAAATCCCATTAATTAATTTGCTAGAAACTCTGTAGATCTTACGGCGACGTGGCCCTAAATATGTCGTCTTTTGATCCACGTACACAGAGTAGAGGTCACCTTTTTAAAAAAATATTTAAAGATATTCAATGGTAATAAAATAGCTCATCAAATGGTCGCTAATTCTACAGAAGTTACAACACCAAGTCGTTAGTGTATATTCTCAACTGTTTTTTAATAAATAATCAATTCAAAGCACGCGGACAAAACAAAACACAATTATAGTACATCACTTCTCGAATTACTAATATATTCATATAATTCTTCTGCGACACTCACAGTCCAAAACTTATAGTTTTTTACACACACCTTCCTTCGTTTTTTTCTTTAAGAATCTCTCACACCAGACCAAAAATTTTCTACCTCATTCTTTTCAAAGATATACTACCCACTGACAATGTTTGTTAATCTGTGGACTTCCTCGAGGTTAGAAATTATATCATGTACATCATTACAATCAATATTTAAATGATAATTAATTACAATTAACAAAATAATATTTAAATGATAAATAATTTCATAATTGGGGTGGTAGCATATGTTATACAGTTTTCCTTTAAACTTGTGCAAACTTTCCTTCATGTGTAAGAGTTACGTTCTCGATTGCCGGCCCATATCTTCTCAATCATTCCTTCGCTTTTGTAAGTGGCAGGTTTATTTTATTTTAAATTTTCACATTAATATCATCTCATGGCATATCTTACTGTTCGATAGTGTTTTCTAATTCCTTGAAGCATCTCTATTTATCTCCACATATGTGCGATGAATTTTCGAGATTTTTAACCTTCTCTGTTATTTATCTGGATTCTCCACTTCTGAATGGCACCCAGACATTTTCCCTGGCTTTACGTCTCTCAACAGCGAGGTCTTTAGAGACGGGAAAGGATGGGGGCAAGGAATGGGAAGGTATTCGGCCATGGCCTTTTGAAGGAAGCATCCCGGAATTTGCCTGGAGTGTTTTGGGAAACCATGGAAAACCCAAATCTGGATGCCCGGACGGGGATTCGAACCACCGATCTCCCGAATGCGAGGCCAGAACGCTATCCGTTACACCACCACGCTCGGGCTTATAATTAGACGTATTAATATTCAATGTTTGTTATTTAAGGATGGTTAGGTCTGATTTATATTCGTAACAATACTTTTCTTACGTCTCCCATCTCTTGATATTTTGAATTATACGCAATCTGCTGAGAACTTCGCGTGGTTATAACACTAGATATTCTGTGTGAGTTGGTGGGTTATTACTCTCAACAGTGATCTTCGTTTAAGTGCGTTTTATTTCGTGTTTTACATCGGAAATATTGTTTTAAAACAACGATCCGTTCCGGGGTTCGAGGTCGAACATGAGGTGACGGAGACAGGCGATCATTTCCGATCAGTTACGACCGTAACGCTGACACTCACCTCGGCGCCGTGAAGGCTAAGGCGCGCCGTGTCTCTAAGCGAAGTAACGTGGACGTTAAATATTCATTACGGCCGGGATGCGCCGCCACCAACAGCCGGAATAAATTTTTCGCTTTCACGTGACTTTAATTGTTGGTCGGGCGCTCGAGTAAAGTTTCGAGAAATTTAAAATTCTAAATGATGGCCCGCGCTGCGAGCTATGCAGGCGACGCGACGGGTGGCTTCCAATTACCTCCGCGAGAGGCGCTGCGCGGCTACTGTCGGCGGACGACCTGTGTCTCGTCACCCTGCTGGTTTGCAAAGATCAGTGCGGAAAACTAAACTCATTACAAACATAAAAGATTCTCTGAAATTTTTAATGACACATATTGGCCGAATTGAAAAGGTAAGGGGTATCAGATATTTAGGGGGAGATATTTCAAGAAAATTGATTAGAAAAGTTTGAAATAGAAGAAATGAAAAGTAAAATGGAAAGAGCGTATGGTATTACTAAGAATTTTTACAGCAAAAAGTGCCTACCTAAAAGTCTTAAGATAAGACACAATAATACAGTGGTGAAACCAGAATACCTCTATGCAAGTGAATGACTGATATTAAATTATAAACTGCATAAGCTTGAAGTATTGGAAAAGAGAAGTATAAGGATAATTTAGGGTCCATTGAAAAATACATTATAATGGAAGTTGAGAACTATGGAGGAAATATGTGATAACATTGAAAAAATAACAGAATCAATCAGAAAAAGGAGTGATATTTTCTGGAAATATGTATCGCATGGCTGACTCCAGGCTAACAAAAAAGATATTAAAATATTTTTGGGAGAAAAATCAATTATAACCTGCATTCAAGAGATTAAGAAAGAGTTGAAATGAAAAATATCAGTGAACCGGACGCTAAGGGAAGAGAAAATTTTCGAAAGCAGATTTCGAATATGGCAGGATTCCCAGGCAGAGAAGAGAAGAAAACGTATGCAAAATTGTCTGAAGAGAAGGAAAAAATACAGAATGAAGGAGTACTTGGAAGGAAGAAAAAAAAAACAATAGGAGAGGAATTGGAACAGGCACGTGGTCCCTAGATGGCCATAACGAAAAGAAGAACAAGAAGAAAATAACGGCAAATAACATGAGTCATAGAGTGGTTACTTTTTTTTAATTTAAGCAAAAACAATTTGTGCAAATCATATGAATGTACAGATATGCGTGCATTAAAAAGTGAACAGGGTTGTAACTGAAAACATAGAACTCATAAATGAATACAGTTTTTCTCGGAGTTGTTTGTGTCTCTGGAAGCAAATCGAGTGATACTCTGTATTATTTACTCGGTTTGTCTACCGAGAAACCTTCTTAGCGGATTAAGATATGTTTGGTTCATCATTGCGGCTGGAATTCTTTACGGTATTTTTAAATATCGGCTCTTTGCGCCTTATATTGGAAGAGGCTGGGATGTTTAAAATTTAACTTCTAATTTTAACTTTGCGCGTCCTGAGTTCGTAGCCCTGTGTAGGCACTAACACGTGCAGTAGTCGACCTGAAGTAACACCAGCCGTGGAACAACCCATTAGCAATTACTTCCTTACAAAAAGGATTTCGGAAAAAAATTATATTTAACCACACTTCCGACGTGCTAGTATCTATTGCGGAGGAATTTCTTTTTCTCCAGGTATACGTAAGCTACTTGAATCATGATGCCAGTGCATTGAACTCAAGTAGAAACGTCTAAATTTTTTACTTTTCGAAAAACAAATTATTAAAGATGCTGCTAATTGCGTGGCATCTTTTATGAATCCGAGTCACCAGTGTGTGTAGCTAAGTGTTCACTTCAATCCCTCGCGTCTCCACATCTTTTGTTGGGTGAAGACAGAAAACTCCATCGTAAGGGGACGTTAAGATTGGCGGTCTTATCAACGTCTTTCGGAAGATTAGGCCGGGACCCTCTCCACTCTTTCATCAGTCATAAAGAAGACAAACAATTCACTGTGTTGAACACACTCACTCCGCCACAGTCAAATGCATAGTAGCACTTACGAACAGTACGCAAGTTAATACGTCCGGTACACAGGGAATGGATGGGAATTTAGCTTCTTCCTTTTAATAAAACCATTAGGTATCACCTCTACATACGTCCATCGCAACCATGCAGGCGTGCAAACCAAATGTTAAAAACTTGTTTCGAGGGACAGCAAACTTGATGCACCTCCGCCCACACTCAAACACAGCGAACAGAAATATTGACTGTATTTGGTACAGTGTCTTAAGTGTCTCCTTGACTAGAATTGGACAAACCATTACTTCTCTCGTCCGAACATACACAAAACAGTGGTTGACGCCTTCTGGAACCGTCGATTGCGAAATGAAACCCGCGGTTCATACTCCGATGAATCCTCCAACTCAAACGTTAACAACGGCTTCGTCGGGACCAGCCAGCATGAAGAACAGCGCACCTGCTGAGTGTCCTGCCTCTGTGCTGAGGCCGGACGCGGTAGCAGGAGTACGCTTACCTTGCATAGTCGGTAAGGTTGGTGACAACACATTCGCACAGTGAAATAACTACATGAATTACCAGTTCTCAACTTTCGATCAAAATGAAAATAACAAACTTGTTTCTTACTGTATGACGCCGTATGGTGACTCAATGGTTATGGTGTCTCACTGGAGATCGAAACATTCCCGGTTCGAATCCCTGTTACGGCGAGGATTTTTAAAGGCCCTTAACTCGACCTTCACCTCTGGCACAGCTTACTGTTTACTGTGAAGTTCGCCAGAACACTTCCGTGGCTCGGATTCCGTGTTGAACTGTAGGTCCCCTGTACCCGGCAGGGTTACCGGGTTAGGCAAGGCGGCAGCGATATACGCGGAATGCGCAGCCAATACAGACCCAGTCACTACCTCATTACGAGTTTACATTAATATTTTATTACTTTAAACCGTAGCTTCTATCTTTCCATTTTTCATCGAACGTCAAAATTTTTTTCAGTATAATAGATTACGTTTTACAAAATTATATCAGTTTATTCCATATTACAGAAAAACAGCTACATGTCAAAATTAAATAACAATTAAAAAGTAACTATTAGAATGTAGAAACAATCTGATAAAATTTATTTGAAACAAAATTTAATCTTTTACACTACTTTCTGTGTACAACCGTATCTGCAGAGTATAAAAAGTAATATTCAAATATAGCCAACGTTCGTATTATTTCCATATTTGCAGTTTTCTAAAAGGGCACCCAGAAATTAGATTATCGATTGTTCTAGTTCCGTTCGACTGTAGGAAATATATTATTTGGAGGATAAATAACATCAGATCATAACCACAACAATTCTAAGAAACAGAAAAAAGAACATATGTTCAGGTTTCCAAGCTGATGTAACACAGAAATTGTGCAACAAATTTGTATTTGAATAATATACTTTGGAGCTATGCCGCGTTCATTACCTGAGCTGATGGCTGATATCCTACAGTCTTCGTCAGAGATATTGTTTATCTAATTAAATAATCAACGCGGCATAACCCGAAAGTGTATTAACCATGAACAAAGACGGCAGCTGAAGTCTTATGAATCATTAAACGCGTATTTGTTTTAGAATGTGATAGTCAAATACAATGTCACGCGATCGCTATACGTACCGTAGAAGCGTTTAAGCGATGACGTAGCTGTCCCTCAGCGTTGAATGCCGCCAGAGCCTCCTCGCGCACGCCGGGGCGGTCTACAGCGACAGGCGCAGGTCCCGCCTGGGCCGTATGAAGCGAGTGCTCTAGTTGAAGTGGTCGGCGCCCTGTAACTAACATCTCACTCGTGTCGTACGCATGACGATTACAAACCCTAAACAGGTTTTAATTGAATTTTCAGGCCATGAATCGCGCTTTTAGGACCGCAGAAACAATACAAGAACTCCGCTACCACGCCCCTTCAAAAAACAATGTAAGAAATACTCAACCAGGTCCCTTGCAAAACATGTCCTACTGGGCCATATTGTAGACAACATTATTAGCGAGTAAACACGCTACAGTACTATGAACGCAATAGTAGACAAGTCATTCGTAGTTAATTGTCTTAGTAGTATGCTACATTCGTACCGCTAAGAAAAACACGAAATACCACTTGGACTATAAAACGGCTGTCCCGTTCCATATATATAAAATTGCGATGGAGCGCACGCTCCTGTGGCAATATACCTACACATCATTCAACTAATTTTTACTTCAAATTCTTTTAATGGTTTTGGTAAATTATTCATTAATTCTCTTGGCAATTTATTCCACTACCTTACACCCTTGCCTACGAAAGAAAATTTTCCCACACCCTTACGCCTCAAATCAAGTGCCAGCTAGTGGTCATGGTCAACCTTACCCTTCCAAGCATCTCTCTTAATTTTCCCACCAATATTTTTCCATGCTTCATCACCAATTATAGGACCTGTACACACCCATGACTCTCTTCACCCTCCTTCTATCCTCCAATGAATCCCACTCCAGCTCCTTCATCATATTAGTTACCGATTATGTTTTGCGGCAATTTCCAAAGACAAATCTGGAAGCTCTTCTCTGCATCTCCTCCAACTCCTGTATTTGATACGCAAAATGTGGGTCCCATACTTGGCCACCATATTCCAGCAGTGGTTATCTTGAGGTAGAGAGTTGCTGAGTGCGCGCGTGTTACTCGTTGGTTGGCAGAGCTTGAAGTCCTGAGTTTCCACGTAACGCGCAGCCCACTTGCTGTCGCTCAAGCTAAGCCAGTGATTTTTTTTTTTTTTTTTTTTTTTTTTTTTTAAATGGCTTTCGGCAGCTGTGGCCATACAGCCAGCTCAACGTGGTTATTGTAGCTTCCAGTTAATCATTTATCATCCAGTGTTTTTTATATATATATATATCGTATCTTCTCAGTATGGACACCACAGGACGGACAGGACATTCACACAGACACACAACACTTAACATCCATGCCCGCGGCCGGATTCGAACCGGCGACCTTCGGCACGCGGAGCTAGCACTCTAGCCCCTACGCTACCGAGGCCGGCAAACTAAGCCAGTGATGCTACCGGGTTTACGCCTAACACCACACGAATTGAGCAAACCTTTGTCGGAGGTCACTTAAAGTCGGCCGACGTCTCAGTGAACAATCACAAAACTCTAGATTCTAGAACAAACTCGAAGGAAGAACTGGAAGAAGGAGAAAAGTTTGGCGTATTAACAGCTATCAGGTAACCGTAACGTTTACCTTCTAAATTTCAATGTTTCCGGATTACAGTCTTATATATAAAAACGTTGGATACCCCAAAAACATAATTTGGCGTCACAAATATTTTATTTGTTCTCTCTGGTTTTACTTCCGATGGAAATCTTCCGAGATCTTTACTTCGATGGCTCTATGTGTAATTGGTATTTGTTTACAGAGAACGACAAATGCCAAATTTTTACAACGCTTATTGTGCATTCCCGGTGTGTCGTATGAAGGTTGGGCCACACAAGACGCACCGAGCTCGCACCGCACCGACAGTTTTCTTATTGTTGCCACTAACTCGACCGAGTGTCGGATGACGTGCGGTATCGTTTGAACTCACTTCAATCGCGTTAGTGAAAACAATAAGAAAATTGTCGGTGCGGTGCGGGCTCGGTGCGTCTTGTGTGGCCCAACCTTCATACGACATTAGTATGCTTTACTTTTTGACAATGCGGACCGGTGTAGGGCCGATCGATATGGAGAAGCGTATACAAAGCGTTCGGAAATTTTCGGTCCTTTACGACTAAATGTTTTAGCGTTACTGATTGTTTTAGAAAAGTTTCCTTTTTTCAGCCTCACTTTATGTAGATAGACTCCTTGCATGTTCGAATTAACTAATCAAAGGATTGCCAGAGGTGAAGGACGATTTTAATTCCTGTAAAAATTGCATCCGTGACCCGCATTTTGAACCGGGGATCATCCATACCCGAATCACACGCCGCAAAGAGCTGAATCTAGAAGTATTGAAAAATATATATATAATCATATAGAAGTCATTTGTTTTTTGGGATAGCAATAATAAATTATATGATAAAAATAGGGTATTTATTTTTCATTACATCCAGATGGTTACGGGGTACTGAAAGTCTCTGGTTCAAATTCCTGTCTCAGCTGTAATTTTTATGGGTCTTAAAATTGAGATTCACCAGGCAAAACTTTGATTTGTTAATGCTAGGTTCGAATTTCACGTTAATTTGTAGGTCTCCTTTTAAAATTAGGAGACAACGATAGAGGTGTACTGCGCGGCTGATAAGAAACTCTGTGAATGGAATTTTTATATCACATAAAATTATTATTATTTTACAGAATCTTTGCAGTCCGTATTTAAATTAAAATCTATAATAAGCATAATTTTTGTTAAAAAATATTGAGTGAATCTAAAGGAACCTCAACCAAAACAAACACGTGAAATGTGAAGTGAATGACGCTTGACAATTCATTGTGACTATGTAAAGATACACGAGAATCTTTCAATCCAGTACAGTGCGACTATCATTTGTTAAAACTGCGTTGGCATATCATTTTTGACTTAAGAGATCAAACAGTGACGTGATAACAGGAGTAAGGCAAAAAATATATATTTTAACGTA
Source organism: Vandiemenella viatica (assembly GCA_031002005.1). Taxonomy (NCBI): domain Eukaryota; kingdom Metazoa; phylum Arthropoda; class Insecta; order Orthoptera; family Morabidae; genus Vandiemenella; species Vandiemenella viatica. The sequence continues at coordinate 12,328,432 of JARYHS010012519.1, forward strand.
CTTTATTACTTTAGTAAATAATAGGGCTAAGTGTGCCTACGCAAAATAAGGTACTGTACTCTATAACAAAGTACGGGTGGTAGCCGCAGCTACGATCCCCAAGTCACTTTTAAGGTAATTTTTCTAACATTAATTCCGTGAAACAACCAAGTGAAAACGTTAAAGGAGCCTGAAAACCGAGTAGGAACCCGTCCGTCACACAGCCGAGCTACGGACCAGTGTGGATGCGAGGGGGGCGAGCCGACACTCTTCTGAGTGTCGGTGCGGTGACGGTGCGGGCTCGGTGCTGCTTAGTGTGGCCCGACCTTGATCCGTGGAGTAGGCGCGACTGCGATTGAGCGATCAGATTGTGTCCCTGCAAGTCACTCAGGCGTCACTCATCGTTAATCACTGCTGTCAGCCCGCTACTTGTTCACCGCGGGGCAATGTGTTCAGAATGGACAGCAATTTATTGCCAACAACTGCTGCCGACTCACTTGCTACTGTCAAACCATTTTCCGACCCTTCCACCAACAGTTTAGCGTAAACCTTCCGACTGATCTTCACTTTGTAGGTCGATTCAGATTCCACAAATTTATTTTTCAAAAATGTCTTTTTGTTTGTTTTATCTGTGCCATATCCCGACATCCACAAGGGATGTTCGTTCCGTTTCTGTATTTTGAGAGCATATCTCTGATGCGTGGATGTTTTCTCTCTTCTTCAATAAAAATACCCTGCCACGCAGCAGTTGCTTCTACACATTTTAAATGAGCTTTTGTTAATGTACAGTTCTCACCTTTTTACAGCAGCAGTAGCAATTAAACTACCTAGTAGAATTCCACTTGTATATCCTGCCTTACTTTGTATGTCTCAAGTGCTTTGTACTCTGACCCAACGAAGTCAAAATCCAAGGAGTTTAATAAAACAATCCTGTGATCTATTATACTAGATACAAAAGTGCAATAATCTTTTTATTACAGTAAAGTCATTAATTACAACTTTTTCTGATTTAATGTGTTTCTCCAAATGCTATAACTTAGTTTTATGGAAATGAAACTTTGAAATTAGACTTATAAGCCAAATATTTTACTTAACCTTAAATTTTCCTTGATTACGGGAGCAGCGTTCTAATTAGTCTGCATAGATATTAGCAAAGAGAGTTGAAAGTAGATGAACTGGCCATAATATCCGTGTGCATTCTGAGAACCTTGGATCAAATACTATCATCACATTCACCCTGCAGCGTGGAATATAGATGCACCGCTATTCGAAGAGCAGATTCGAGCGTAAAGTCTTGCGTTGTTGCATGCACTTAATTTATTTTGTTTACTCTCAGAAGAAGAACGAATTTTTCTTGGAAACTAGAAGAGAGAGTGCACGGTATATATCCATCTGTTTTACAACTCTGGCAAAGAATAATTCTGTTTAGTAATATGAAAGAAGAACTTTGATTTGAGATTCATTTCATTAGACTAATTACTAATTATTTTCAACTCTTATCAGTTTTATTGTTGTTTTTTTTTCAATCAAATTCGTTTTAAATGTTTCAAACTGGTATTAACACCACCGAAATCGACTTATATGTGTGAAACATTCTCCCTCTAGTAAAAAAAACCCTCTCGCCATTGAAATCAATCATCAACACAGACGCTACGCCCGAAAATCACAGATTTTTTTTTTCCAACGAAAACTAACAGCAAATTAAAAACAGTACGGAATCTGTCCAGACCAGTTTCACACTAGTCGCGTCGGCCAGACAGACTCGAACGCTTTTGACGTAGCCCCGGATGCGGTTTATCATCAAGGTTTTACCCGCTTTCCTCAGGTCAGCACTAAGATCTAAGGTGGAAATAATTTTATTATATTGTATTTAGAACTTGAAAGAGCTTCTAGAAGTTTCCAAGAAACAAACAGCAGAATGTGTCGTGGAAGAAAGGATAATAAAAAAACAGTTTTCTCGACATAATGGTGCGAGAGGCCACTCAGTTTAGAAAAACACCACATAAAAATTGTAGAACCAAAGAAAAAAAATCGGTAAAATATTATGTGGGCTCAGTAGCAACAAGAGTTTAAAGATTTTGTGGTGGCCACGTCTGAGAAAATTCGTTAGTATTACATTCCACCCCCATCGATTCCAATGAGTATTTGGTATGTTGTATTATATTTAAAAAAATAACTCTGAAATAATTTTTATAGGAGGAAAACATTTTTTAAATGGCGGGGAGGTTGTTAGTGGTGTGAAGGGAAAATCCCGGCCCGCAGGCGCAGGTTGTTTGACGGTCTCCGTCGCTATCCTCTGGGTTAGCTGGTTCCAACTCAGGAAGCGGTGGAAATTTTCTCTATTCCGGAGTAAAGGAAGTGTTAGTGCACAAATTCTAATTACGAGATTGCGTGCCAAAGTCTAGGGTTAAACTGAGCGTGGTGGGTGAGTGGTTAACGCTCTGGCCTCGCATTCGGGAGGACGGCGGTTCGAATCTCCGTCCGGGCATCCAGACTTGGGATTTCCATGGTTTTCCCAAATTCCTCCATGCGACTGCCGGGATGCTTCCTTCACAAGGGCCATGCTATAATTCCTTCCCGTTCCCTGTTCTCAATCCCATCGCAACTCTAATGACTTCAACGTCGACGAGGCGTAAAGCCATTAGTAAATAAAAAAAAAAACAGTCGTCTCCGCTCTTCTTGCTGGGTGCGAATCTGAGACGTTGCAGATGGTGTTCGTTTGTTTTGTACCTCATACACATCACACCATACTGTGCACACACACATCACAGTTACCCGCACGAAGCGTGTTACATCAGAACACTAGCTGGGTTTTGTCACGGAGCTGTGATATCATGCTCCATAGTAACTGTAACAGTTTTCGTTAGTTTAATATTACAGAGATGTGGTGTTGACATCTGGAGATATCCAGTGGTACTCAATGTTACATTCCCTCACAATGAAGCTATATAGAAGCACGTTTCCAGCCCTTCTAAATGGACAAAAAAAGAATTACTTGCTTTTATAGAGTAAAGAGAAAAATAAAAAATTATCTTCCGTTCCTATATGTGCTGCATTACTGGCAGCCTGCGTGTGTTCGAAATAAGCCATTTGCCGGAGGTGATTTGTAGGCAGTAAATATGACGATGTAGCAGCGCGCACAATGCGCTGCAAAGCAAACAACAAATACGGCAGAGCTCCCTGTCAGTGGCTGCAGGCGTCTCGTAAACATCGCTCAAACTGCCGGCAGGTGAGAAACCAGCAACAGGTGGGGTACTGCGTGGGTTGAAGCACCGTCCCTCCACAGCGAAATCATGCACTTCCCAGTAGCAGCCGCGGGGTATCCAGGACACGGCATTCAGACTGATGATTCACACGTGGTTTCAACTGCAACACCATCTGCAGTTGGCAGCTCTCTTAGGAATGGCTTTACTCCTCAAGAAGGTGGCACAATCAGTCGTCGAAACGCTGAGGTTCTTCAGTAGAATCTGCTGGTTAACCCGTGAAGCCTTCATTCCAAACATCTCCCAGGAAAGCACACGTTCTTATCTGCACTTTGTGTTCCAGAGATTGCCTTACACCTGTGTAAGTATTTTTACCAGCTCCTGCTGTGGCTTCATATGTGAGAGATCATGTCGGATATGTAGCTGCAGTTTCTGTTAGCGCCTGCAGCTTACTGCATAACACTTTCGTGTCTCGTTGTTAATGTTTAATGTTTGCTTTTTGCTGTCTGTGCTTTGTTAAAGTATCGATAAAATCAGATTAGATATGTGGATGAAAAGATTCAAATGATTCGGTGCAAATGGTATTTCTTCTGGTCCCTATCCGTTCCAGTTGTCGGCAACCATCTTGGCTGTCTCGTCTCTGCTCGTAGATGCTCGGATTAACTCCGTAGTTGTCTTGGAGGTCCATATTCTCAGATTTTTTAACCAAGAAGTTCTTCTTCTACCAGCACTTCTCTTTCCTGGTATTTTCCCCTGGAGAACATATTGCAGGAGTTCATAGCGGCTATTATTCCTCATGATGTGGCCAAGGTACTGAAGCTTCCGTTTCTCTACAGTGGTCAGTGTTTCCATGTCTTTTTTTCATTTTGCGGAGCACTTCAGCATTTGTGGTGTGGTCTGTCCATGGTATTCTCAACATTCTATAAGCACATTTTATAAGCTTCTAACCTTTTACTGATTGTTTCCGTTAATGTCCACGTTTCAACGCCATACAGGAGGACAGAGAACACATAGCAGCGTAGGAGTCTCATCTTCGTGGTAATTGATAAATTATGAATTTTAAAAAGGTTATTCATTTTACTGAAGTAGCCCTGGCTTTACCAATACGTGATTTTACTTCCTCAAATGGTTCCCATTGGCTGTTTACTGTGGTGCCAAGATACGTATACCTTGATACACATTCAATGGTCTTCTGGTTAATCATAATGTGGCATTGTGAGTTGTTGTTTTTGCCAATGACCATTGCTTTTGACTTATTTATATTAATGTCGAGTCCGTATTCGTAGCTGCATTGTGACAATTCAGAGAGGGAGATTAAATGTTTAAACAAAAATCTACCTACAATAGATGCAGGTAGTGTCGAACAGAAAAGCAGTGACACGGGGCCTAGCCTTTGGGCAATACTGCTTTTACACTCAGACAATAAACATTATCCGCCGATTTTCGTGTTTGCCCTGATACATCGAAGCAGATCGTGTGCGGCACAGTTTGGTATTTTGCTTCACTGCTGCAGTATTGTTCTTCTCGCGTGCTTGGTGAGCGCTAGAGTCCTGGGTTCGAATGCGGGAGAATCGAGTCGCAATTCCCGTTTTGATTTCCGCAAATTACTTCAAGTGAATGGCGAAAAAGTTGCTTCTAAAGGCCATGGTCGAATTCATTTCCGTTCCTTTCACCCCATTCTTCCCTGTATCTAATGACATCGACGCTGACAAGGTGTAATGTTATAACAACAAACAACTTCTGTACCTTCCCTATAGTTTCTACTATTTTCCTTGTTTAGTAATGGTCTCCCTGTGTTTCCTTTTTTTTGTTTGGGCTTTACGCTTCGTCCACAGCGAGGTCATTAGAGGTGGCATGGAATTGGGGCAAGGATCGGGAAGGAATTGAGCCATGGCCTTTTTGAAGGAAGCATCCCGGCATTCACCTGGAGTGATTTGGGGAAACCATGGAAAACCCAAATCTTGATGTCCGTACGGGGATTGGAACCAGCGTCCTCCCGAATGCGAAGCCAGAGCTTAACCGTTCACCCACCACGCTCGGTCGTGCCTTTTAGATTTCCAGAAAGCCTTTGACTCTGTGCCACACAACCGCCTTTTAGCGAAGCTTCGAGCGTACGGTATATCGGATCAGCTTTGTGAATGGATAAAGGATTTTCTAACTGGTCGGTCGCAGTATGTTGTCGTTGAAAGAGAAAGTGCTTCTTATCTAGATGTTACATCGGGTGTACCTCAAGGAAGTGTAATAGTATCACTTCTTTTCTTAATTTTTATAAACGATCTCGGAGACAAAGTGAAAAGCCTTTTTAGATTTTTTGCTGAAGATGCGGTTATTTATAGGGAAGTAAGAAATTTGGCCGATTGCTTAGAAATTCAGCGTGATCTGGATGTTATTTTGGCTTGGTGCGCCGAGTGGCAACTTACTTTAAATTGTAAAAAGTGCAAGACAATGAGCATAACTAACAAAAAGAATCCAATTGTTCAGAAATACGAGTATTTTTTTTTTATGGCTTTTGGCAGCTGTGGCCATACAGCCAGCTCAATGTGTTATATTAAAGCCTCCAGTGAATCAGTTAAATCCAGTGTTTATATAGTCTTCAAAGTGCGGACGCCACAGGACGGACAGGACACACACACACAACACTTAACATCCATGCCCGCGGCCGGATTCGAACCGGCGACCTTCGGCACGTGGAGCTAGCACTCTAGCCCCTACGCTACCGAGGCCGGCAGAAATACGAGTTAAACAATACAGTTATTGATATGGTAGATTCTATTAAATATTTGGTAGTAACAGTACGAAGGAACATGAAATGGGACATACACATTAATTCGTTAGTAGGTAGAGCAAATTCTAGGCTGCGATTCATAGGTCGAATCTTGAAAAATTGTAATGAACAAACAAAGGAGATAACATACAAATCTCTTGTGCGTCCACATTTGGATTATTGTTTTGCCATTTGGGACCCGTATCGTAAGGGGTTGATCGAAAGTATAGAGAAAGTACAGAGAAGAGCCGCTCGATTCGTGACCGCTTGCTACAGTCCTTATGATAGCGTCACAGAACTGATTAGTAGACTAGGCTGGGAGTGTCTGGTAGATAGACGACACACGTTTCGTTTAAACTTATTGGTAAACATGCGTACTCCCACTTTCACTTACTAGTGTAGTGAAATACTTCTTCCACCAACCTATTTGAGTCGGAAGGACAGGAAAGATAAAATTAGAGAAATAAGGTGCCGGACTGATTCTTATATGAATTCTTTTTTCCCTCGTACCATTAGGGATTGGAATGCACAGCAAAGAGATTAGCTTTCGTGCTGAGCACCCTCTGCCACCCACAATTTTGTGAATTGCAGACTATATATGTAGATGTAGATGTTCTACCTCGCACTCAAGCGCCTCACTTCTGTTATTAGCTTTTTCCTCGCGCTGTAACCTCCATGGCACTTCTGCTACTGTTCCGCACCAAATCTGACGGCTTCTGTCCTTATTGCACTGCACCCATTCAGGGACCCAAATAACCTAAAAAAAAATCGTAACTCTATCATAAAAGTACCTTTAAGATTGATGGGCAGTCTGTGAAATACTGTTACGATGAGGTTCGAATCCCAGTCCTGCCGTCCAAGTTTTGGTTTCCACTAAATCCCAAAGTCACTCCAGTATATTATGTCAGGATGGTTCCTTAAAAAAGGCCATGACTGAATTCCTTCCCGTTTCTTGGCCACAGTCCTTTACAGGCTCTTATGATCTTGACGAGTCGTAAATCAGTCTGGCTGTATTGAATATCACGCAGTAATAAATGTCCTCATATTAATGGCGACTGAAATTCACTGTGCACACTTCACCTTCGTGTTGAACGCCGCGGCAGTGCTTGGGTGTGACGCTACTGTGCGTGTGGCCTCGGAGCCCTCCGTCAGATCAACATTTCAAGGATCACTGTCTCATTCCGTCAAACGAGAGCAGAGCGCTCAACTCAAGCAATGATTTCATGCATACATTCACGACATGCGTCGTTGCTGATCTAATACCACTTTTTTTTAGCTACAAAGGTTAGATATAAGTTAAATAAAAGCAAACTCTCGGGACTATTACGAGCCATTGTTTCAACATTTTTCTTGAGAACACACACTGAGCGTCTGCAACTGAAGTGATGTCAAAGGCCATAGTCAGGCTGAAGGTAATTTCCACGGTTACGCGGTCGTAAATCTGACAGTACTGCTGAGAGTCGCTATGAACTCACCGGCAGTAACAGCCGACTTGATTTGTGATTGGCGTCAAACACGATGACTGTTAAACTCTGTGCTTTCGACGTGTCATTTATTATCGCATGATAAAGGAAGAAGTGCCGCGTATTTTTGTAATACATTTAAATAATTCTTTTGTGAGAGATTAATTTTTAATTTCATCTAATTTTCAGTAAATTATATGTCCCGGAAGCATTCTCACCTGCTCACGTCGATTGTTTTTTGTTTTTTTCTTTTCTTTTTTTCTTTTCTTATCTCAGAATCTTCGAGTGGAATTTCCCTACATTTAACTTTTACTGACTTTAATTTTAAATTCTTTCACTTTGTCAGCTAAATTGTTCATAATTTTTCCTCCGTAATTTGTGTTCCTCTCGTCCAACCGAAAAACAAAACAAATTTAAACAAATGCTCCTATACGTCTAAAATCAAATCTTGGATGTGTCTTCCCTTCCACACAGTACTGCTAGTTCCTAAACCAAAACCTGTTCGGGTTTCATCACCAAGATATAACCAGCACTCTTTTCACCCACCTCCCCTCTTCTCATGACTCCGCCCAGCTCCGTCATCGTATTACTTTGGCTCTGGCTTCGCATTTGGGAGTACGCTGGTTCTAATCCCCGGCTGTGCTTCCCGATTTGGGTTATCTATGGTTTCCCCAAATCACCACCAATCGAATGCCGGGATATTTCCTTCAAAATCCCATGGCCTAATTCCTTCCCGTTCCTTGTTCCTAGTCATTTCCCGCCTATAATGACCTCGACGTCGACGAGACGTAAAGCCATGAGTAAAAAAAAAAAAGAAGTTAGTGGCTGTGTTCTCAAACAGGACAGGATACTGTTCCTTGCGCTCCCTCTAACTACTGTCGACAACGCCAGTAATGTGAGTCCCACTCTAATCCCAAGCTACAGTGTGAGCAAAGTTTCGTACAGCAACTCCTTCACTTCCCAGGTACATCCCCTCATCGCCATACAGACGCTTTTCACGTCTCTCTTAACCACCTGTTCACTATCAACTCTTACGCCAAGAAACTTACTCTTCATGTCTCGAGCAAACAGGCTCGGCTCCACTCTGTAATCATGCAAAACCCTTACGCCTGGGGCCATGGAAAGGGAAGGAATACGGTCATGGCCTATTGAATGATTCATTCCAGCGTATACCTGGCTTGATTTTGGGTAACCATGGCAAAGTGAAATGCGAATGCAGGATAGGAATCGAACCTGCGTTCTCCTTAACTCAATACCAGATTCTCACGGCTCACAAATCACGTTCGGTAAGTTTTATACGGCAGAGGTTCTGGTAAAACTCGTGTAAAAAATTAATTCTGACGGAAACGGATAGCTTCTGGTGCGATGTTAGCTACTAACATCTTACTTTTGCCAGAAAGTCTGTATTTGGCAAAGTAATCTACACAATTGCATACAAAACTTTTAGCTCATGAAGGGATACCCAAACAAACCGGAATTATCTTTTAGAAGCTATACACCATCAATTTTTTTTTTTTTTTTTACAAAACAAACTAATCCCCTCAAAATATATAACTAATACACTCGTCCCACTGGTGCTTCCATTGTTCAAAACATTTTCTGTAGTCATCCTTGGATATGGCTGACAGCTCTTCCTTCGTTTTTTTTTTCCCCCTTGACCTCTTCAATATTGTCGGATCGCTGTCCTTTCATGCCCCTTTTCATGCGTGGAAGTAAGAAAAAGTCGCACGGAGCTAGGTCAGGCGAGCAAGGTGCGTGGGGCAGCGGAACCATGCCATTTTTAGCCAAAAACTGCCTAACAGAGACAGCCTTGGTGGAAGAACCAGTCTCCTGTCTGCCACAAATCGGGTCTTTTTTTATGAACGTTGCTGCTTAACCTTTTTAAAACTTCCAAATAAAAGGTTTGATTGACGGTCTGATGTGGAGGAACAAACTCTGAATGAACTACACTCTTGGCATCAAAAAAGCAAATGAGCATTGTTTTGATGTTTGATTTAACTTGATGATATTTTTTTGGACGGAGTGATACTAACCTCTTCGATTGGCTTGACTGTTGTTTTGTATCTGGGTCGTAACCATAGCACCACGACTCACCACCGCTAATGACCTTTCACAGAACATCTGGATCAATTTCAAGCTGTTGTTTCAAGCACGACATGTTTCAACTAGACGTTCATTTTGATTGTCAGCCAGGACCCGAGGAACAAACTTGGCAGCAACCCTTTTAATTCCTAAATCTTCGGTTAAAAAACGCTGAACCGAGCTCCAAGATAACCCACTAATCTCTGATAGTTGATCAATTGTCTGTCGATGGTCTGAAAACACAAGCTCTTAAATTTTTCAAAATATTCGTCGTTTAGGGCAGTTGATAGGCGTCCAGAACGAGTTTTCACATGAATCGAGATGTCGCCATTTTCAAACCGAGCGAACCACTCGTACACGTGAGTTTTGCCCATAGCGCCATCATTGTAAACTGTTTTCAACATTAAAACAGTTTCAGCAACATTTTTACTGAGTAGAAAACAAAATGTCACGCTGCACGTTGTTTACTTAAACTTGCCATAATCAAAAACGAAACAGCGCTATTAAAAACAATCATTGCAGATTAACAGAACAAGCGAAGTCGACATCACATGCGGCACTGAATTGGCAATGAGTTGCGTCCTCACGTACTACACAAGCTCCGCGTTCCGGTTGTTTCCGGGTGCCCCCTGGTACGCTGTCGGAACTGTGCTTTGTTTGTCCGTGTGTTCGTGATAGTGACAGTTAGGGTACCGGCTCCCGGCTTGGCGCTGCGCTGTCCGCTGTTTGCCGGCCACTCGGTGGCGCCGTAACGAGGCCCGGCCGTGACGAGGCAGCTTTCAGTAATTACTGTTTATTTTTCATTTCAAGTATTGCTTTCAGGCAGCTGCCAAACACAAAAAGAGCGACCTCGGCGGCTGTCAGTCGCTACTGGATGCCTGCCTGCCCCTCGGCGTATCGAAACAAAAGGAGGCCCCCCCGCCTCGACCCAGCCCCGCCACTCCAAGCCATCGCACCTCAGTCGACAGTAGACCCGACTTGAGTTTCACCAGCCACATTGTTTTACGTTAAGAGACATATTTTTTTACACAGCCAGTATTCTCTGTCATTTCTTCAAAAAGCAAGGTTTTATGGGAGTTGTTATCTTAGGATATTTTCTCCTTTTAGCAAGGTTGGTCAATTCTTCTGAGTTGGTTTGTCTTTGTGTAGGTGCATTAGTTTATTAAGCTCAATGGTCTTTTATGTCGGTCCGCTGAAATGTCATACTGGCCGATGTTTTTGACCATTTGATTTTTAGACTTCTGGAGCTTTTGCAGAATGATTTTGCCAACAGCCCGAATCTATCCAGGAGCATTGGCAGTGCAGTAGCCTCGTGTAGGGCATCGGTCGGGAAATGACATGCCCGGTTTTGAATGACTTGTAGCTTTTGTATTTCATGATTTGCTGGGTATGCCCATACGGGACATGCATATTCCATGAATGGTCTGGTGAGGGCAGTGTAGATTTTGATTCCAATAGTTGGAGATAGTCGACTATTAAAATTGATGAGTGGGTAGAGTTGTTGTAGTCTCTATGTGGGCGTGCTACGTTAGTTTCCTATCTAGTGTGACCCCTAGATAGTGAACAGTTGTAGACCAGGGGATGTCCTTGCCATTGAGGTGTAATAGAGGATGCGGTATCACCGGTAGCGCTGGGTCGCATCTTCGCGTAAGCATAATGGTTTGCGTTTTAGCAGGATTGGTTTCTATTTTCCACCTCCTAGTCCAAGCAAGAGTTTTCTGTAGGACTTCCTGGAGGCGTCGAGTTACAATAGCTCTGCTTCTGCTGAGGGAGAAGTATGCGGTGTCATCTGCGTAGGTCGCAACCTCTACGCCGGGGTTATTTGGCACGTCGGCGGTGTACAGTGTGTATAGTACTGGTCCGAGAACCGACCCTTGGGGGACACCGGCCCGGATCCGTCTTCTACTTGAGAAAGCATTGTTGACATGAACACTGAATGTGCGGCCGGTGAATTTAGAAAACATCGTACTGAAGTTATAGGCACCGATTTTCGAATTACACCGGTGAGAGAGTCATCCGCAGCCCTGGTCAACAACCTAACACACCACCTCGAATTCTGCCTTTCCTGCACATTGTCAGTGTAGATATTTTAAGCGAAATAACGTGGCTTTACCCATGTCGTTAAGAACTTGACATCAGTTTGCAGATTTCCCCCCCCCCCCCTTCGTGGCTTAGCGCCTCATCAACGCGGAGGTCACTAGAGGAGGGGAAGACTAAGAAAACGCGACAGAAGGAATTCTACCATTTCCAAGAAACCGTACCAACGTACCTGCATTTAGCTGGAGTGATGCGGGGAAATCATGGAGAACCGGAATCTGAATGGTCGGACAGGGATTTGAACCAGTGCGTTATCGCTTATCCCTCCCACTCGGTTACCAGTAACAGTTAATCATCTCCTTATTCCAGTAGTTCCTTTTCTCCATATGGATCACATGTTGATTCTAGTTAAGCTATAATTCTTCCACTGTTTCTATGATATTGTGTTGAATTTGTCAGTTTCTCTTATTGCAGAATTTCTTTCAGAAAATGGTACAACGTGTAGTGAGACGATATATTTGTATAATCTTAAGATGTTCTCTTTTCATTTTAGTAACATTCCAAAATTCAAACCCACACTCTGTTATAGACAATTTCGACCCTCATCTGAACTTTGTGGGTCAAAATAGAAGATTTAATTTTTGCACGGTTGGTATTCTTTGATAAGTTCGACTTTCTATATCTCGGGAACATTCTCCACACCGCAAGGAAATGCTGCCAAGTTAATTATATTCTCTCTTACAGGCTTTGTTGTAATGACGTTTCGCTTCAAGGTTGCTTGCATTTTTTCACCACTACTAATAATCGGTTATCTCATTATTGAATTTAAAACCCCGCTTATTATATTCTTCGAGTAGTTTCCTTAATACAAAATAATTGTTAATTTCATTATTAGCGTCAATAATATTGTACTATGTAAAGCCAAGTATGTTGAAACGAGGGGTACGAAGCTATATATTTTCAATTTTATTACAAAACAACCTTATCCCCTTCAAAATTCTCTCTATTATAACTAATACATTTGTCCACCTGTGCTTCCACTGTTCGAAAAATTTTCTGTAGTCATCATTAAAAATGGCTGACAGCTCCTCCCTCGTTTTTTTCTTGACCTCTTCAATGTTGTCAAATCGGTGTCCTTTCAAGTCCCTTTTCACGCGTGGAAATAAGAAAAAGTCGCACGGAGCCAGGTCAGGCGAGTAAGGTGCGTGGGGCAGCGGAATCAGTCGACAGTCTGAGAGCACAAGCTCTCGAATTTTTTCAACATTTTCGTCGATTCGCGCAGTTGATGGACGTCCAGAACGAGGTTTGACATCAATCGACAGGTCGCCATTTTTAAATCGAGCGAACCACTCGTACACTTGAGTTTTTCGCATAGCGTCAACTTTTCGACATTAAAACAGTTTCAGCGGCATCTTTAGTGAGTAGAAAACAAAATTTCACAGCTGCACGTTGTTCACTTACACTTTTCATCATCTAAAACGAAACAATAACAAAACAGCGCTAGTAAAATCAATCATTGCAGACTAATAAAACAAGCCAAGTCGACAACGCAAGCGGCACTGAACTGGCAGTGAGTTGTGCTGTAGACGCGTACGACACAAGCTCCGCCCACGGCAGTGCTGTTCCGGTTATTTTTGTGTCCCCCCGGGTACAGTGTTGTCCCCTGCCTTCAGCGTTCCGCCTGAGCTGCGCAGCAGCCGGGCCGCCGGCGCTTAGCGTGGGCGGCGGCGAAACAAAGGCGGATCGCCTCGTCAGCGAGAGGTAAGCACCCGGCGGCACTGCCTCGACGCTCCAGGCGAGAGTCGAGATCGTAACAGCTACTCTCTCACTCAAACCAACTAAAGCGCCTCATTCAGTCACCTGCGTAAACAAAACAAACTGCAGACACAGTGGCGTTCCATGTATTCCATAAAACTGTCACAGCTGTAATCAATTGTCAATGTGTAGTTCGTTGATATTACCGAAATATTGCTTAAAGTCGTTCAATATACATTCTCTTCTTTTCCCGTTTCGAGATAGTTTCCAAATAAAGATAAAGGAGGGTTTTGTCTGGTTACGAACAAGTACCTGGGTGACCGATCTTCGCTCGCCATATTTCGATTTCTGTTCAATATGAAAGATTTTGAGTAAAGCTTGATTAAAGTTAAAAGTTTTTCTTGAAGGCTTCTTAGGCATTTTTAAGTTCACACTTCGTAGCAAAGAGAAGTTTAACTAACATCAGTAGACTTACAAATACCTGTATCTACGAGATAAGGTTACAGCCGCTTCCGTGATACCGAATCCAAGAATTGCTCCCTTTTTCGTAAAATCGTGTTACAAACTTGAAAAGCAAATCGTTTTACAGGGTGTTACAAAAAGGTACGGCCAAACTTTCAGGAAACATTCCTCACACACCAACAAAGAAAATATGTCATGTGGACATGTGTCCGGAAACACTTACTTTCCATGTTAGAGCTCATTTTAGTTTCG
>JARYHS010012519.1:12343428-12370428 GCA_031002005.1 Vandiemenella viatica
GGAAATATATTATTTGGAGGATAAATAACATCAGATCATAACCACAACAATTCTAAGAAAAAGAAAAAAGAACATATGTTCAGGTTTCCAAGCTAATGTAACACAGAAAAATATGCAACAAATTCGTATTTGATGAACATACTTTGGAGCTATGCCGCGTTCATCACCTGAGCTGTTGGCTGGTATCCTACAGTCTTCGTCAAAGATACTGTTTATCTAATCAAATAATCAACGCGGCATAACCCGAAAGTCTATTAACCATGAACAAAGACGGCAGCTGAAGTCTTATGAATCATTAAACGCGTATTTGTTTTAGAATGTGATACTCAAATACAATGTCACGCGATCGCTATACTTACCGTTGAAGCGTGTAGGTGATGACGTAGCGGTCCCTCAGCGATGACGTAGCCGCCAGAGCCTCCTCGCGCACGCCGGGGCGGTCTACAGCGACAGGCGCAGGTCCCGCCTGGGCCGTATGAGGCGAGTGCTCTAGTTGAAATGGTCGACGCCCTGTAACTGACATCTCACTCGTGTCGTACGCATGACGATTACAAACCCTAAACAGGTTTTAATTGAATTTTCAGGCCATGAATCGCGCTTTTAGGACCGCAGAAACAATGCAAGAATTCCACAACCACGCCCCTTCAAAACCAATACAAGAAATACTCAACCAGGTTCCGTCCAAAACAAGTCCTACTGACCCATATTGTAGACAACATTATTAGCGAGTAAGAACGCTACAGTACTATGAGCGCAATAGTAGATAAGTCATTCGTAGTTAATTGTTTAGTAGTATTCTACATTCGTACCGCTAAAAAGAACACGAAACACCTCTTGGACTATAAAACGGCTATCCCGTTGCATATATATATATATATATATATCTACGAGGCGTATTTTTTAAGTAAGTACCGTTTTGTCACACCGTGGCTGCAGCGCTACGGTCGGCGTTCCGCGCATGCGCACTGGGTACCTGCATCTCTTGCCTACGCACAGACGCCATTACAGTCTAATTATTCCTTGTTTACGTTGTTCACTGAGTGTTTAAGATGCTCCGATAATCGTGAGTCCCGCCGACTGTGAAGTACGGGGTGTTCTATGATTTCTTTGTGCTAAAGGCCTAAAACCGATCGATATTCATCGTGAGATCTGTGCAGTTTACGGACAAAACATTATGAGTGATGGAATGGTGAGAAAGTGGGTGAGAGCATTTAAAGATGGCCGCACAAATGTGCATGAGGAACAACCGAGTGGACGTCCTTCGATCGTTAATGAAAGTTTGGTGCAGAAAGTGGACAATAAGGCGAGAGAAAACAGACGCTTTACTATTTCTTCGTTGTGTGATGACTTTTCTAATGTTTCTCGTAGTGTTTTGTATGGCATTGTGACCGAGCACTTGAATTACCGAAAATTGTGCTCACGTTGGGTACCGAAAATGTTAACGGATATGCACAAAACCAAACGTTTAGGCAGTGCATTGACTTTCCTTGAGCGGTACCACAACGATGGTGATGATTTCTTAAGCCAAATTATTACGAGCGATGAGATATGGGTGGCCTACGTCACACCTGAATCAAAGCAACAGTCCATGGAATGGCGGCATTCAGATTCACCCAAAAAAGTGAAGTTCAAGCAAACGATTTCTGCCCGGAAAATCATGTGCACAGTTTTTTGGGACAGAAAAGGAGTATTGCTTGTGGAATTTCTGCCTCGTAATGAGACAATCAATGCAGCAGCTTATTGTGAGACATTGAACAATCTGCGCTGTTCAATCCAGAAGAAAAGACGGGGCAAGTTGAGCAAGGACATCTTTTCGATGGGAAACTCTAGATCATCCTCCGTACAGCCCTGATCTGGGGCCCAGTGACTACCATCTGTTCCTGCACTTGAAGAAACACCTGGGTGATCAGCGTCTTGAAGACGATAACGAAGTCGAAACAGTTGTGATGCAGTGGTTAACAAGTCAGGAGGCGGATTTCTATGAGTAGGGTTTTCAAAAACTGGTACTACGTTATGACAAGTGCCTCAATATTGAACGGAATTGTGTAGAAAAGTAGAGTAAGGTACAGGCTTTCATGTAAAAATAAAATTATTGATATATATTTGCAAGTCTTTTTTTAATTTCAAAACGGTACTTACTTAAAAAAACATGCCTCGTATATATATAAAATTGCGATGGAGCGCACGCTCCTGTGGCAATATCGCGACACATCCTTCAACTAAATTCTTTCAAATTCTTTTAATGGTTTTGGTAAATTATTCATTAATTCTCTTGGCAATTTATTCCACTCCCTTACACCCTTTCCTAAGAAAGAAAATTTTCCTACACCCTTACGCCTGAAATCAAGTGCCAGCGAGTAGTCATGGTCAACCTTACCCTTCCAAGCATCTCTATTAATTTTCCCACCAATATTTTTCCATGCTTCGTCACCAATTATATGCCTTGTACACACCCATGACTTTCTTCACCCTTCTTCTATACTCCAATGAATCCCACTCCAGCTCCTTTATCATATTAGTTACATACTGTGTCTTGCGGCAATTTCCAAAGACAAATCTAGAAGCTCTTCTCTGCATCTCCTCCAACTCCTGTATTTGATACGCAAAATGTGGGTCCCATACTAGGCCACCATATTCCAGCAGTGGTTATCTTGAGGTAGAGAGTTGCTAAGTGCGCGCGTGTTACTCGTTGGTTGGCAGAGCCTCAAGTCCTGAGTTTCCACGTAACGCGCAGCCCACTTGCTGTGGCTCAAGCTAAGCCAGTGATGCTACCGGCTTTACGCCTAACATCACACGAATTGAGCAAACCTTCGTCGGAGGTCACTTAAAGTGAACAATCACAAAACTCTAGATTCTAGAGTAAACTCGAAGGAAGAACTGGAAGAAGGAGAAAAGTTTGGTATATTAACAGCTATCAGGTAACCATAACGGTTACCTTCTAAATTTCAATGTTTCGGGTTTACAGTCATATATATATATATATATATATATATATATATATATATATATATATATATATATATGTAAAAACGTTGAACAGCCCAAAAACATAATTTGGCGTCACAAATATTTTATTTCTTCTCTCTGGTTTTACTTCCGATGGCAATACAGAGAATGACAAATGCCAAATTTTTACAACGCTGATTGTGCATTCCCGGTGTGTGGTATGAAGGTTGGGCCACACAAGACGCACCGAGCCCGCACCGCACCGACACTTTTCTTATTGTTGTCACTAACTCGATTGAAGTGAGTTCAAACGATACCGCACGTCATCCGACACTCGGCCGAGTGTCGGCCGTCATTAGTTTGCTTTACTATTTGACAATGCGGGCCGGTGTAGGGCCGATCGATATGGAGAAGCGTATACAAGCGTTCGGAAATTTTCGGTTCTTTACGACTAAATGTTTTAGCGTTACTGATTGTTTTAGAAAAGTTTGCTTTTTTTTCAGCATCACTTTAGGTGCATCTGACGTTACTAAAATGTAGATACACTCCTTGCATGTTCGAATTAACTAACCAAAGCATTGCCAGAGGTGAAGGACGATTTTAATTCCTGTAAAAATTGCATCCGTGACCCGGATTTTGAACCGGGGGCCTTCCATATCCGAATCACACGCCGTAAACATCTGAATCTAGTACTGCAAAATATGTATCCAGTCATGTAACAGTACATTTGTGTTTTGGGATAACAGAAATAGACGATACAGAAGAAGAGTACCTTTATTTCATTGTGTTTGAATAATTATTTTCCATTACATCCAAATTTGTCTCTTGACTCAGATGGTTACGGCGTACGATTGGGGTACTGAAAGTCTTTGGTCCAAATCCTTGTCTCAGCTGTAATTTTTATGGGTCTTAAAATTGACATTCACCTCTGGCAACGCTTTGATTTGTTAATGCTAAGATGCTAGGACGCTCCGTGGTTCGAATTTCACGTTAATCTGTAGGTCTCCTTTTAAAATTAGGAGACAACATTAGAGGTGTACTGCGCGGCTGATAAGAAACTCTGTGAATGGAATTTTTATATCACATAAAATTATTATTATTTTACAGAATCTTTGCAGTCCGTATTTAAATTAAAATCTATAATAAGCTTATAATTTTTGTTAAAAAATGTTGAGTGAATCTAAAGGAACCTCAACCAAAACAAACACGTTAAATGTGAAGTGAGTGACGCTTGACAATTCATTGTGACTATGTAAAGATACAAGAGAATCTTTCATCCAGTACAGTGCGACGATCATTTGTTAAAACTGCGTTGGCATACTATTTTTGACTTAAGAGATCAAACAGTGACGTGATAACAGGAGTCAGGCAAAAAAATATATTTTAACGTACTTTATTACTTTAGTAAATAATGGGGCTAAGTGTACCTACGCAAAATAAGGTACTGTACTCTATAACAAAGTATGGGTGGTAGCCGCAGCTACGATCCCCAAGTCACTTCTAAGGTAATTTTTCTAACATTTATTCCGTGAAACAACCAAGTGTAAACGTTAAAGGAGCCTGAAAACCGAGTAGGAGCCCGTCCGTCACAAGGCCGAGCTACGGACCAGTGTGGATGCGAGTGGGGCGAGCCGACACTCTGCTGAGGGTAAACATGCAGAATAGGTGTGATTAGAAGGCTGTGATTTCTCAGAGTATAGTTCCTACCTGCCGCCTTAGGACGGCGCCACCAGCGCACAGAGCCCGCGCATTTGAAATACAGTTTCAAGACGAAAAGAAAACAAAGTTGTAGGAGCGCGCATTTGAAATAGGAGCCACAGTTTCAAGACGAATATCACTCATGGTCAATAACATCACCACGTTTTATATTTCCAAGTGGAACCATGTTTTATTCCTATAATAAGTGTATTTTAATGATGTACGATGTATTTCAGTAAATATAAAAAGCCATATATACCCAATCTAATTTTCACACTTGTCCTGAATTAGCGCCGTCCAGACGCAACTTATACATGGTCAGTAAAATCACGACGGTGTAATTCCCATGTGGAACCATGTTTTATTCGTGTCACAAGTGTACCTTAAGTATATACAATGTATTTCAGTAAATTTAAGAAGCCATATATACCCAATCTAATTTTCACACTTGTCCTGCATTAGCGCCGTCCAGACGCAACTTATACATGGTCAGTAAAATCACGACGGTGTAATTCCCATGTGGAACCATGTTTTATTCGTGTCACAAGTGTACCTTAAGTATATACAATGTATTTCAGTAAATTTAAGAAGCCATATATACCCAATCTAATTTTCACACTTGTCCTGCATTAGCGCCGTCCAGACGCAACTTATACATGGTCAGTAAAATCACGACGGTGTAATTCCCAAATGGAACCATGTTTTATTCGTGTCAAAAGTGTACTTTGATGATATAAGATGTATTTCAGTAAATCTAAATAGCCAAATATAGTCTGTAATTGTGACAACTACCTTACAGGCAAACCACGCAGGCGCTTGCTACATATTCTATTTCTGCCCCAATGAACAAATACTGCTGATTAATCTGTAATAGGTCTTACTTCGCAGTTGATGAACAAGAATTGAATAAATAATATCGTCAGAACAACATGTTCTTGACGGAATTATTTATTGAATTATTGTTCAGCAATTTCGAAAATATGTCTTCTTACCTGATTAATAATGCACAGCCTAGTCATGCATTCCTAACGGCCAATATCAGTGCTATATAGTCAAAGTCTCAATCTCCACAGGACCTTCCAGAGCATCAAAGTTAATAAGTTACATTTTCAACAAATTTTAAACCGAACTGTGTAGGGGGAGAGGGGGGGGGGTTAGGTCTAATTATGTAAACGTGTCGGTCTGGAGCAACAGCGAACGAACACAACAGGGAAAAAAAAAAAAAAAAAAAAAAAAGCGGAACACCAGAACAGTTGTTTTTGTCGGAATATTTGTAAAATTATATACTTCTTACTACATACTCTATTCTTCTAGTTACTTAAGACACCTATGATAATTATATGATGTTATTGTGTGATAATTAAATATTTAATATTCGCTTGTGAGAATGCTTATCACCTTAATGGAACTACCTTTTTTTTAAACCATTTCAATAATCGGTTTTTGACATAACTATCAGTAGATGCTAGAATTGACGATGTCTCATCACCACTTCTCATTCTAAATAACATCTCACTATTGGAATGTTTGTGACTTTGCAAATTTGCAGGCGATGCTTTAACCTTTTTTTGCCCTGATATGATCAATAGAGAATGTTAAATCGTCATGAAACCAAATCTTGCTCCTCTTCGGTACCCTTACATGGATTATTATATCTCATGTAACCAAGCTGCATTATTATTATTGATTTGTATTCCAATGTTATTGTAGACAGGGAGAAAAAAAATATATAGTTGTCCCAAGCACCCATTTCAATTTATACCTTTTTCAGTTTTAAAAAATAAAAATAAAAAAAAGAAGAAGAATCCTTCCAGCTTTACGCTTTGTCAAAGAACGGAAAAAATCATCCATTGTCCCTTCAAAGGAACCATTCCAGTAATAACGTGGAGGGATTTGGGTAAACCATAGAAATCCAAAATCTCGATTACCCGACAGGGATTTGTAGGCACGTCCACCCGAATGCTCAACCAGGGCGTTACCTCTCACCCATCACGTTCAGTTCTAGCCACCTACTTGTGCCAAACAAATGTTGCTGGTTTTTCTCAACAACCCGAGCGTAGCGGATGAGTGGTTAGCGCTCTGACCTCGCATTGGCGAGCAACATGGTTTACCCAAATTACTCCAGGAAAATGCCGGAATGATTCCTTCAAAAGGTCAAGGACGAATTACTTCCCATTCATTATCAACATTCCCATACCGCATCTAAATACCTCAATGTAAACGAGGTGTAAAGCCACAAGTAAAAAAATAAATAAATAAAAATTGTAGTCAAGGAAAACGCGTGTACAACTAGTGGAAATCTTTAAATGAAACTACGTTCCAGGTACGAAATTAAAGGGTAGATCGTATACTGACAATTCCAGTATCGCCACAGCAGATGCAGAATATGCAAAACATTGGAGAAAATTAGAGACTGTATATTTGGCTGGAAAATTTACTAAAATACATCTTATATCATTAAAGTACACTTTTGACACGAATAAAACATGGTTCCACTTGGGAATTACACCGTCGTGATTTTACTGACCATGTATAAGTTGCGTCTGGACGGCGCTAATGCAGGACAAGTGTGAAAATTAGATTGGGTATATATGGCTTTTTAAATTTACTGAAATACATTGTATATACTTAAGGTACACTTGTGACACGAATAAAACATGGTTCCACATAGGAATTACACCGTCGTGTTTTTACTGACCATGTATAAGTTGCGTCTGGACGGCGCTAATGCAGGACAAGTGTGAAAATTAGATTGGGTATATATGGCTTTTTAAATTTACTGAAATACATTGTATATACTTAAGGTACACTTGTGACACGAATAAAACATGGTTCCACATGGGAATTACACCGTCGTGATTTTACTGACCATGTATAAGTTGCGTCTGGACGGCGCTAATGCAGGACAAGTGTGAAAATTAGATTGGGTATATATGGCTTTTTAAATTTACTGAAATACATTGTATATACTTAAGGTACACTTGTGACACGAATAAAACATGGTTCCACATGGGAATTACACCGTCGTGATTTTACTGACCATGCATAAGTTGCGTCTGGACGGCGCTAATGCAGGACAAGTGTGAAAATTAGATTGGGTATATATGGCTTTTTAAATTTACTGAAATACACGTACATCATTAAAATACACTTATGATACAAATAAAACATGGTTCCACTTGGAAATTTAAAAGGTGGTGATTTTATTGACCATGTATGGTATTCGTCTTGAAACTGTAATTCAAATGCGTGGGCTCCTATTTCAATTGCGCGCGCTCCTACAACTTTCTTTTCCTGTGTGCGCTGGTGGCGCCGTCTTAAGGCGGCAGGTAGGAACTATACCCTTAGAAATCACAGCCTTCTAATCACACCTATTCTGCATGTATACCCTGCTGAGTGTCGGCGCGGTGACGGTGCGGGCTCGGTGCGGCTTAGTGTGGCCCGACCTTGATCCGTGGAGTAGGCGCGACTGCGATTGAGCGATCAGATTGTGTCCCTGCAAGTCACTCAGGCGTCACTCATCGTTAATCACTGCTGTCAGGCCGCTACTTGTTCAGCGCGGGGCAATGTGTTCAGAATGGACAGCAATTTATTGCCAACAATTGCTGCCGACTCACTTGCTAGTGTCAAACCATTTCCCGACCCTTCCACCAACAATTTAACGTAATCCTTCCGACTGATCTTCACTTTTTAGGTCGATTCAGATTCCACAAATTTATTTTCCTTATTTTTCAAGAGTGTCCTTTTTTTTTTATCTGTGCCATATCCCGACATCCACAAGGGATGTTCGTTCCGTTTCTGTATTTTGAGAGCATATCTCTGATGCGTGGATGTTTGCTCTCTTCTTCAATAAAAATACCCTGCCGCGCACCAGTTGCTTCCACACATTTTAAATGAGCTTTTGTTAATGTACAGTTCTCACATTTTTACAGCAGCAGTAGCAATTAAACTACCTAGTAGAATTCCACTTGTATAGCCTGCCTTACTTTGTATGTCTGAAGTGCTTTGTACTCTTACCCAACGAAGTCAAAATCCAAGGAGTTTAATAAAAGAATCCTGTGATCTATTAAAGATAATTGATACTAAAAGCAAAAGTGCAATAAACTTTTTATTACAGTAGTCATTTATTACAACTTTTTTGATTTAATAAGTTTCTCCAAATGCTATAACTTAGTTTTACGGAGATGAAACTTTGAAATTAGACTTTTAAGTCAAATATTTCACTTAACAAGTTTCCTTGATTACGGGAGCAGCGTTCTAATTAATCTGCATAGATGGTAGCAAAGACAGTTGAAAGTAGATGAACTGGCCATTATATCCGTATGCATTCTGAGAACCTTGAATCAAATATTATCATCACATTCACCTTGGAGCGTAGAATATAGATGCACCGCTAATTCGAGGAGTAGATTCGAGCGTAAAATTTTGCGTTGTTGCATGCACTTAATTTATTTTGTTTACTCTCGGAAGAAGAACGAATTTATCTTGGAAACTAGTAGAGAGATTACACGGTATATATCCATCTGTTTTACAACTCTGGCAAAGAATAATTCTGTTTAGTAATATGAAAGAAGAACTTTGATTAGAGATTCATTTCATTAGACTAATTACTAATCATTTTCAACTCTTGTCAATTTTATTGTTCTTTCAACTAAATTCGTTTCAAGTAGTTCAAACTGATAGTGACACCACCAAAATCGATTCATATGTGTAAAAAACACTGAGGCTACGACTCACGAAAATCACAGATTTTTTTTCCAACTAAAACTAACAGCAAATTAAAAACAGTACGGAATCTATCCAGACCAGTTTCGCACTAGTCGCGTCGACCAGAAAGACTCGACCGGTTTTGACGTAGCCTTGGATACGGTTTATCATCAAGGTTTTCCCCGTTTTCCTCAGGTCAGCACAAGTCTTCAATTCCATGTAATAACTACGACTTTGCTGTTGCGCTGATTGCTTTACAGTAACAATGAGGAGAACAACGCACATCACAGGTTCCTGATTGGTCGGAACTCTGTTTCGTGTGGCGATTTAGGAGCCATTCTGACAAGAATGCTTCCTCAAATGCCCCACTACGAGATTAATTATTTTCTAATCTTCTATAGTAGACTAAAATCCAAGGTAGAATTAATTTTATCATCCGCTGAATATTGTATTTAGAGTTTGAAAGAGCTTCTAGAAGTTTCCAGGAAACAAATTGCAGAATGTGTCGTACAATGAAAGATTTAAAAAAAATCAGCTTTCTCGACATAATAGTGCGGGAGGCCACTCAGTTTAAAAATCACCGCAGAAAAATTGTAGAAGCAAAAAAAAAAAAAAAAAAAAAAAAAAAAAAAAAAAAAAAAAAAAAAATCGGTAAAATATATCTGTGCTCAGTAGCAACAAGAGTTTAAAGATTTTCCAGAAATTTTGGGATATCCACGTCTGAGAAAAATTCATTGCAATTATAATCTGTCCCCTTCGATTCAAATGAGTATTTGGTATGTTATATTATATAAACATTAACGCTGAAATAATTATTATAAGAGGAAAACATTTTTTAAGTGGCGGCGAGATTGTAACTCGACTTTAGGGATGCGGAGGGAAAATCCAGACCCGGAGGCTCATGTTGTGACGGTCTCCGTCGCTATCCTCTGGGTTAGCTGGTTCCAATTCCGGAAGCGGAGGAAATTTTCTCCATTCGTGAGTAAAAGAAGTGTTAGTGCACAATTTCTAGTTACCAGATTGCTTGCCAAACTCTAGGCTTAAACCGAAAGTGGTGGGTGAGTGGTTAACGCTCTGGCCTCGCATTCAGGAGGATGGTGGTTCGAATCCCCGTCTGGGCATCCAGTCTTGGGATTCAAATCACTCCATGCGAATGCCGGGATGCTTCCTTCAAAAGGGCCATGGCAGAATTCCTCCCCGTTCCTTGTAATCAATCCCATCCCAATATGAAGGGTGTCTTTGGAAAAAGTAGGCCTAAACAACCCGGTTACTAATTTTACCCTCTCGTTTGTTTTATACCTGATGCACATCACACCATACTGTACACACACATATCACAGTTACCGGCACGAAGAGTGTTACATCAGAATACTGGCTGGGTTTTGCCACGGAGGTGTAATATCATGCTCCATAGTAACTGTTGCAGTTTTCGTTAGTCTAATATTATAGAGATGTCGTGTTGGCATCTGGAGATATCCAGTGGTACTCTATGTTACATTCCCTCACAGTGAAGCTATATAGAAGCACGTTTCCAGCCCTCCTAAATCTACATCTACATCCATACTCTGCAATTGACAAACATTGTGTGTGGCAGAGGGTGCTAAGCACCAACCTTAGTTCTGCGCATTCCAATCCCGAACAGAACGAGGAAAGAAAGAATACATAAGTGTATCAGTAAGGCATCTTATTTCTCGAATCTTATCCCTCCGGTCATTGCGACCTAAATAGGTTGACTGAAGGAGTATTTCATTACACTCGTAAGTTAGAGAATTTCACATATTCTCCAATCAATTCAAACGAAAATGACGTCGTCTGTCTGCCAAACAATCCCATCTACATCTACATCCATACTCTGGACAAAAAAAGAATTACTTGTTTCAGTAGAGTAACGAAAAATAAAATTTACATTCCGTTCCTATATGTGCTGCATTATTGGTAACCTGCGTGTGTTCGAAATAAACCATTTGCCGGAGGTGATTTGTAGGCAGTAAATATGACGATGTAGCAGCGCGCACAATGCGCTGCAAAGCAAACAACAAATACGGTAGGGCTACCTGTCAGCGGCTGCAGGCGTCTCGTAAACATCGCTCAAACTGCCGGCAGGTGAGAAACCAGCAACAGGTGTCGCTTTGCGTGGGTTGAAGCACCTTCCCTCCACAGCGAAATCATGCACTTCCCAGTACAGGACACGGCATTCAGACTGATGATTCACACGTGATTTCAGCTGCAACATCATCTGCGCTGGTCGGCTCTTCAAGAAGGTGGCACAACCAGTCGTCGAAACGCTGTAGCTTTTCTATACAATCTGCTGGTACACCCGTGAAGCCTTCATTCCAAACAACTCCCAGCAAAGCACACGTTCTTATCTGCAAATAATTGCACTTTGTGTACCACAGATTGCCTTACACCCGTGTAAGTATTTTTCCCAGCTCCTGTGATATGTGAGAGAACATTTCGGGTATAAAGCTGCAGTTTCTGTTTGCTCCTACAGCTTAGTGCCTAACACATTCGCGTCTCGTTGTTAATGTTTAATGTTTGCTTTTTGCTGTCTGTGCTCATTTTCTTTATCGAAGTATCGATAAAATCAGATTAGATACGTGGTTGTAAAGATTCAAATGATTCGGTGCAAATGGTATTTCTTCTTCTTCTTGTCCCTATCCGTTCCAGATGTCGGCAACCATCTTGGCTGTCTTGTCTCTGCTGGTTGATGCTCGGATTAACTCCGTAGTTGTCTTGAAGGTCCATGTTCTCGGAATTTTTAACCATGGAGTTCTTCTTCTACCAGCACTTCTCTTTCCTGGTATTTTCCCCTGGTGAACAGATTGCAGGAGTTCATAGCGGCCATTCCTCATGATGTGGCCTAGGTATTGAAGCTTCTGTGTTTCTACAGTGGTCAGTGTTTCCATATCTTTTTTTCATTTTGCGGAGCACTTCAGCATATGTGGTGTGGTCTGTCCATTGTATTCTCAACATTCTTCGATACAGCCACATTTTATAAGCTTCTAACCTTTTACTGATTGTTTCCGTTGAAATCCACGTCTCAACGCCATCCAAGAGGACAGAGAACATATAGCAGCGCAGGAGTCTCATCTTCGTGGTAATTGATAAATTATTAATTTTAAAAAGGTTATTCATTTTACTGAAGTAGCCCTGGCTTCACCAATACGTGATTTTACTTCCTCATATGATTCCCATTGGCTGTTTACTGTGGTGCCAAGATACGTATACCCTGATACACATTCAATGGTCTTCTGGTTAATCATAATGTGGCATTGGGAGTTGTTGTTTTTGCCAATGACCATTGCTTTTGACTTATTTATATTAATGTCGAGTCCGTATTCGTGGCTGCATTGTGACAATCCAGAGAGGGAGATTAAACGAAAATCTACCTACAATAGATGCAGGCAGTGTCGAACAGAAAAGCAGTGACACGGGGCGTAGCCTTTGGGCAATACTGCTTTTACACTCAGACAATAAACTTTATCCACCGATTTTCGTGTTTGCCCCGATACATCGAAACAGATCGTGTGCGACACAGTTTGGTATTTTGATTCACTGCTGCAGTATTGTTCTTCTCGCATGCTTGGTGAGCGCTAGAGTACTCGGTTCGAATGCGGGAGAATCGAGTCGCAATTCCCGTTTTGATTTTCAGAGATTTCCGCAAATTACTTCAGGTGAATGGCGAAAAAGTTGCTTCTAAAGGCCATGGTCGAATTCATTTCGTTCCTTTCACCCCATCCTTCCCTGTCTCTGATAACATCGACGCTGACAAGGTGTAATGTTATAACAAAAAAACAACTTCTGTAATTTCCCAATAGTTTCTACTATTTTCCTTGTTTAGTACTGGTCTCCCTGCCTTTTTTTTTTTTGTTTGGGCTTTACGCCTCGTCAACAGCGAGGTCATTAGAGGTGGCATGAGATTGGGGCAAGGAACGGGAAGGAATTGAGCCATGGCCTTTTCGAAGGAAGCATCCCGGCATTCGCCTGGAGTGATTTGGGGAAACCTTGGAAAACCCAAATCTGGATGCCCGGACGGGGATTGGAACCCGCGTCGTCCCGAATGCGAGGCCTGAACGTTAACCGTTCACCCACCATGCTCGGTCCTGCCTTTTCTACCTCGCACTCAAGCGCCTCGCTTCTTGTTATCAGTTTTTTTCTCGCGCTGTAACCTCCATGGCACCTCTGCTACTGTTCCGCCCTAAACCTGACGGCTTCTGTCCTTATTGCACTGCACCCACTCAGGGACTCAAATAACATAAAAAAAATTGGTAAATCCATCATGAAAATACCTGTAAAATTGAAGGGCAGTCTGTGAAACACTGTTACGACGAGGTTCGAAGCCCAGTCCTGCCGTTCAAGTTTTGGTTTCCACTAAATCCCAAAATCACTCCAGTTTAATGTCAGGATGGTTCCTTCAAAAATGCAACGGCCGAATTCCTTCCCGTTCCTTGTCCACAGTCGTATACAGGCTCTTATGACCTCGACGTAGACGAGTCGTAAAGCAGTCTGCCTGTATTGAATATCACGCAGTGATAAATGTCCTCATATTAATGGCGACTGAAATTCGCTGTGCACACTTCACCGTCCTGTTGGACGCCGCGCCAGTAGTTGGGTGTGACGCTACTGTGCGTGTGGCCTCGGAGCACTCCGTCAGATCAGCATTTCAAGGATAACTCCGTCAAACGAGTGCAGAGCGCTCAACTCAAGCAATGGTTTCATACATACATTCACGACGTGCGTCGTTGCTGAACTAATACCATTTTGTTTAGCTACAAAGGTTAGATATAAGTTAAACAAAAGCAAACTCTCGGGACTATTACGAGCCATTGTTTCAACATTTTTCTTGTCTTGAGAACACACACTGAGCGTCAGCACTGGGACCGCGGCCATAGTCAGGCTGAAGGTAATTTCCACGGTTACGCGGTCGTAAATCTGACAGTACTGCTGAGAGTCGCTATGAACTCACCGGCAGTAACAGCTGACTTGATTTGTGATTGGCGTCAAACACGATGACTGTTAAGCTCTGTGCTTTCGACGTGTCATTTATTTTCGCGTGATAAAGGAAGAAGTGCCGCGTATTTTTGGAATACATTTAAATAATTCTTTTGTGAGAGATTAATTTTTAATTTCATCTAATTTTCAATAAATCATATGACACGGCAGCATAATCACCTCCTCACGTCGACTTTTATTTTATTTTTTTTCCTTTTCTTTTCTCGTCTCAGACTCTTTGAATGCAATTTCCCTGCTCTTAACTTTTACTGACTTTAATTTTAAATTCTTTCATTTTGTCAGGTAAATTGTTCAGAATTTTTCCTCCGTATTTCTTTTTTTTTTTTTTTGAATGTTCCTCTCGTCCATCCCAAAAACAAAACAACTGATCCGATGCGCCTAAAATCAAATCATGGTCGTGTCTTCCATTCCACACACTGCTGCTAGTTCTGGCCTCACCACCAACATGTGACCAGAACTCTTTTCACCCACCTCCCATCTTCTCACGACTCCACCCCAACTCCTTTTTCGTAACAGTTAGTGGCTCTGCCTTCGCATTCGGGAGGACGCTGGTTCTAATCCCCGTCTGGGCATCCAGATTTTGGCTATCCATGTTTTTCCCATATCACCCCAGTCGAATGCCGGGATGATTCCTTCAAAAGGCCATGGCCGAATTCCCTTACGTTCCTTGTCCCTAGTCCTTTCCCGCCTGTAATGACCTCGACGTTGACGAGTACAAAAATAAAAGTTGTTGGCTGTGTTCTCAAACACGACTGGATACTGTTCCTTGCGCTCTCTCTAACTACTGTCGTCAACGCCAATAATGTGAGTCCCTCTCTAATCCCAAGCTACAGTGTGAGCAATGTTTCGTACAGAAACTCCTTAATTCTCAGGTACATCCCCTCATCGCCATACAGACGCTTTTCATGTCTCTCTTAACCACCTGTTCACTATCAACTCTTACGCCAAGACACTTACTCTTCATGTCTTCAGGAAACAGGCACGCCTCCACCCTGTAATCGTGCAAAACCCTTACGCTGGGGGGACATCGAAAGGCAAGGAATTCGGCCATGGCCTTTTGAATGAACCATTCCAGCGTATACCTGGAGTGATTTTCGGTAACAATGGAAAAGTGAAATGCGAATTCAGGGTGGGACTCGAACCTGCGTTCTCCTTAATTCAAGAGCAGAGCGTTTGGTTCACACTCCACGCTCGGTAAGATTTATACGGTAGAGGTTCTGCTAAAACTCGTGTAAAAATTTAATTCTGACGGAAACGCTTAACTTCCGGTTTGATGGTAGCTACTAATATTTTACTTTTGCCAAAAAGTCTGCATTTGACAGAGTAATCCACACAATCAGATACAAAACTTTTAGCTTACGAAGGGATACTCCGACAAACAGGAATTATTTTTTTAGTAGCTATACACTTTCAAATATTTTGCAAAACAACCTTATCCCCTCAAAATACCCTGCATTATAACTAATACACTCGTCCCACCAGTGCTTCCACTGTTCAAAACATTTTCTGTAGTCATATTTAGATATAGCTGACAGCTCCTCCCACGGTTGATTTTTTTTTTTTTTCCTTGACCTCTTCAATGTATCCTTTCAAGGTCCCTTTTCATGCGTGGAAATAAGAAAAAATCGCACTGAGCCAGGTCAGGTGAGCAAGGTGCGTGGGGCAGCGGAACCATGCCGTTTTTAGCCAAAAACTGCCTAACAGAGACAGCTGTGTGTGCAGGTGCATTGTCGAGCTGGAAGAACCAGTCTCCTTTCTGCCACAAATCTGGCCTTTTTTGGCGAACACTGTGGCGCAATCTTCTTAAATCTTCGATTGATGGTCTGATGTGGAGGAAAAAACTCGGAATGAGCTACTCCCTTGGCATCAAAAATAAGCAAAAAAGGATTGTTTTGATGTTTGATTTGACGACTTTTTTGGATGGGGTGATAATGACGTCTTCCGTTGGCTTGACCGTTGCATTGTTTCTGGATCGTTACCATAGCATCACGACTCATCACCAGTAATGACCTTTGAAAGAAAATCTGGATCAATTTCAAACTGCTTTTTCAAAGCACGACATGTTTCAAATCGACGTTCTTTTTGATTGTCAGCCAGAACCCGAGGAACAAATTTGGCAGCAACCCGATACATTCCAAAATCTTCGGTTAAAATTCGCTTAACCGAGCTCCAACATAACCCACTAATCTCTGACAGTTAATCAATTGTCTGTCGATGGTATGAGAGCACAATTTCTCAAATTTTTTCAACATTTTCGTCGAGTCGGGCAGTTGATGGACGTCCAGAACGAGGTTTGTCATCAATCGACATGTCGCCATTTTTAAACCCAGCGAATCATCGTACACTTGAGTTTTCCCCATAGCTTCTTCTTTATAAGCTGTTTTAAACATTAAAACAGTTTCAACAGCATTTTTACTGAGTAGAAAACAAAATATCACGCTGCACGATGTTCACTTAAAATTGTCAATATCAAACACGAAACAGTAACGAAACAGCGCTAGCAATAGCAATCACAGCAAATTAACAGAACAAGCGAAGTCAACATCACATGCGGCACTGAACTGGCACGAGTTGCATCCTCGCGTACTACACAAGTGCAATGCTATTCGGGTGCCCCCTGGTACGCTGTCGGAACTGTGCTTTGTTTGTCCGTGTGTTCGTGATAGTGACAGTTAGGGTACCGGCTCCCGGCTTGGCGCTGCGCTGTCCGCTGTTTGCCGGCCACTCGGTGGCGCCGTAACGAGGCCCGGCCGTGACGAGGCAGCTTTCAGTAATTACTGTTTATTTTTCATTTCAAGTATTGCTTTCAGGCAGCTGCCAAACACAAAAAGAGCGACCTCGGCGGCTGTCAGTCGCTACTGGATGCCTGCCTGCCCCTCGGCGTATCGAAACAAAAGGAGGCCCCCCGCCTCGACCCAGCTCCGCCACTCCAAGCCATCGCACCTCAGTCGACAGTAGACCCGACTTGAGTTTCACCAGCCACATTGTTTTATGTTAAGAGACATATTTTTTTACACAGCCACCATTCTCTGCCATTTCCTCATAAGGCAGTGTTTTATGGGAGTTGTTATCCTTGGATATTTTCTCCTATTAGCAAAGTTGGTCAATTCTTCTGAGTTGGTTTGTCTTTGTGTTGGTGCATTAGTTTATTAAGCTCAATGGTCTTTTATGTCGGTCCGCTAAAATTTCATACTGGCAGATGTTTTATACCATTTGATTTTTAGACTTCTGGGAGCTTTTATAGAATGATTTTGTCAACAGTCTGAATCTATCGAGGAGCATAGGCAGTGCAGTAGCCTGGTGTAGGGCATCGGTCGGGAAATGACGTGGCAAGTGTAGGGCTCTCTTTAATGCCCGGTTTTGAATTACTCGTAGCTTTTGTATTTCATGATTTGCGGCGTATGGCCATACGGGACATGCATATTCCATGAATGGTCTGGTGAGGGTAGTGTAGATTTTGATTCCAATAGTTGGAGGTAGTCGACTATTAAAATTGATGAGTGGGTAGAGTTGTTGTAGTCTCTATGTGGGCGTGCCACGTTAGTTTCCTATCTAGTGTGACCCCTAGATAGCGAACAGTTGTGGATCAGGGAATGTCCTTGCCATTGAGGTGTAATAGAGGATGCGGTATCACCGGTAGCGCTGGGTCGTATCTTCGCGTAAGCATAATGGCTTGCGTTTTAGCAAGATTGGTTTCTATTTTCCACCTCCTAGTCCAAGCAAAAGTTTTCTGTAGGACTTCCTGGAGGCGTCGAGTTACAATAGCTCTGCTTCTGCTGAGAGAGAAGTTTGCGTAGGTCGCGACCTCTACACCGGGGTTATTTGGCACGTCGGCGGTGTACAGTGTGTATAGTACTGGTCCGAGAACCGACCCTTGGGGGACACCGGCCCGGATCCGTCTTCTACTTGAGAAGGTATTGTTGACACGGACACTGAATGTGCGGCCGGCGAATTTAGAAAACATCGTACTAAAGTTATAAGCACCGATTGTCGTATTACACCGGTGATAGAGTCATCCACAGCCCTGGTCAACAACCCAACACACCACCTCGAATTCTGCCTTCCCTGCATATTGTCAGTGTAGATATTTTCAGCGAAATAACGTGGCTTTAACGATGTCGTTAAGAACTTGACATCAGTTTGCAGATGTTTATTTTTTCTTCATGGCTTTGCCCCTGATCGACGCCGAGGTCACTAGAGGAGGGGCAGATTAAGAAAACGGCACAGAAGGAATTCTGCCATTTCCAAGAAACCGTACCCGCATTTAGCTGGAGTGGAAATCATGGAAAACCGAAATCTGAATGGTCATGCAGGGACTTGAACCAACGACCCGCTGAGTGGGTTATCGCTCATCCCTCCCGCTCACTTAGCAGTAACAGTTAACAGTAGCCGAGTGACAGGTCATGATGATAAAGGATATTATAGATTATAATCATAGTGCTAAACGACAGGAGCCATCTTTATCTGAAAGCGAGCGTGGCGGGAAACCGATAATGATCCACTCTGCATTTTGGAAGCCGAATCCCCGACCAGCCAACCAGATTTCGATTTTCAGTTTTCCGAAATCAGTCCTACTGCATGCCTGAATTTTCCTTCAGAAGGCCATGGACGAATTCCTTCAGTTCCTTGTCCCCAGTCCCTTCCTGCCTCTAATGACCTCGACGTTGACGTAAAGCCATAACAAAAAAAAAAAGGGGGAAGTCAGTTTTGTCTTCAAGTCAGGAAAATCTGTCGTTGGATACATGTTGGAATGCTTACTCTCTTGTTTGGGAAGTCACCACGTAGACTATGTTTCGCTAACGACCAAAAGATACTACGTTTCCGGAGGAACAATCATCATTAAAGTTTCATATTAATCACTTTATGTCCATGAATATAGTTAATTTCTTCTGACGAGTTTCTGCGTATTTGAATTATGCTAATAATAGATAACTTTATACCACATTTTTTTCTCAAAGTTTTTAGTAGTCAACTGTGGGTTTATTGGAGTTGGAGGTGCAATGTTATAATGTCAGAACGAGGAAATTTTCTGTTTCCTATTTTGATGATGAACGCAATATTCAGCTCAGGTGATTTCCAGAAAATGTACAAAAAAAAAATATGTTTGGCATCCCGTGAATCGAACCAGGGTCGTTCCGCAGATAATACTGGTAAAAGACAACAGTGTATTGAACCTGTGGTCACTGCCAACCGCCTGTCGGGTGCCAGCAGCCTCCATCTTGTATCGTTTCTTCCTTGTCTTGAGTTTGTAGGATAACAGATACATTATCCTAGAATGATATATAATATATTCTTGATTTTTGGGGTTCCTTGGCTAAGGTCAGTTTGTTTGTTCTGAGGAACACTGTTGAGTTTCCGTAGCAACGACTAACTACCAGTGGGTTGCTGAGTTTGGTTGGTTAATAGAAGCTGGGGAAACCAGTCACATAATTGTATCGCCACCACAAGGTGATATTCATAACTGCTTGAGTGATAATGCAGAGAACAAGAAATATTCATAAATATATAAATTAATTAATAACGCAAATACTTTCTGCAAGCATTATAAGGAGAGCTTGTATAAGCAAAGAAGTCAGATTCATAATTTGATGTTGGTTTTGCGTTGGCAATTCATTAAAAGTTCTTAAGACTGGAAAAAGTATCAGACTATCATTTCTATTATACTTAGTCTACCAGTACATTCAGAGAAATAAAATAAATAGTGCCAACAGCAGCTAAACGACGAAAGTTAAGAGAAGTTCATCGATACGCCGTGAAAGCCTTCGTTCTCACTATCTTAAGTTGTTCTCTTTTCATTTTAGTAAATTTCCAAAATTCAAACTCACACTGTGTTATAGACAATGTAGACCCTCATTTGACCTTTGTGGGTCAAAATAGAAGATTTAATTTTTGTACAGTTGGTATTCTTTGATACGTTCGACTTTCTATATCTCGGAAACATTCTCCACACCAGAAGGAAATGCTGCCAAGTTAATTATATTCTCTCTTACAGGCTTTGTTGTAATGACGTTGCGCTTCAAGATTGCTTGCATTTTTTCACCTCTACTAATAATCGGTTCTCACATTATTGAATTTAAAACCCCGTTTATTATATTCTTCGAGTAGTTTCCATAATACAAAATAATTGTTAATTTCATTATTAGCGTCAATAATATTGTACTATGTAAAGCCCAGTATCTTGAAACGAGGGAGAACCAAAAAAAAAAACGGAATTATTTTTTAAAGGCTATAGGTTTTCAATTTTTTTACAAAACAACCTTATCTCCTTCAAAATTCTCTCCATTACAACTAATATATTTGTCCAACCTGTGCTTCCACTGTTCGAAACATTTTCTGTAGTCATCATTAAAAATGGCTGACAGCTCCTCCCTCGTTTTTTTCTTGACCTCTTCAATGTTGTCAAATCGGTGTCCTTTCAAGTCCCTTTTCACGCGTGGAAATAAGAAAAAGTCGCACGGAGCCAGGTCAGGCGAGTAAGGTGCGTGGGGCAGCGGAACCAGTCGACAGTCTGAGAGCACAAGCTCTCGAATTTTTTCAACCTTTTCGTCTATTCGGACAGTTGATGGACGTCCAGAACGAGGTTTGTCATCAATCGACATGTCGCCATTTTTAAATCTAGCGAACCAGTCGTACACTAGAGTTTTTCCCATAGCGTCATCTTTGCAAGCTGTTTTCGACATTAAAACAGTTTCAGCAGCATCCTTACTGAGTAGAAAACCAAATTTCACAGCTGCACGTTGTTCACTTACACTTTTCATCATCTAAAACGAAACAATAACAAAACAGCGTTAGTAAAAACAATAACTGTAGACTAACAAAACAAGCCAAGTCGACAACACAAGCGGCACTGAACTGGCTGTGAGTTGCGCTGTAATCGCGTACGACACAAGCTCCGCCCACGGCAGTGCTGTTCCGGTTATTTTTGTGTTTCCCCTGGTGCACTGTTGTCCCCTGCCTTCAGCGCTCCGCCTGAGTTGCGCAGCAGCCGGGCCGCCGGCGCTTTGCGTGGGCGGCGGCGAAACAAAGGCGGATCGCCTCGTCAGCGAGAGGTAAACACCCGGCGGTACTGCCTCGACGCTCCAGGCGAGAGTCGAGATCGTAACAGCTACTCTCTCACTCAAACCAACTAAAGCGCCTCATTCAGTCACCTGCGTAAACAAAACAAACTGCAGACACAGTGGCGTTCCATGTATTCCATAAAACGGTCACAGCTGTAATCAATTGTCAATGTATAGTTCGTTGATATTACCGAAATATGGGTCCAGTCGTTCAATATACATTCTCTTCTTTTCCCCTTTCGAGATAGTTTCCAAATAAACAGAAAGGAGGGTTTTGTCTGGTTACGAACAAGTACCTGGGTGACCGATCTTCTCTCGCAATATTTCGATTTCTGTTCAATATGAAAGATTTTGAGTAAAGTTTGATTAAAGTTAAAAGTTTTTCTTGAAGGCTTCCTACGCATTTTTAAGTGCACACTTCGTAGCAAAGAGAAGTTTAACTAACATCAGTAGACTTACAAATACCTGAATCCTACGAGATGAGGTTAGAGCCGCTTCCGAGATACCGAATCCAAGAATTGCTCCCTTTTTTGTAAAATCGTGTTACAAACTTGAAAAGCAAATTGTTGTATACATACGAAATTTCATGCAAATGGCTACAGCCATTTCCGAGAGTGTCTAGTTTACCGCCTCATAAATTGCTTTTAAAGAAAAATGCTATTATTATGTTAAACAGAAATCTTAATGCAAATCACGGGTAATTAATGGTGCAAGATTAGTGGTAATACTCTTAGACTAGTACGTCATCAGTGCTAAGTTAATTCACTCCGACAAAACTATGCTCTTACCTTACATTAACCCCGCACTACCAACCCTGCCTTTCAAAATGATAAGAAAACAATCCCCAATAGAAGCAACATTCGATACGAACATTAATAGAGCACAAGATCAGAGGCTTCAAAAGGCAGGATTGTATTTATCAGAATCTGTTTTTTCATATGGATACACGTACGTAGCATTTTGACGAGTCTCTAGATTCATTAATATTTATTTTAGTGTTAATGACACATTCGGTCAAAAGTCAACGATGATCACTTTACAACTCCTAATATTGTTTTCAAAGAAGTTTTGTAAAGTACAGAAGATTGAAGAACAAAAGACTTATGACAAAGCCAATATTTTCTTTAAATACTTACTTTTTAAACGTTTTACAACTAACCATTGAGTATTTAATGATAACGACTTTTTACAGTAAAAGTTATATTTATTAATACTCTACAAAATCAAATAACTCTCTTTAATAAATACTTGCATTTACTTATTTCGTCATTATTATATTAGCATTCGGTGACTGATCACGATACTGTGCGAAATATTCGCACGGGTCACTTAGTATACATGGATTCTTGTCGAAACCAAAGTTAAATTAACTATCAGTAGGCTTTCTGGTACCTGAAATGTCTACGAGATGGCGTTGGTCGTTTAAAGATATAAGATAAGAATAAGAACAGTGTGGCAGCACGTTGCACAAACTGTTCAAGAGTTTCTGCCACACTATATCATCTAGAACTAGAAAAAGAACAGAGAGTGAAGAGAAAAAAAGGATGGGAGGAAAAGAGGAGAAATAAAAAGAGAAGAAAATGTAGAAATCAAGAGGGAAAATAATCATTTGACGGCATTGTAGGATTCCAAGATGTATCATAATTTTAAAAATATGTTAGAAATACTTCATTTTCTACCATTTTAGTCCCGGTATTGTGATAGATGTTATGGCACTAGCGTGAACTAATAATGTGAAAGTAAGTTGTTTGAATTCTGCAACGTCTGGGCGTTTCTTTCAAATTAAACATTTCTCCTTTTCCTCTGTGTTTACTTTAATAGCTGGTTTCGCAATATGGATAAAGTTTCACAAACAGTTCAGAATAGTCAGTCCCTGGCCTGAACTGCTCACTGACGACATGACATCTTATTTTAAAAATGAAACGAGCCACGGGAGAAAGGAATAAACCAGATCGGAGCAACAATCATACAAATCAATGGGATCAAACCCAAAAAAAATTTGTGAAGCACAGAACACTGGAGGAAAGAGAAACCCACTTTGAATGGACTGTCCCTGGAGCAATACCGTCGTATTCGGTGCTGGGGTTGGGATTGAGCAGTACACAGCTACTGCAGCCACTACTCCTTTTATATCCATCCCCGACTCCCTTCTTTCTTCGAATCTGTCGTAACATCTGTCTCCCCAATTATTTCTTTAGTTTTAGTTGCTGATACCTTCTCCTCTCCCATTCTCTCCAATGTCGCGTTCCTTATTTTTCATCCCCTCAGCTCTCGTCGACGGCTTCACTTTGTGTTTCAACCCTGTTTGTGCTTCTCCCACCTTGTTATCACAACTTCACTCCCAATCATATATACCACCATACAGTATAGTGCTTTTGAAGTTCTTTCAATTTCGTCAGTTCGTCGATCGATCCGCAGTTACATAAGGTCTTCGTAAGGCATACTTTAAACCGACTGTATTGACATTTTGCAGGGATATGCTTTACCATATTCTAATCGAAAACTAAATTCACGGACAAATATTCAAAACAATGTTTACAATAGCCCCCCACCCCAAAAAAAGGAGATTTCGATTTGTTTCAAGTACCTCATATATATATATATATATATATATATATATATATATATATATATATATAAAATGGATCGAATGGAGGCTTTCCTGGAATATTTCAAGAAATATTTTCACCCTTCTCCGCTGGTAGGCCCGAGAGTATCTTATGCATGGAATATTGTTTTGAGACATTTTCATTCAGTTGTGTGTTTGCTCCCTAAGCCGTTAGCAATGTGCTTCCCCCATGCAATATGCCAACCATTCCACTCGAAAATCAAGAAAAATTCCAGATTGATTAGGACTTTCAAGGAAAACTGTTTTAGAAAACATATGTTGACAAGTTTCTTTCTTCCGATTTTTATGTTCTCATCTTAGCAACAATTTTAATTTTTCTGCCCATACAATAATGTTTATTTACTTACATAGGTGGCAAGATAGCTCAGTGGTTAGTGCTTCCATCTTGAAAATTTATCTCGTCGAAATCCCGGTTCACCTAGTAATTAACATTGGGTAATGCTTTGTTTTCTCCATGTGGAGACTTCGTGGTTCGAATTCCACGATATATAGCAGAGAAGAAGAAGCTGCAAAATGAAACTATCGCAACAGGTCGTACGGCCACAGAAATTTCTTTTATTTACTTAGGCAAAGTAACACAACACATCTTAATCGATTTCTAAATTTTATAACTAAAGCCAAACAAAACTGATGTTATCTATGGACCGCTCCGCTACACATGCCCGAAACAAACTCTTAATTTTAAAACGCTGTTTATTAAATTTTTAAATATTTGCTTTCTTAAGGAACTCGTCCGCTGCCAGGCGAACTTTGTATTTTGTTGCTAGAGAATGATATATGTCAGGTCTGGAGTACGAGCCTACGCTACCAGATGGCGCCACAGGCGCAGTGAGTTACTCGGGAGCGCTGCAGTGACCACCGAGATAACGACAAGGCGCTACTTAACCCCTCGCCGTACTTTAACGAGTCTGACTCGTCATAACAGTTTTGGACCAAACGTGGGTATCACGAGTCAGACTCTTGGAAACAAGTGCGGGCCAAACATAAACATCACGAGTGAGATTCGTGGAACAAAGTGCGGACCAACAGCATACTGGACTACTCATTTTTAGAGTTGTTAGTATTTTCCTATTAGATATTCGTGAAAGAGGAGCATTTATTCTTGTAATTAAATTTTTTGTTGACAATATTTACTTTTAGGCGTTGCGTTATTACATTCCTCCTGAAGAAGTCATACCTGAAGATGCCCATGAAGAATAATTTCTATTAAACCATTGTTTGTATATAAATTAGTTTTGAAACTGTTAATTCTTGTCTATTATGCAGGATTTATACCACTAATATTTTGGAGTATAGATTGAGATATTGTATATAAAATATGTATATAAAAAAGGAACAAGGATTAAATTAATGATGACGTCCACAACAACAGTGTCGCGTAGAACAAGTAGTCCTAACAGGTATCCGCACGTCGACTTCTATTGTGATTGTCTCGCGCATCACGCTGCCCGTTTAGCGCGCGTGCACAACCGCTTTGGCTCGGGTTTCGTCCAGATAAATGGTACAGCCAGGGGTTAAGGAGAGGTAGAACGAGCAGCAGGCTGATTCACGTGGCCCGCCAGGAAAGGAACCTCGCTCCGCTATCTGTCACTGTGTATTGCGAGACTGAGTCTAATAAACCGGATCCTTGTACCCGCTGTGTTCTCGTAGTTACTCTCCACTGTTCGAGGGATATCCACAGCCTACCTGCGCTAGTGAGCCATCTACCTCGAACCGGGAAGTCCACTCGACACGACTCCTGATCGTTCGCGGACGGATTCGACATACATGAAGCTGTAACTTATGTAAAAAGTGTCCCAAAAAGAACGGAGTCTGGTAAACATGATGGAAAAGCCATTTTACCATTGAACCAGACTCATAAAGAGAACCAACTTGAAACATTTAAAAAAAAAAAAAAAAAAAAAGCAAAAAACAAGAGGTGAGGGTACCTGTGAGAGACTGTCACCACAGTTCCTCCGTTGGATTTTCGTTTTATGGTTTAAAATTATGTCAGCTTCTGGGAAAACGATTTTGGTTTTGCTTTGTTAAGTTATATGGCGACTGGTGACAGTACAGAAATTTACGTACGCTATTCGGCTAGTTTTTAAAATTTCATCACAAAATATACTATTTATCCTGAAAATGGTATGCTACGTCGTTCTTAAAATTCAATCAACATCTATTTAACCGTTTAGTCTTTTAAACGTAATAGTTATTTCGCATTTATAATACTAGAGTATATTTTTAGTCAACATCCTGTAAATTTCGGCAACACTCTAATTAGAAATGAAGTCGCACACGCTATCCATTGTCTCGATTATCTCGGGGGGGGGGGGGGGAGGGAGCAGACTGTACGCCCACAGTGCGTCGTACACCTTTCTCGCGTGACACATCGCTGCTGTTTCCATCGGTCATACTCTTTTAAAAGGTGACCGACAAAACACGTTGTCTTATCAAATAGAGACGAGTATTCAAGAATATCTACATTATTATCACCTTAGTGTTGCTCATGGTATTACGTTTAATTTTACACTGCCGATTTATCAACTGTGTAAATGTGGTTTAGCAGTGATTGTTTTGTATGCAAAATACGCTCATAATTTGCCAATACGCGTAAAATTGCTTGAGGTAGGCTATTTCGCAAATTCAGCAGAAATTCTTTATAAGTCTAACTCTAGTGGAATCTGTCCTAATTAGAATCAAACAGTACGAATACGACACAATAACAAAACGTTAAGTGAGGTTCAAGGGAAAGCTAAATACGAATTAAATCCATAAGTCGAATTAAAAAAAAAAAAAGTATATACAAAGCAGGCTGCCTCTAGAACTCTTGTTGTACTGGTTCTGTATTGCAACGAATAGTACAGAGAAAAGCCACAAGTTTGTTACAGTGGCCACGAACGTCTCTCAAGTTTGCAGTTACTTGCGCAGTTGCCTCTGGGGAGAGGAAAAGTAGAGGAAGAAAGCGGT
>JARYHS010012519.1:12371428-12548567 GCA_031002005.1 Vandiemenella viatica
GCGGCGAATAGTGAGACGGTCAAACAGAAACTCCACCACCCCGAGGTCTCGTAGAGAGGGGATCCTCGTCACAGAAACCAAGGCTCGTCGCTTTTACACGCCGACGGTTCGGAAACGGTCTTGCGTGTTCACAGTCTTCACGGAGGCTGCTTCATTTGAATCAGATTCACGAGCTGTACCAAATGCGGAGACAATCCTAATGAGACCTGAGGCCACCTTCCACCAATGATAAAAGCATTGATGGACATGCACCCTCTGCTCCATTCCCAAATATTTTTACCACAAACATATTAACACTACTACCAATTAGTGGAATTTTGCTAAGGTTTTTAAGTGCCAACCAGAGACGTAATATATGGAAACAGAGTGATGGGCGACGATGCTATCCTTCACTTTTAGCTTTCATAATCAATGATGATGTTCTGGAAAATTCTCAGCTATCTCTTCTACCCCAGTAATTATCACCATCTACGAAAAGAAATAAGTTAACAATGAAGATCTGTATACTCATTTTCAAGAATAATACTTTTGTATAACAAGAAATCTGGAAATTTTTCATACCATCGCCGTAAGATACTTCGTAGGAGAACTGCCTCGCTGCTTTCCAAAGAAGAATCGTCAGCACACCATCCTACGGCTCACCGACCCAAAATATCTGATCACCCTGACGAAAATCTGTCACTTTACATTACTTTCTTCCCTGTGCGGCGTATGCTATAAGCTAAAGCTTAGTTTCTTGCACCAAGCAGAAACTTAAACTAGTCTTATGCCGTAACGAAATGGGGAGAAGCTACGAAGATGTGCCTTACTTATGATTTACTTTTATATTCGATCTGTTTTTGCTTTGGTACGTCGGTTGAAGAATACCTGTGCAACGAATTAAGAAGCACCGTAAATTTGCAGTAAACAAGGAACGATTTGTTGGTAATCTAAAATATTTTTTTTCTAACATAATCCTTTTTAATTTATTGTAATTGGCATTTGGCTACTATATCACACAGCTAGCTGTGGTGTCGTTGTAAATCTTAAAACGTATGTGTGATTGAAATTCTGTGGTGTATTGATTCCACTGAGTATGGAAACGCAAGACTGACACAAAACTTAATCAAAACCACCCGTGCAGGAAGCAGGTCTCCGACAAGCGACGCTGGCATGTCTAGACTGCTAACACGGGCTCGACAGATGGCTATTTTTATTCTGAAGTTGCTTGTATTATTTAAATTAAACAACGACGCGCAAAAGCGACCTCCTTCCGATCACGCTAGAAGTCAGATGTAAACAGTACAGCAAAGTGAACAGTGCTGCCACACTTGCGGCTTTCAATATCCGTAGATGGACACTAAAATTTCCGTAGATTTGGTATAAAAATTCTGAGACACGCTAACTGAAAGACTGAAACAATAATTATTGAAGAGAGAGTCAAAAATAAGAATACTTTTTGTTTCCAAGTCTATAAAATTCGACATACAAAATAATATTCTACATTGAAAGTAAGAAGTATCTCTGAATTTTTTTTTATATATCGTCACTTTCGTCACTGCTGCGGCTTTTCCTACTTTTTTTTTTTTTTAGAGATTCCATACATTTTCTTTGTTGACATTAAATTTAGCTTATCTTCTCTAAAAGGAAATGTTAAAAACTGCGACTCTTTGATTCTCGAAAGGCACTGCTTTGTATGCTGTGCCATCTAGCGTGTCACCGTGCATAAAGAGTGCGCCGATAGTTCTGTATTACTGTCTTTTAAGATCTATAAAATCTATAATCAAACAAAATATGAGCTTTATTTCAATCGTTGATTCACACCTCACACAAGTGGTTTCAAGGAAACTATTCACAATTATTGACAATTCTAAAATGCATTAACACTATACGATCACAGTTTAACAAAACACAAATATAAGGAAAAATCAACAAATAGTAAAAAGTAGCAAACATCCGTAGATATTTTAACAAAATCTGAAAATGCTAACTTTTTATAAAATTCCGTAGATCTACTGATAAATCCGTAGAATTGGCAGCACTGAAAGTGAAATAATTTGTTGCTATCTGCCTCCATGCGTACAACATAAGCAATGGCATGTTAGTTGAAGGAGAGCAGCTACCAAACCTGACGACTGACATGTAATTGTAAGTAACCTATAATATTCTTTAAATATAAAATCCTTATAACCACGGAAAAATCACTGGACAAATTTAGGCTATAGTCACGCGAAATTTTATTGAAGTGGAGTGAAATGGTTTATATATATTCCATTCCGATAGGTGGCGCCGAAATATAATCCCTATATTTACAATTAAGTTATGCTACCCGCGATTAACAAGCAAAGACAAGGGATAAGTAGCAAAGATAATAATGTTGAATATCTTTTGTTTGAATTCATATTGTTGAGTTAAACTAATATATGAGATTATTTTCTGCCTGACGTGAAGAAATAAGTATTTTCAATTACCAAAGGAAGTATATCGGAGGATCAGAATCTAAAAGAAATATTTTCGAAAGCGGTAATTATATGACATCAGTTATTATCTCTGGACCAGAGATATCCCTACTGCGTAGGTAACGTTACTCGCTGTTTCAACGCATGAGATTTGTGGTAGTTTTTCTGTATCTTTAATGCTAAATAAAAAATTAATGCTATTTGTGTTTGTTATAGTGAGGATATAATTTATTAAATAAGGAAATTAAAAATAGTAAAACGCAAAAAGTGTGTGAGATTTTACATTTGTTGTGGTGATCGATCATAGAGTGCTCTGCTTTTGGTTGGTAGCGCTGAAGTCACATTGTAATTATTAATAAAATATACAATTTTTGTAGTTTGAAAAATTTTCTTGTTAGAATTTAATACACCTCCCGAACAATTAGCATCATTCATACTGAGTGTGAACCAAAAATCGAATATCATTACAATTACATACGACATTTGTCATTTGATATTGTTACGAATTGTAGCATCCAAAATGTATTCAAAATCATTTATTAAGCGGTTCTGATGGTTGTTTGGTGTTAGGGATAGTTAGAATTAGGTTTTGGGATTGTTAGAGTTAGCAGGCAGTGCAAACACCGAAGGCGGGTAGAGCAGCATAAATAATAATTTACAGTCTATTTTCTTCATATATAAAATACTATTCCTGTATAAATAGTAACATCACTGACAAAACACTTGACATATTCACGCCATATTCACACTATATACTACTCAGCTGGACTGTAAGATGATTTATAGTTATGTTTCATTCTGATACCAGGCGCTATAGTCTAAATGCTATATTGCACTGTGAGATGCAATTATGTTTTTTTTTGAACGGATTCTATTGGGCCGATTTTGTTCATACTTTTTTCGTCAATAAGAAGTTATTTTTAGTGCCCTTAGCATTCTGTAGGTAAAGTAGGGTATGTTTCAGTTTGATATGAATTTGGAAAGCTGAGGAATTATAGGTAAATGTTTCCAGAGAGCAGTAAACATTTTTTGTTGACTACAAGTCACGTATCGTATTAGTTCCTGACGCTGCCAGTATTAAGTGCGAGCCATGTGCTGGAGTGCCCTAAGGCCTATCATCCTACAACGAAGACGGTCTGTTTCGAGCAACACAGAGTGCACTTGAGGTTGTGAAGTACTGGGCTAAATGTGTTTAAAGCACAGCGTTTTAACTGCGTATTTGATGTTTATGATTCGAGAATGATAATTAGTTTCTTTGTCGCACTGTCGCTGTATTAATTGTGACATAAACGGTTTAAGAGGTAGGACCTTACTACAGCACAAATCTCAAATTTCGCGTGGACAAAGTCGTGGGTACAGCCAGTATCATAAACAAACATAATTGTAACGTTAAAGAAAATGCATACATTACAGAAAATACTCGACGAG
Organism: Vandiemenella viatica; assembly: GCA_031002005.1. Classification (NCBI taxonomy): domain Eukaryota; kingdom Metazoa; phylum Arthropoda; class Insecta; order Orthoptera; family Morabidae; genus Vandiemenella; species Vandiemenella viatica. The sequence continues at coordinate 12,375,295 of JARYHS010012519.1, forward strand.
CGACTAAACGCATCTGCAAATAAATGAAACCCTAAAGGAGTTGCATTGGTGTACGTATGGTATTAAACAATGGTCATTATTTTAAATTTTACCATGTTCATATAAAGGCAAGTGTATTTTTGTGGTGAATACAGCAATTCCCTAAATTGGTTTCCATACTGGGGGGCATTAAAAAAACCGGATGACAACCAGATCGTGGCATTGGAGCTCAGAACCTACTGTACGAGCCATGGTGGCGAAATCAAGGCCCGCGGGTGCATGTGGTCCGCCTTGAACATTTTTTAGCTCTCGAGTTTCATAATACTTTTACAAAATACATTTATTTTGTATTTTTATTTACAATGTCCGTTTAATATTATGGTTGATATATTATCTATGTTTACATCTAAGGATAATATAAACACAATAATAACTCATTATGTTTCAATTTTTCACTCCAAGAAAATGTCTATAGTGGGTCTAAATCTAATATGGGGATATATAATTTTATATGCGGCCCGCGGATTTATGATGCATTTCCAAATTGGCCCTCAAGACCATTTGGTAATGTGAAGAATTACTTCTGACGTCCTTTATGGTTTCGTCAAGTATCGATCAACAAACATCAATTTCCGCTGAAGTAGCTGCCGTTAAGTTGCGTGGCGCCGAATTTGAAAACAAAAAAAATAAAATTCAAAACAATGTCTGCCTATGCGAATATTAGACGAAATGCACGTATAGTATTCTCTTAGGAATAGCTTCTCACCAGCAATCCAGTTATATCCATGAACGCTGCTTGAGCGAGTTGACAGGAAGCCAATACTTTCTCCGACGTTCCTTTCCGACTATCACTGTGAACGCTTGTATTACCAGGCATCTACCAATCGATCGCCTACTATAGATATAGCATTCAGTATTACTCTGGAGACTCGGAATTTCAGAACGTCGCATTATGAGGGAAATTAATATGAGTCAAATTCGATGTCTCTCAATTATATTTGTTAGGGCTTTATGGCTGTTCGACATAGAGGGCGTTACTGCCGGAAGAAGTTAAGAGACAAAGGGTTTGGCTATAGGACTTTATAACTTCAATATGGCTACCGGAATGTGGTATCCTCAACTTCCGGTTGCGCTATAGCACTGTGTTAACATGTACTATCGTTACCACAAGGCTTAGTAAAAATCGAATTATACTGGTCAATCGTCTCTTCTACGGATGATTGACGATTTCAGTAAAAAAAATAAATAAAAAAAATAAGGACTTCAATTATCATGTTTTCTCCAAAGATAAACACCGGCGAAAGCGGCAACATGGAAAAACTCCATCGAAACGGACCCCAGTGCGTAGTTGTCACATTGCTAAATCGCACATTAATTCATCGCTTGACAAGACTACGCAGTGTTTGTATAAACCTCATATGCGCCTCTGCTGGAAATCAATTATTTATGTTGTAGTAGTGCTTATATCACGGCAACATAGCCTTGATTTGCTGTGGATTGCTTACCTTTTTCTGATACACTCTATGAGAAAATTAACTTTAAAAATACTTTAGATCGACTGAAAATCTATTTAACTGACCAAAAAAAAAAATAGTTTGGTAAAGGTAATCGTTTACACGCGATTAAAAAATAAAAAATATCCAGGAGAAGACAAAAATCTGTTGTAGTTAAGATTTTCTCGGAAGCTGAACAATGCATAAAGTAAACAGAATTTTACAGGAAGGTAAAAACATAAAAAAAACCAGTAGTTCAAACTTCAAGCGGTTCCAAGATTAAATTTGGCGCACATTTTGCTGACGACCAGCAACATGGACCGATCTTAAAACTCAACAAAAGGACTAAAAGAACTATTGGCTAATGTTACATAACTTCCTGAAAGATCAAAAATTTATTTTCAGGGTCGGCACGAAACTCGTTAAACCAATCTTTGGGAAATTAGCATACAAAAGAACAAATTCAACTTCAAACAATGTTTGGCTAATGTTCAGGAGTTCTTCTCTCCTATATTACCTGCAAATACAACGCAAAAACTATTCTAAAACAGTAATAAAAACACTTGGCCTAAAATCAGACAGTTATAATTTTCAAATGATTTCAAGCGGTTCAAAACGAGGAATGAAACGCCAGGAAGAGGCCCAAATTAAACGGTAAATTCAAGACTTAATTGGTTTTGATGATGTTAATTCTTACCTGTTAGTCAATTCTTTCTTAGTATACTTCTATAGATTACGTGCTCCGGCTTTAAAAAGTAATTACTTCAGCTATTTAACTGATCAATTCTTGTACACAAACTGTATCGCAAACGAAAAGAAACGCAACCAAAAGTTGACAATACCGCGCTTTATATGGTGGCGCTGCAGGTGACAAAAAAAAAAACTAATCTACATCTTCATCTACATCTATACTCTGCAAATCACAAATACTGTGGGTGGCAGAGGGTGCTAAGCACCAATCCTAATTCAGTGCATTCCAATCCCGAACAGAACGAGGAAAGAAGGAATACATAAATGTATCAGTACGGCATCTTATTTCTCGAATCTTATCCCTCCTGTCATTGCGACCTATATAGGTTGGCGGAAGAAGTATTTCGTTGCACTCGTAAATTAAAGATTTTCGCATATTCTCCAACAAATTCAAACGAAAACGTCGTCGTCTGTCCGCCAAACAATCCCAGCCCAACCCACGTATCAGCTCTGTGACACTTACATAAGGACTGTAACTAGCAGACACGAATCGAGCGGCTCTCCTCTGTACTTTCTCTAACGTGTCAATCAATCCCTTGCGATACGGATCCCAAATTCCACAACAGTATTCAAAATGCGGACGCACTAGTGTTTTTTACTCTATTTCCTTTGTATGAGCATTACAACTTCTCAAAATACAACCTATAAATCGTAATTTAGAATTAGCTTTGCCTACGACGGAAGTTATGTGCAAGTCCCATTTCATGTTGCTTTGTACTGTTACGCCTAGATACTTCAGGGAATCCACAGTGTCAACAACTGAATTGTTAACTTTGTACTCGTGAGCAAACGGGGTCTTTTTATTACTTATTTGCATTGCCTTGCACTTTTTGCAGTTAAGTGCAAGTTGCCATTTACGGCACCATTCCGAAATAACATCCAGATCGCGCTGAATTTCTATGCAATCGTCAGAGCACCTGACTTCCCTATAAATAAGTGCATCACCAGCAAAAATTGTTTATAAAAATTAAGAAAAGAAGTGGTTCTATTATACTTCCTTGAGGTTACAGAACTTTATAGCTTTCTTAGGAAGCAATTCCGGCATTCGCCTGCAGTGGTTTCGAAGTCGAAATATAGGTTTGGAACATGACTCGGACTGCGTCCAGACAGCAGGCCTGGCTTGTGATGTGTGGACGGGCGGCAGTTTATGAAGAGTCTTTGAGAGAGCGCGCTGTTGACTCAAGCGGCCAGCCGGATAAATACACAAGAGCGCTCCAGTGTCGCATGGCTCCCTCGCCGCGCTGTCAACACCGGCAAAGATATTACACTTGAAGTGGACAAAGGACGCCACGTTTACACCGCAACTCGCGACTCAATGAGCGAATAGAGGTGGTGAATAACCGTTAAATCCACAAATGTCTCGGAAGAGGAATTCTTAACAGCTAGCAAATACTGAAAGGAGAAACATCACGGGAGCTGAAATAAAAAAACACGATTCCTCAATCCCAGTGGATTCTTAAAACCATTCACGAGTCGAAAAAACAATCTGTAGTTGGCTTACAATTGATACGGGTAACCGGATAGCGGATGGTTTTCTGGACGGAATATCTAGCTTGGGTAGAGCAGCACGAAATGAAGACAAATTCCGAAATGATTTCAGCTTATCAGACACAAAAATAAACTTTTCCGTGACGAGGAAATATGGGTTCAAGGAAAAAAGATAATGAAATATGTGTTGACTATTAAACTCAGCTGGCCCATAAACAATAGGAAAGTGGTAGGACAAAGCTACAAAAGAGAGGATGATGAGAGAACGTACCAAGCAACCACATTGACGGAACTAGAATACAATAAATGGGACTCACATTATGACCAGAAGTTGTGGGAGTAGTAAGTGATAGCACGAAGAAGTTGCGTTGAAAGTCTTTGGAATACAGGAGATAGTGGAAGTGTGGACACGATGGCTATTGGAAGAATATTTAGAAGCAAAAATGTAGAAGGGAGATGATACTTGCCATATATTAGTCATTTCAGGCATAAAGGGGTGGGAAAGGTAAAGGAGTCACAAATTTGACGGCTGAGCTGAAGGATTTCCTAAGACGGAGAAAGAACTAAAAAATTTCCGAAATGTAGAAATAAATTTGTGGAAAAAATTGCCACCGTGTCACGAACTCTCATTTGAGTTATTGCTAGTAATCACTGTGTACATAACAGTTGCGTGAGACCAGTATGTGTTCAAGGACGCAATGTTATCAAGATATATACATTATACAGCTACGACTGATGGTAGTATTATTTTTAAAGATGAAATGCAGCCTGAACCAGAATAACAACTTATATTGCTCATCATAACGCACGGAATTTAATACGAGGATGAGTCAAATGAAAAACTTAAATTTGTAATAAAAAAATAGAAATTTCGCGCCGTTATCCTGTAAGTTGGTAAGCGTGCTACAAGCAGCGTGCAGAATGGCCTGTAGGTGGCAACATAGTGCAGATGCACAAATACCGTCGCAGTATCAGTATAAAGATGGCTGCCCCACTTGAGACTTGCACCAGGGAAGAACAGCGTTCTGTTATTCGGTTTTTGAGTAGTGAAGGTGTGAAACCTATTGAAATTCAGTGAAGAATGAAGGTTCAGTACGGTGATGCAAGTTTGTCACAGCAGCAAGTCTACGAATGGAGTAGGAAGTTCGCAAATGGTGTGACTTCAGTGGAAGATGCTCCTCGTTCAGGTCAGGCACAACGAGTTGTGACTCCACAGAACATTGCAGCAGTTGAAGCCATAGTGATGGAAAACCGCTGAGTGACACTGAATGACATTGCAGCATGTTTAAAGATTAGTCATGGTTCAGCACACCACATTGTGCATGATGTGCTCCAGTTTCACAAAGTATCTGCAAGATGGGTGCCACGGCAGCTGACTCCTGAAATGAGAGAACGACATGTTGATGCTTGTGAAGAACTTCTTCGGCGCTTTGAACGAGAAGGTGATGGCTTCCTTGCAAGAATCGTTACTGGGGACGAAACCTGGGTTCACTTCCACCAACCGGAAACGAAGAGAGCGAGCAAGGAATGGTGCCATTCCTCATCACCAAAACCAAAGAAGTTTCGAACAGAACCATCTGCAGGGAAGGTTATGCTGACTCTCTTTTGCGACGAAAAAGGCGTCATTTTGGAGCATTACATGCCCAGTGGGACCACTGTCACCAGTGCATCATACACAGATCTCCTAAAAAATCATCTTCGGCCTGCAATCAAATCTAAGCGACGTGGATTGCTGTTATCAGATGTCCTTTTGCAACATGACAAGGCAAGGTCCCACACTGCCCGTACAATCACAGCCCTGCATTTTGAGTGTCTTCCTCATCCACCATACTCACCAGACCTTGCCCCAAGTGATTTCCATATGTTTGGACCACTCAAAGAAGCAATGGGAGGAAAGAAGATCCGTTCTGTTGAAGAGGTACGCCACGCTGTGCAGAGTGGTTGCACGGACTACCAAAATAATTTTTTTCTAAAGGAATTTATGCACTTTGTAAGCGCTGGAATACTTGCATTGAGCGTGGGGAAGATTATATTGAAACGTGATACAGCTTTGTACCACTCATGTACAATAAATAATATTTAAACAAATATTTAAGGTTTTCATTTGACTCACCCTCGTACCTCTAATATATAAATATATATAAATATAAATATCGAGCGGTCTGGTTGCTTAGAGGTTTAAGGCATCCGATTTGGAAACGAAAGGTCCCCAGTTCGAATCCCTGTCGCAGTGGGGATTTTCGAAGGCCCTTAATCCGACCTTCACCTCTGGCACCTGAACACTCATTTTCAACCATAGATATTATCCAGTGACATCTATGGTTGAAAATGAGCGCTGAGATAAGACGCCTTCGTAACGTCCCACAACTGTGACATTTTTGCGCGGCTGGAAGTCCAAGAAGGATTTATTTATAAACAACGCCGTGAAAAACTTCCATCTTACGGTTACTTTTACTTGAATCGGGCAGGACGTTTTACTTGTGGCAAGTAAAGGAAAGAAAAACGATAGTTAACACAAAAACAGTGAAACTAAATTCGTATTCAATTAAGAAAAAAATCTATTTAAACCCTCAGTTAGCCATGAACGAATGATATTAAATTGTTTCATTTCTCCTCCAATGAATAAAACAGTATAACCATAGTAATTTAAGCGTATGATCTACTGAAGGCGGGCGACACTTTATTTGTGTGTGATAGTGAAGCTTCGTCATGAGTGCTGTAAATGAAGGTTCCACAGTAGCACGAGATGTGTTCAGGCCCCATCCATCAGCCCCACTGTCTCCTGTTTGACGTGGTGGTTCGATTTGCTGCGCCGCATGCCTCGCCACGGTACCTCTCGGCTGCTCACAGTGACTAATGAGGACAAAGCCCCCAATGAAAGCACATTTAGAGCGCCATTGATCACGCCTCCTGCAACACGAGCACGGCGCCTGTAGCATATACGAAGTAAAGCGCAGCTAATGCGACAAGGTCACGCGATTCGTACTTACGAGGTGCATTCAAGTTCTAATGCCTCCGATTTTTTTGTCCAGACTGGAAAGAAATGGAAACATGTGTATTGTTTTAAAATGAGCGTGCACTCGTTGTCAATACGTGACAAAGATGGCAGCTCTGTACGACAGATGGAACTCTAGCGGCAGCGTCGAGAATGAGAACTGTTTTAGATACTTAAAATGGCAACGTTTTCCTTATTTGAACAGCGTGAAATAATTCATTTTCTGAATTTGCGTGGTGTGACACCAATTGAAATCCATCAACACTTGAAAGAGACATGTGGTGATGGAGTTATGGATGTGTCGAAAGTGCGTTCGTGGGTGCGACAGTTTAATGAAGGCAGAACATCGTGTGACAACAAACCACAACAACCTCGGCCTTGCACAAGCTGGTCTGACGACATGATCGAGCAAGTGAGAGACTTGATTTGGGGGATCGCCGAATGACTGTTGGACAGATCGCCTCCAGTGTTAGCATTTCCGTGGGTTCTGTGCACACAGTCCTGCATGACGACCTGAAAATGCGAAAAGTGTCCTCCAGGTGGGTGCCACGAATGCTGACTAACGACCACAAGGCTGCTCGTGTGGCATGTTGCCAGGCAATATTGACGCGCAGCGAAGGCACGAATTGGACTTTCTTTTGGTCAATTGTGACATTGGATGAGACTTGGATGCTATTTCTCAATCCAGAAACAAAGCGGCAGTGAGCTCAATGGAATCACACAGATTCAGCGCCACCAAAAAAATTTCGGGTAACCGCCAGTACTGAAAAAATGATGGTGGCCATGTTCTGGGACAGCGAGGACGTAATCCTTACCCATAGGATTCCAAAGGGCACTACGGTGACAGGTGGATCCTACGAAAATGTTTTCAAGAAGAAGTTCCTTCCTGCACTGCGACAAAAACGTCCGGGAAAGGCTGCGCGTGTGCTGTTTCACCAAGACAACGCACCCGCACATCGGGCTAACGTTACGCAACAGTTTCTTTGTGAAAATGAAGTGATTTCTCATGCTCTCTACTCACCTGACCTGACTTTTGGCTGTTTCCGTACATTCACCAGCCGAGATGCTATTGCTTCAGCGATTTTCCAGTGGTCAAAACAGACTCCTAAAGAAGCCTTCGCCGCAGCCATGGAATCATGGCGGCGACGCTGTGAAAAATGTGTAGGTCTGCAGGGAGATTACGTCGAGAAGCAACACCAGTTTCATAGTTTTCGGGTCGGTAGTTATTTATAAAAAAATCGGAGGCCTTAGAACTTGAATACACCTTCTACAGGAAGGGGCTTCCCCGTGTCTCCCAGCTGTCATCGCGTGCTCCACTGAGGTCCGGCCGTACAGGTTTCGGTTTCCATGTTTTCTCCAAATCACTCTAGCGTGGCGGTCCTACGTAGCGATTTGCGCGAGACGTCTGGGGTCTGGGGACCGTCCCGATTTATCCTCGATCGGGACGCCAAAAACTCATCATTCGTCGCAAACAACGAAATCGAGTGTCACCGCCAGACGCATCAATGCCAACCAGCAGTAATGTTGACAGTTTGTGGTATAACTGACCCCAATAACCTGCCAAAAACAGTATGGTCGCAAAAATGATATAGCAAAACACCATAAATGCTATGAACACAAAAAAATGAAGGGAGTGTCAGGTATACCTTGTATTCAGTTCATTCGATTGTGAATGAAAACTCAGTCGTACTTTGTATAACGATTCTAAAATTGCTGAGTAATTATGACTTAGAAGAACAAGGGCCAGTGGGATTGCACATAATTACTTAGGTTCGACATCTACTAAGGAGCAATCGAAATTCTTCAAAATTTGACATTTTATAATATTGCTATAGACGCTTCCAATCACGGCGATACAAACATTTTTCCGTTGATGGTAAGAGTTTACAGTCCAACTAAAAATTCAGAAACTTGAGTTTTATGAAGACACCATTACCCATGTATAACTATTTATGACTGAAGAAGCCCAACACCTTACTAGCTACTACGCAGACAATGCAGGTGTGAAATTTGGTGCCGCAATTAAGTTTTTTCCAATTACTGCATCGTGATAATGATCGAAATGTATCAGTGCCATGTCCTACACACATTGTATCAGTGCCATGTCCTGCACACATTGTATTAGTGCCATGTCCTGCACACATTGTATCAGTGCCATGTCCTGCACACATTGTATCAGTGCCATGTCCTGCACACATTGTATCAGTGCCATGTCCTGCACACATTGTATCAGTGCCATGTCCTGCACACATTTTGTATAACATTGTAAAATATGCTCTGTGTATGCGTAAATTTGAATTGTAGAATTTCATCCTGAAACTGTATAGTCATTTCTCATACCATGCAAAACGAGGTCAAGCTTTAAAAGACTTTAATGAAACGCATGAATCTGAATATTTGCTTTAGTAGCATCAATACCGGTTTCAAGCGCGGCAGTTGAAATGAAATTTTTCCAGGCTATTATAATTTGGTCTAAAAGTTCGAATAATCACTCGAGCATGTCAAAGCAGAAATAAAAAATTAATACCATCTTCAATTTGTGTTGTATCGAATTCTATAGTTACCTAGTAAAAAAAACCACCTATGATAAAAACAATGAAGTCTAACGCTAAATACAATTTTAATAAAAAATAAATACTTTATACTTATGCACAGAATAAATAAATACTTAAAATTCAATTTGTAAATACATTATTTCCATAATGTTTTGTAACCAGCGGTAGTCAACAAGTCTGATTATTATTATAATATTTAGTAATAAGATTCGTAAGTTCTAATCATATGATAGACAGATACCTATAGATACCTGTCTCCATATATTACAAAAATAAAATAGAATAATATAAAAACCTATTTTGGGGGGTTGTCCCGCTTTGTAACACCGAATCCCAATTTTTTTTCCCTTCCTTCCCGATTATTAACAGCCTGGACGTGGAAACACTACTCCTACCTCCGCGTACTATACTGTGCAGTCCCCAAATGTATGTGTGGCAAAGGGTGCACTGAACCGAAACCTCTTTCAGCTCCCCGATCTTTGAAGAAGCGATAGAGACAACCAGCACTGCGACCCAAATACTTTGATGGGTGAAATGTTCTCCTGAGTCGTATGTGAAATTGCAATCAACAAGAGACAACGCCGTTTAGCCTCCAAACAATCCCGACCCACCCCCATTCCTTTCTGAGCGGTTCTCCAGCAGCTCTGTACAGTACCTCCATTGTATTTTACGCTACAATTCTTCAAAAATCGGTATCAGACTCTTGCTCTACAATTAACTTTACCTACTGATGTTGATTTGTACATACAAAAAATTCGGGGCATAAAATTTGTCAACGATTATTAGTTTTTTTTGCTATGCACTATACATAAACACAACATCGCACTGTACTGCTACAGTGCTGTTCATAAAGACCACGGATGGTCGCCTGGACCCTCTTTAGACTCTCTACGTGGCGTACACCAATAACCAAAGAAAATTAATATACACTGAAGAGCCAAAGAAACTGCTACTGGCGTTCATATGCAAATACAGAGATATGTAAACACTCAGAGTACGGCGCTGCGGTTGAGCAACTCCTATACAAGACAACAGGTGTCTAGCGCAGGCTTTAGATCGGTTACTGCTGCTACAATTGCAGATTATCACGAGTTAAGTGAGTTTGAACGTGGTGTTATAGTCTGCGCACGAGAGATGGGACAGCATCTCCGAGGTAGACATGAGGTGGCGATTTTCCCGTGCGACCATTTCACGAGTGCACCGTGAATATCTGAAATCCGGTAAAACATCAAACCTCTGACATAACTGTGGCCGGAAAAAGATCCTGCAAGACGACAACTGAAGAGAATCATTCAACGTGACAGAAGTGCAACCCTTCAGTGCTGGGCCATCAACAAGTGTCAGCGTGCGAACCATTCAATCAAACATCATCGATACGTGCTTTCGGAGCCGAAGGCCCACCCGTGTATCCTTGCTGAGTGGACGGCATAAAGCTTTACGCCTTGCCTGGGCCCGTCAACACTGACAAAGGACTGTTGATGATTGGAAACATGTTGCCTGGTCTGGCGAGTCTCTTTTCCAATTGAATCGAGCGGATAGACGTGTACGGGTATGGAGATAATCTCATGAATTTATGGACCCTGCATGTCAGCAGGGGATGTTCAAGCTGGTGGAGGCTCTGTAATGGTGTGGGGCGTGTGCAGTTGGTGTTAGATGGGACCTCTGATACGTCAAGATACTACTCTGACAGGTGACACGTACGTACGCATCCTGGCTGATCACCTGCATCCATTGATGTCCATTTTACATTCCGACGGACTTGGCCGATTTCAGCAGGACAATGCGACACTCCACACGGTCAGAATTGTTACAGGGTGGTTCCAGGAACACTCTTCTGAGTTTAAACACCTCCGCTGGCCACCAAACTCCCGAGACAAGAACATTATAGAGCATATCTGGGATGCCTTGCAACGTGCCGTTCAGAAGAGATCTCCACCTCCTCGTACTCTTACGGATTTATGGACAGCCCTGCAGGATGTATGGTGTCAATTCCCTCCAGCACTACTTCAAACATTAATTGGGTCCATGCGACGCCGTATTGCGGCACTTCTGCGTGCTCGCGGGGACCCTACACGACAGTAGGAAGGTGTACCAGTTTCTTTGGCTCTTCAATGTATTTAAAATGATATTTCGGTTATTGAGTTAGTGCAGGAAACAATTCAAGTGAACAACAGAAACAACGTAGCAAGAAAGAATTTGGAATGCATTGACTGTAGACCAGAGGATGTATGTTGTACATTTCCGGAAATTAAAAGTACGACACCTAGAAAGAGTTGTGATAAACGAATGAAATTTGGCCCCAAGTATCCCCATATGAAGAGTATTAAATGTTTATAAAATGAAAGTTTCACATGTAATAATATAAGAATTACGGGGTTATTCATTATGCAAAATTGCTATGTTTTTTAGTGTTTAACTGATGACAAGTGTGGTGTAAGATGACACATCTTTGTCCACAAGTCCTTGTTGACCAAGTGTGCCAAGGCGAAGATTGACGACCCTCAACACCAAAATGTTTAACTGTGAGAGAGGTCGGAGAGTTGGTGTGTTTCAAATGGGTGCATAATTTCGTGAAATCTCCCGAAGGATGGTCGTTGTGTAATGTGATATACAGATTTGTTACACAGAGGATGAAAGAAGCCTCTAGTAAACCTAGAGCAGGTGCAGGTCAATACAGAAGGACAACAGCAACTGAAGACCGCCAAATTGTGTGGGTGGCTGTTGCTGGCAGACGGGTGACTGCAGACAAGATCCAAGCAGTGGTTACAGAGAGAGTCACCACCCCAACGATTTTCAACCAACTGCCTGTAGCTTCTTTACACTCTCTGACCCCTGTCTGTGGCAAAGTGATAATCGACAACATGTAGGCAGGTGTACTGGAGAAACGGCTCACCCTGCTGTGATTTCGGAACGTATCACAGGTCCAGCCGCTGGTGCCATGTTTTGGGGGCAATCAGTTTCAACAGGACGACTGAGTTGGTTGTTGTTGAAGGGGCAACGACAGCTCACCACTATGTCTACGAGGTACTGCAGCCTGTTGTGATACCCTTCATGTACACCATCAAAATCGCATCTTCCAACAGGATAGCGCCCGTCCTCATACTGTGGCCATCACATCACAAGCTGTGCAAGGAGTTACGATCAACATTTGCACCGCACGGTCACCAGATTTGCCTTCAATAGAACATGTCTGGGACGCCAGGAGTAGACACATTAGATCACATGGTCACCCAGCACCCAGTGTGCAACAACTGACTGCACAGGACATGCAGGCATAGAGAGACATACCCCAAGAAGACATTCAATGCCGGCCAGGATCCACGAATGCTTAGGTGCTCAAGGTGGGCGCTCTTCTTACTAACAACTGTACCTAAACGTAATAAACTTGACCTGGTCCTTTTCAAATTGTTATTATTTGTTCTGGGTAAGATACTGGATACATCTGCCAAATTTCTTAAAATTCCATCATTCCTATCTGCGTGTTGCACTTTTAATTTCCGCCAGTGAATGTGGTTCCAAATTAATAATAATAATAGTAAAAAGCCAATTACAATTTAATGTCACGCGTTTAGGATTCCGTACAGAGATTGTGTATAAATTGAATTAATTATAAATATGCTATAGAAAACATTGCTAAATGAAAATCGGTTACAGTGGTTTTTAAATCGAGTTCATTTTTGATTTGAATCATATATAGAAATCAATGTCTTAAAACATTCCAACTGAAAAATATTATAGAGGATCATAAAAATAGATGGACAATTAAAAAAGATAATCATCATATTTACTATCCGTTTCATGAAATTATCTAAAGGAAACTATCTATGAATTTTATTGAAAAATTATCTAATGGAGAATCACGTTAAAATTACTCATTTAGTTATTTGGCAACAAAGTTCTACAAGAATTGTTATGATTTCCTTTTACCTTTATGAGGTAACAGGAAATAACTGGGTATAACTGAAAACTATGAAAGAATTTTCGCTTAAATAGATTCGAAGATACAGCAGAAATTAGAATTTTTGCGTTTATTCGCCAACATCTCGTACAGATCGTGGAATTTAATATAAATCAAGATTATTAAAATAATTTTATTCCTTCTACTCAAACGAAATCCACAATAGCGGTTTTTTAAAGTTTGCATTAATATCCTCTTTGGTGTAGTAAAAACTAAAGTAGCGCACAATTACCAATTTTTAAGTGAAAGGGTTCAGAAATTATGAGGCTTTGACAGACTCGGAGGAGGACTTAAGTGATCAGTCCCTGAAAATCAAAGAAGTATCTATAATGCGCGCTCGAGTTTAATGGTTGGCTTGTTCACTTGCCGAGGCTTAGGAGTGCGTGAGACTGGAGACCCTCATGTCTAGAACACATCAGACCATTTGAAAGCAGTTTTATTTCGTTTATTCATGCGACAGGTCTCGGGAAGTGAACTGTTTTACGTGGGCTGAAGACCAACGTGATCGCACATTCGTATAAACGTACCACCATTCCACAGACTTAGCGCTGAAGTGGCAACGGAATAAGAGAAATACGTATAATCCAAAAGATTGAAGGAACTCAGAAGTAACGAGAGTAGCATAGGAAATGTAAGTGATATCCAAATTTAGTAGGGCCGAAATGAATATATTACGTTTGTAGCAGGTCGACTGCCGCGGCCCGTTGTTCTGCCGTTCGCGGTCTCCAGTCAATTAATATGGAAGATCGTAGTTCTCCGCCTCCTGCGAAGTCAGGACGATTAAGTGTTTCTAGATGAGCAGTGCGAAAATTTCGCGAATACAATGGTGGTCTCTAATTGGACGAAGGAAGAACTACCTCATTTGTTTCAATCGTTTATTTGTTTAGTGTAATAGACACATAACAAAAGTCGGCGCCAGTGAAGCAGTTTATTAATATCTCTGTCATATGTGCTACTGCCATCTAGCCGCTAGGCTGTGAACTGAGCGTAGTGGGTGAGTGGTTAACGCTCTGGCCTCGCATTCGAGAGGACACCGGTTCGAATCCCCGTCCGAGCATCCAGATTTGGGTTTTCCATGGTTTTCTAAATCACTCCAGGCGAATGCCAGGATGCTTCCTTCAAAAATTCCACGACCGAATTCCTTGTTCTTTGTTCCAAGTACAATATCGCCTCTAATGACCTCGACGTCGACGAGGCGTAAAGTCAAAACTAAAAGAAAAGAAAAAGTGAACAGTCTCATATGCGCGACTTTCACAGTTAATACTTTGGCCCTCTAAGAGTCAAATTTTGAAAAAAAATTTATTCGTAAGAAATTATGTGCCAAAGCAGGGATAGTTCATTTTCTGTTTCGATTAGATATCAAGGGAGAAATTATGTAAATAATGATAATTTTGCCCTCTAAGGGTCGAATTCTAAAAAAATCCTTTCTTAAAATATGATGTGAACAAAGTGGAGACTTTAAGCTTTAAAATGATACCTCATTAATACTTTTCGGTTAGTTATCAACGGAGATAATGGCTTGTAACTAAAAAACCACCTTATAGAAATAATACATATCATTTCGTGCGTTGACGCCTTAGCTGTAATGTCTGTCTGTGCTCAGAGACGAAGAGAAACGCTGCCAAGTCCTCACTGAGGCCTACTCTACCGAAACGCACCAGTTAAGCGAACCCATTCCACTGTCTAATCACCATCAACAGCGTACACCCGCACTATCGCCACCCTTCGTTCAAATATCTGATATTGAACATTTGCCCAGCACGTGGACATGACCTTCACTGACCAGCAGTTTCAATAACTGCTACTCACAAGGGACACCTCTGACCTCGAACGCTCGGAACCGCACGAAAACATGCAGAGAATAACAAGCGATCATAAACAAAACAGTGGTGCGTGTCATTTCTATGCAGAACGTTGCAGTATACCTCAAGTAATAGAGACAAACAAAGTAACAAGATATCAATACCATATGAAGAAAATTATGCATAAATCAATGACGTCATGGTATTACAACAGTGCCAAAAACTCTGTGCTTAAACTACTTAATATAGCGCAAAACATGCGTATACAGCAGTATCACACACCTGATAGTACTTATATTAATCCTCGAAGAGCAGATGCGGGATTTCGTTGAAGTGGTTTAAACAAAGTAGAAGAGAACAATGCGCACACCTCACTAAAGCCACGTTAACACATTTCGAATAACTTTCGCATTTACGCAGTGCAATATCAAAAGCCACACTAATTACATTTTCAAATGATAATGTTGGTATGTCAATGTCATAACCTGGCTTTCACCAACCATATTGCGACATAGGCTTATAAGTAGGTGCAACAAATTGATTGTAAATCACAGAATGAAGTTTCATGATGAAATAACGATTATGTATCTTCACTTGTGGTTTGGCGCATTGTAATCTTAGAAAATCAGTAATCCTTTGATATAGAGCTTTTATTGCCGAAAGAAGTAAATATCAAGGGGTTGGTAATATTTTGTTGATTTCTGTTGGAATATCTTCAGCTTAACATCTTTGTTTGAAAAAGTTGCATCTATAAGGGTACTATCTCTATAACCTGGCTAGGAATCTTTTAATTTGTTACATCGTCATGGAGTTGTAGACCCCGGAGTTCTGAATGGAAATGACACACACCAGTGTTTTGTTTATTACCAATATATTAATACGCTAAGCAAAAACTTATGATACATTTTTAAGAATATTGCGCGCACGGAAAAGTGCGAGATTTGGCATAGTTAAAGTTTATATGGAGAAGAAGTGCAGGAAGCTAAAATCTATGTATAATATGCGTTACAGATACATTAAATTAAATAAAACACTCGCTCGCCTACGTAGTTCGCTCAGATGCCACCAGTTCTGGGTGTTGCTTCACCTGACAGCTGGTAGATAGCGCAGCTAGCGGCCAGAATATTGGGCAAACTGACGAGTACCATCTCTGGTTGTTTACGTAGCAACACGATCGCGTTTCGCTGCTCTATAAAACGTTCATTTACATGGTTTTTTCTCGATTTAATGAGAGAAATAGTGTAACTCAGTGTACAGACTGTGTATTTATTGCGTATTATTTTTTTTGTTGTGTTTAGTTATCTTAATTTTTCGTTTTATTTTCTCATTGAAGTTATCTTGTTCGCTGTGAACAAGTCTTTCTTTCTTCTTCCTATTTTCGCGTGTGTCTATTTCCTTCGGTCATGAATGTTTGCCTGAAGTTAAAGAAGGATGTATGAAGAGGAAAGCACTTGCAATATTGCCTCGTCAGGCGGGCCAAGTACTTCATCGTCCTCGGCTTCGCCGGCAGTAGAAATTACATATTCGGAGATGAACCAATGCTTAACGGGCATCGAGACACAACGTGATTTGACTAACATGACAATGCAGTCGCCATACCATTTCGATAACGAACAAGTTAACGATAGCCGGCACGATTCACGTGGTTCAATGAAGAGATGCACTTCGCCACTCCTATTGGGAATAACGAAGCAACCACGTGCTGAATTACGTACCTATTCCAAGCTCAGGGTACCAGTGTCGCAAATATCCTTGTCAAACATGGACAAGAAAGCCAATAAGAAAAATAAGAAGGGAGTTTCACCTGCAACGAAGGATGGCAGTTGTGGGCCCACCAACGTCAAGACTGCTAGTACTTACCATGACTTGAAGACAACTAGCAGTCCAAGACATGCAGCTGACCAGCCTCACAGTGAAGGGTTCGTGATTCCACGTCGCACAGTGAAACCTCCTCCTTCACTCGATCCAGAAAGGATGGAAGTGAGTAATCCCTTCCAACAATTGCAAGATGAGACACCAACTAGAGTGAAAAGTTCTCACATTCCACCCATTGTCGTACAGTTTGAGGAAAGCTACAAGAAGCTTCACGACTGGGTGAAAAACATCGCGAAGGATCCTTTCACTGCCAAGACGGCAGGAGGAGACAAGATCAAATTCACTTTTACGACTGTAGAAGACTTCACCACGGTGATGAATCTCCTTGACGAGAAAAAGACGCCATACTTTACATTTCCAACCGGTGCTGTGAAAATGCTGAAGGTGGTATTTCGCGGGATACCACGAACGTTTCCAACTGCTGAACTGAAAGAAGAACTAATGGACATGGGCTATGACGTACAGACAGTGGCTCAGTTGCGCCGCCCTGGCACCAGCATCGCTATGCCACTGTTCCTTGTTGTGGTTCCAGATACGCCTCACAACCGTCAAATATTCCAGGTGGAAACCATTTGCCATTTGAAAGTCACCACAGAGAAGCTCCGATCCTCGACTGGGCCACCGCAATGTTTCAACTGCCAATTATTTGGCCATGTGGCTCAACATTGCAGAATGCAGGCAGTCTGCGTGGAATGTGCAGGTCAACATGACTCCAACAACTGTCTATTGCCGAAGTCACGTGACTCCGCTAAATGCAGCAACTGTGGAGGTAACCATGTAGCCAGCTACAAGGGTTGCGGTGCCTACAAGAGGGCGCGTGACCGCCATCGTGGCCTCATCACAGCACGAGAAAATCTGGACAAAAAGAAACAGTCGAGTACTATGGATAACCAACAAGAAGCCGTGCAAAAGTCTTCCACAAAAACCGAATTGCAACAAAAACAAAAGAAGAAGAGAAATCCCAAACCAGTCAGCCGCCATACTGATGGCCGCTCTTTCGCTGAAGCCGCGGGAGGAAAACGACTAGAACTACCAACTATCACTCCTAAGGCGCCTACTCCCTCAACGCAGGCAGCAGTTACCTCTGATGAAAAACCGCGAAACGCCGCAGGTAAGGAAAAACCCACTCAGTGCAACAAGCAGCCTAACAATCCAGCACCGGCAGTCTTTGAAAGACTGTGTAACATGTTGGAATCTATGTTGAACATGCTGCTCAGCCTAACTCAACGGATTGATCAGATGACCACGAGCATTAATACAACAGTGACGACTGCCCTTGCAACTACGAAATGCTCTTGTTCCACGCACCATGGATAGACGGCCGCACATCCATGACCTCACATTCTGTGTATGGAATGCTAACGGAATCCGTACCCAACTTCCGGAATTTCGGCAGTTTCTTAAGGAGCGGAACATTGACGTGTGTCTTGTTAGCGAGACACACCTAAAGCCAGAAGTGCGCGCCGTGGTTGCAAATTATAACTGTTACAGAAGAGAACGTCTCACGGCTGGAGGGGGCGTCGCCATCTACGTGAAAAGAGGAATTCCACACCATGAAATTTCCCTTCCATCCCTACAACTCATCGAAGCAGTCGGCATTGAGGTGATCACGGCTAATGGTAGTATCTCTGTCATTTCAGCCTACCGTCCACCACGGTGGCATCTCCTCGAGGCTGAATTTATGTCGCTTGCATCCATCCGTGGTAAGCTTTTGATAGGAGGTGACTTCAATGCTAAGCACACAGACTGGCACTGCAGGATCACCAATCAAGCAGGTAAACTTCTGCGGCGTGTGTCCAACAGACACATATGTGTGTTTGGGCACCTGAAGAACCTACACACTATCCAAGTGGCAGAGGCAGACCGGATATCCTTGATGTTCTCATCTCTAAGGGCATTACAGGATTTTTCGCAGCATCTACAATGAACAGTATGTCATCCGATCATCTGCCTGTTGTAGTGGAAGTTGGCGTGGGTTCCTGGCAGCCGACAGACAGGCCTACCTTCGACTGGAGAAAGTATAGGGAGTTGTTAACGGAGGCGCTGGAAGAGTTCCCATTTGAAAGAAATACTGACGACGCCTTAGAATTCTTCGAAAGCGCAGTCAAAAATGTAACTACAGCTACGACACCAATGCAGACTCACCTTGCTTCTTCTCCACATCTCCCACCGCACCTGCTTGCTGCGATCCGCCACAAAAACCGGATTGCCAAGGAGTGGAGGCTCACTAGAAACCCGGCAACCAGAACGTTGTTAAATCGCCTCCAGCGAGAGCTGAAGGTGTCTCTATCGGAGCATCGAAACCGGGAGTGGGAATCCCGCCTCTCGATGTTACGTCCGGAAGATGGAACACTCTGGACGCAAACCCGTTGGTTCACCAAGAAACGGAGTAGACTTCCATCTCTCCAAGGAGAGCGTGGCGTCATTTACCGCTCTGCAGACAAAGCAAATGTCCTGGCGGATGTGTTCGAAAGGAATTTTCAACCATCTCAAGGAGACGTCGAACAGGTGGCCATCATGAACTGTCGTCTAAGTGCTCTCCTTGAGGCAGGGGATGATGAATTGCACGATATAGAACTTGTTACTCCTCAGGAGATACTCAGCTGTGTAGCCAGACTGCATCCACATAAAGCCACGGGTCCTGATGAGATTGGAAATATGTGCCTCAAGAACCTTCCGCCGGTAGCTGCAGACTATCTTGCCAATCTTTTCAACACCATAATTCAGACGAAGACATACCCACGTCGGTGGAAACACGCGGAGGTGGTTCCAGTTCATAAGAGCGGGAAGGACCCAAGCTTGCCACAAAATTATCGTCCTATCAGCTTGCTGCCAGCAGTTAGCAAGGTGTTTGAGCGTCTCCTGCTCAGGCGCCTAAACAATCACATCGAACGATTCGGAATTATTCCCCACCACCAACTAGGGTTCCGTCGTGGCCACTCGACCATCCAACAGCTGATGAGAGTTACAGAGGCTGCGACGCATGCATTCAACTACGAGGAATATTGTGGCCTGGTGCTTTTAGACATATCACGAGCCTTTGATTCAGTCTGGCACTCTGGACTCCTGATGAAATTATATGACCAGGGATTCTCACGTCACTTTATCAAGTTGCTGTGGTCGTATCTCGAGGGACGGACTTTCTGCGTACGAGTTGGCGCAGAACTTTCATTTCGACGACTAATCATGGCAGGTGTTCCTCAAGGCTCGGTGTTAGGACCGACCTTATACTCACTCTATACTGCTGACGTGCCAACTCAGCCAACAGTCCATACTGCCACCTACGCTGATGATACGGCTTTCTTTACCATCAGCCACAGCAGGACAGTAACCACCCTCCGCTTGCAGGAAGTCCTGCAGAAGACAGTAGCTTGGGCGAGGCGGTGGCGGATTGAAATCAACCCCGCCAAAACTCAAGCAATTATGCTCACCAGAAGATTGGGACCTCGTCAGCGAATTCAACCTGCCCTTAAGCTTCAGTTAAATGGGAAAAGCATACCATGGGCCAGAACAGCCCGCTATCTCGGTGTGACACTCGACAGTAGACTGACGTGGCGTGCACATGTTGAAGATGTTCGGAAAAGAGCTAGTGCCAGACTACAAGCCCTGTATCCAATTTTGAACAGGGACAGCAATCTCGCAGCATCTATGGGTGTGCGTCTTTACTGCTCATTGGTCAGACCGATACTCGAGTACGCCTGTCCAGTGTGGGGATACGCGGCCGCGACACATCATCGCCGCCTGCAAACAATACAAAACAGAGCTCTGAAGAGAGCCCTACATCTTGACACAAGGTTTCCTACCTCTGCCCTGCATGAAGCTGCAAGTTGAAAGATCGGTTCCGCGAGCTTGCGAAAAAGTTCTACAATCAATGTTATATATCTAAAAATCCATTGGTTAACGAGCTTGGCAATTATCCGATGGATGTTGGACCACATAACCGACCACTGAAGATTTTTCAACAATAATAAAAAAACGCCTATATGAAGACATACCATACGAGAAGACATGCAACATCTACCACATATAGGAGGAAATGTCAACCAGCAAAACCTCCATCATACCCTGCCTGTTACAATAAGGCAGTGAAGGCGTGTGCTCCTGCTGGGCAAACTGAGGAACTTAAAGAAATAAAGAAAGCTAAAATTTTTAGCTGATAGATGTGTGGTCTTTGGTGAAACAAAACAGTCGAGATTAATCTCTGAAATTATATAGAAGCAAGAAGCAACATTTCGACGTTTAGGTGATAGATGGCGTACTTTGTGGTCTTTGATGAAACAAAACAGTCGAGATTAATCTCTGAACTTATATAGAAGCAAGGAGCAACATTTCGAGGGCTGGTAGATAGCGCAGCTAGTGGCCAGAATATTGGGCGAACGGAGGAACTTAAAGAAATACAGAAAGCTAAAATTATATATAATATATTTTACAAACCTATATATTAATGTGCTAAGCGAAAATTTTGGATCCATTTTTAAGAATAAGTGCTGTGCACAAATGGAGGAACTTAAAGAAATGCATCGCGCACTGAAAAGTGTAAGATTTGGCATAGTTAATGTTTATATGGAGAAGAAGTGCAGAAAGCTAAAATCTGTGGATCAAATTAAATAAAAAAATTCGTTGCTTACATTTTTTTTAGTGGTTAGCGAATCTGCCGATGTCTGTGATCATAGTCAGCAGTAAAGAAAAAATTATAATAAGCATAGTTAATACATGTTAGAAATAGATTATTCAAATAAAAAATAATTATGGAACATGGGTGTGTGCGTGAAATAGGATCGGTGCCAACGTTCTTACGTGAATTCCCCGCATTGAGACACTCTGTGGCCTTTGGTAAAACGAAAGACTCGGATAAAGTAGAGATTAATCTTTGAAGTTATAAAAGGAATACTTCGAAAAGGAATGTAGCGATTCTGCCATATACTATGAGGTCATTTGATTATTTAAAATGTTAAACTTTGGTTAAGTGTCTTTTGATTTTTTAATTTCAGTAATTTCGTTAGAGAGTGAATACTTATTTGCGTGAAATTCAAAATGGTAATAGACCAATTTTGAATAGCGAACACACAAAATGAAGAAATTATTTTGATAGATACATTTAAATGAGCACTGAATGTCATTCCACGAAATTTTTACAGTTTCGAATTTACAATTCAGGTTTCTCAATGAAAAACATTTCGATTCAGAAATCACTTCCGGTGAAAGAACTGCATTTACTTCATGTTTCATAAAGCTAAAGCAGTTTTCCGGCCTTAAGTCAAAATGAATATTTTAAATATAAATGAACCATCGATAAATACATTTCATCATTTGTTATGGTTAGATTAGAAGCTCAAATATAGCATACAGTCACGCTTGGAGTGTATCGTTTAATTTTATAGGTAATTCAAAGAATTACTAGATTATTACTCTTTCATGAAAGAAACTAAACAACTTAATGAATTACGGTCGAATTTCGACCGCTGGGCGATCACTAGTTATTATTATTCTCGTATCAAAATACACAGTTAAATACATTGTGCAAATCAACAACCCTAAACACACTTAGCCCAGTACTTCGCAACCTCGACTGGATTGTGTGTTGCTTGAAACAGGTCTTCGTTGTTGCAGGATGATGGGCACATAAGGCACTCGAGCATATGGTTCATAGTTTGGTCCTGACCACATTCGCACTTAATATTTGTAGCATCAGTATAACCCCATCTGACTAGGTTTTCCTTGGACCTGCCCACTTCTGTTCGCAATCGATTTAAGGACCGCCAGACGTTCCAGTCGTCTGCGTGACGAGGTGGCAAGCGCTCTGCAACTGTCAGTGGTCCTGAGATATTAGGGACTTTCATTTTCCACAACTGTACTCTTGCCTTTTCAGGTGACCCAATTAGTTCCCGTGATGTTCTGAGAAAGCTTTTCCTGGATTTGTTTATGATCGCTTGTTATTCTAAACATGCTTTCGTGCGGTTCCAAGCGTTGGAGGTCGAAGGTGTCCCATGTTAGGCCGGCCACACACAGAACCGGGCGAGGCAGGGCGGGGCAGGGCATTTTGCCCCGGGGCGTCTTGTGCGACGGGAAACGCACGGGTGCCTATGGAGCATCACACACAGGACCGGGCGGGGCAGGGCACGTCGAAAAGACGCCCCGGGGCAAAATGCGAAGCTGAAACAAATTATGCCCCGGGGCAAGTCGCTGCCGGGCAGAACGTTCTGCGCATGCGCTGTCACGGGACCCACCCTCCCTCCCCGGGCTCCACTATCTCGCGGTGTTTCGAATATTCGACTGATTTGTATATGTGCCATGTATGACTGTAAGATTTAAAATTTATATCGCTATACAGGGTTATTATATGGTTGAATAACTAATGGTCAGGAAAAAGAGGACCTTAAGGTTATCAAAAGCCGCTCCTCTGGGGGTATGGCTGTTCTCCAGTTGGTATTTTGCTTTTCTATTCTGCTCCGAATGCTCTCAAGTACAAAGTCGAATGTCGAAATTGACATGCGAAAATAATTAAAAAACTTGTCTGGGTTCGGCTCGAAGCTCAGAAATAAAACTTCCTATATTCCTTTTCAGGTTTATAGGGGGTATACCTACATCTCTCTGTTGTTAACATTGTGGTCCAAGAGCTGCAGATAGTTCCAAATTAACAAAACGGTCTCCTCATCTTCATCCATTTCAAAATGATACACTACACACCAGTATGCTCCTACTGAGTTCACTTACACGTGACTGGGGCAATGAAGAAAATTTGCTAAGTGTTTGACTTGTCGTGCCCCGCCTCGTTCTGTGTGTGACAGCAGCACGACAGGGCAAGTCAGGCGACTCGTCGCGCCCCGCCCCGCCCTGCCCCGCCCGGTTCTGTGTGTGGCTGGCTTTAGTGAATTCTAGAAAGTGGCGAGCTTTCCTGTATTTCACAAAGTGTAAATCAACGTCACGTAAAGCTAGTGGCAACACTCAAATACAAACTTGATTTCTTCTCACTTAAGCAAGGAAAGTTGCAGGTATCATATCTCAATCGGAGGAATTTCTCTAGACTCCATACTACGTGGCAGAAGAATATACTCAAAGTTATGTAGTATATATTCCGTCTATTTTGCATTGACATCATGTGGCACTTATTGCATGAAGTGAACGCAGCGAGTAGACAGTTCACAGATCAAGCAGAACTTATCACGACTGCGGTGAAGTGTTGAAGGCATGGCGCGCCGGGCTTCACCGCGTTGTCTTGTCGTGTTGCCACGAGCAAACGAAGCGGCTTTTAAATTACGTCGGACAGGGCGTCTGCTCACCTTGAGTCTGCCGCCCGTATTAGTCCCAATTACATTTCCTCGGCCGGTACTCCGTGTCGATGGTCATCAATATTAATTGGGAACAATGCCTGGGACAGGCCGACTCCCCGCTCCAGCCAGCTTTCCCCGTCTCCAGAGAACTGCTCTGTACTCTGCCGCTTTCTAAAGTAGTCCCCGCCCGCTGTCCGACAGTCTCCATACTATATTCCTTCGCGTCCATAACGGTGTCTGTAACACATGCCTGCCAGGAAACTGCTTCTTCAGTTACCTCCAATCGCCTTCATAATTTTGGTAGCTAATGAATTTTCTCACTACCACGGAATTTGCAGATGACACTATCAGTTTAGTAGAAAATACTGAGGATACTGATAAATTACTGAATGGCACGAAGCAAATACTGGGAGAAAAAATCGTACTAAATATAAAGCAAGTAATGAAACGATTACAGAATAAGTATATTAAATATAGAAAATTAGGATCAGGTGTAATTTGAGAACGAAGAGACTTCTGTTTGTTAACTACTAAAATTACAGCTGATCAAGGAAGTAAGAATGACGTCAAAAACGGAAGAGCATTTAATAACTTTAGAAAAGTATGATCACCGAGCGTGGTGGGTGAACGGTTAACACTCTGGCCTCGCATTCGGGAGGACGCCAGTTCGAATCCCCGTCCGGACATCCAGATTTGGGTTTTCCATGGTTTTCCTAAATCATTCCAGGCAAGTGGCGGGGTGCTTCCTTCAAAAGACCATGGCCGAACTCCTTCTCGTTCCCTGTCCCCAGTCCTATCCTGTCTCTAATGACCTCAACGTCGACGAGGTGTAAAGCCAAATAAAAAATTATGTAGCAGAGCATTTTGAGAAGGTGAAGCTCGGATTTCAGGAACTAAGGGAAGGAAGAAAAGTGAAACATTTGGAATGTGATCCTTTAAAATGATGCTGAAAATTAAGTGGAGGAATAAAGTACAGAATGAACGTGTTTTAGAAACGATGGGTGAGGAAAGAAGTTTATGGAAAAATCTGATGCAAGGAGAGGGTTTGGCTTATTTCTTAATGGAGGACACAGTAAAGACATTGTGTAGAGCAGAACAAAGGTTAGAATATATGAAGGACGTCATGATGCAAATATTCAGATGTAGAGTTGTATCGATATAAAAGTAGATGAAATATTGTAACAAACTCTTCGACCGAACTGGTAATAAAGTAATGTTGTTTAGTCTCACGACAGATTTTCGGTCTATCGTCGCTGGACCCACAGTTTGATGTAAAGTTTCAACCACGAATCTTTTACAGCAGTGGTGCCAACGTAATGATAGAGTAACCCCAGAGGTACGTGAGTTTGCTTCAAGGGGTACGAGCGGCAATGTCTTGGATAAGGTAGTCACTAAGGTACTTGAAAAAAAAATTACGTGTACATTACTATCGCAAAAAATATATTTCAAGACATTCAAACTGTTTGTGTGTATGAATTATGTGACAGTAATGCCGTGGTCGAGCGAGACGTTGGACTGGGATGAACACAACTGTTCACGTGCGACGCTGAGCTCGTTCTTGAAGCGATACGAGGGCAATACTGACCGCAGTACTGTGCACTTCACAAAGCAAGATTGGTGAGGAAGTTGTTCTTCCGACCCGCATTGCAGGCAACACTATGGTCTTTCCCGTTTGGATTGCAGAGTTAGCCAGGGACAGATGTAAGCAGCTGGACTGGCGAAAGCGCTCTCTTCTGCCACGCAAAGTAATCGCAAGAGTACCAGCGTTGGTAGTGGTACGCCTGGAAAGTGACAATTCCAAACGAAACACCGATGACCTCGATTGAATTCGGTCAGCGGGCTATCAACGCCAGAGATTCGTGAAACCTGAATTAGCAGACCATTGCGATATCCACATTCACGTTTTGCCTCAAACTAACGTTCCAAGCGTCTCTCTTCCTGTGTTGCCAGTAGGGCTGTGTACGCCGCCAAACAAAACTCCGTGAGATACACAAGTCCCGGCATGACTATTTTTTTATTTTTATCTTTTAGATTGCGTAATAAGCTAGTGGTATGTAGTGATGGTACTCAGTTTTCGCTTAAAAATTACACAAACAAATTGACTCGTGGTCTACGAAGAACAGCTACCGTGTTCACAGATACTCACGCTCCGTCATAGAGCTGTAGCAGATTGTATGCATTCGTTACTGAGTAACGGGTTCGTCGCCTGACTCCAATTACCGAATCGTTACTCACAAATTCATTTCGTTACTCGCATTTGTCGTGTAGATGTCAGTTTGATCCGATAAACGAACGAACACGACGTATCATGTGTTCATCACGGTTCACCCAGCGATTGAATGAGCAGATGTTTGTTTTAACATTAGCTGATTTAAGTGTGCTGCGATTGTGATATGAGGTGTTATTCTGAATTATGTAATATTGAGTGCAGTAAATCAAAGCAACGAACAATTTACCTAAATTTACTTTACTCAATGAACAATTGAACTTTACAAAGTACTAACCCACTATCACTATGCAGGTTTTGAGTATGCTACTTTAAAAAAATAACCGTCATTATTTATTGTCACTACATATGTCACAGTTAGGTGAAAGGTCAGGTCTTTATTTTTTTTGTATGCAAACTGGTGTTTGCATTGAAATTAGATTATTCTTTCGTATATAATATTCATTACAGTAAATCTAGTGTACATTCAGAGGTTTTCCGTAAGATCTATGTGTTAATCACTTTATCCAAATGAACAACTTAACTAAACTTATTTTACTAAATAAACAATTTACTTAAACATTATCAAGTAGTGAGTACGAACGAAGTCGTCCCGTATGCGATGCGACTCGATGCGATGCGACTCGATGCGATGCGACTCGATGCGGCGCGACTCGATGCGATGCTTCATACTAGTGTTCCATTGTATCAGAGGTAACGAGTAACGAGACGATACGATAGTAACGAAGTTATCCCGTACGCGACGCGACTTGGCGCAATTCTTCATGCTACTGTTCGATTGTATCTAAAGTAACGATTCGAAAGTAACGGGTACGGATTGCTTTAGTAACGAATATATACGGGTAGAGAGTTTCTCGTCACTTTACAGCTCTCCTCCGTCATGAGTTAGAAACTAATCGGACACAACAAATCGGAAGCACTACACTCTTTTAAGCAACTGCAACTTTCTAACAGATCACCTTTGTAGACGCAGCAGATACGGCAAAAAGGTGATACTCGTATGAAACCCACCTCGTGACTTCAGCTCGTTCCATCAAGAAAATTTCCCCATCTGACACTTGCAGATAAGAGAGATGTTGGGGCACAGTTCCTAAACACAAGATCGTGTACTGTAGTCCTGGGTTAGATGCCAAACCGCTCTCCATTGCATAATCAGGGCATACAACACTCTTTATACTGAATGGTCGGGAGAGTTGATGTCAATACGCCAATAACGATTTTCCCCCTTTTCCATTTTTCGCGCTG
This sequence comes from Vandiemenella viatica, assembly GCA_031002005.1. Lineage (NCBI taxonomy): Eukaryota > Metazoa > Arthropoda > Insecta > Orthoptera > Morabidae > Vandiemenella > Vandiemenella viatica. The sequence continues at coordinate 12,402,933 of JARYHS010012519.1, forward strand.
AAAAGAACAACACGCACACACACATCTGTATATACAATGAAATTTATGATTAGTTACTGTACTATGGTCGCACCGTGAAAATGACACAGTAAAGATTCCCGTCGATTTCTTATGAACGGTAACATGGTCCTTGGGAACCGCGTACGCCTGGAATGTCACACACGTTGCGTTTGTTAGTTACGGAACACTGACAGATGAAGAGCCGTATTAGTTTCAACTCCCGCTACCAACCCAGACGCAGCGTCTGCAGAAGCAAGGCAAAGATTTATACGCCTCTGAAACGACTGTTAATGTTTCGCGCTTATTCCGTCCTTCAAAAGGACAGTCGCCGGCACTGTTTGTGTGGAGGCGGATCGAGATGGAATGCCGGGGGTATTATGTTTGCAGAACGCTATTGGCAGCGCGAACGGCGCATACATATTCATGTGCGGCGCGGCGCCACATAGTGAGCAGGTTTTATTGTGCGGCGCTCCCAGCGCTAGACAGCTCATCTCGCACCCAGCACCACGCGATGGCCAGGCCCCAACTCACTCGCAGACACAGACACTGCGGTTTCACGCGGTCTCCACAAATCAAGCAAGAGCGAAGCGGTGGTTGTTCACATTAGCAGAGTCCTCCAGCTAAATCCGCAAAGCATTAAATGAATTAATCGAAGGTATAGTAATAAATTTTCCGCGCATCAAGCTGGGATGGCAAGCATTTGGGAGGCATTCTATTATCCTGAAATCTAAAATGCCCACAAATCTAAAGCAAATAGTCTAAGACCAGAGCATTCTTTCTGTACTGACATACGGCTGTGAGACCAGGACTGTAAGTGATTTTACAAAAGGTAAACTAAGGACTGCCCAAAGAGCCATGGCGAAGTCAATGCTAGGCTTAACGAGAAAAGACAAGAAAACAGCAACTGACGTTAGACCAGTTACGAAGGTCACAGACATCTTAGACAAGACAGCATCCTTGAAGTGGCAATCGGCCGGCGATATTGCGTGGAGAAAAGACCAGAGGTGGACAAAAACGGTGTTAGAGTGGAGCCAAGAGATCACCCCAGACCGAGAGGAAGACCACCAGACCAGGGGACAAGGACACACGCAGGGTTGTCGGAGTTAACTGGCAGAGGATCGCCCAAGATCGTGCGACCTGGAGGAAACTGCTCAAGTTAGATCTGAAATCGTAACTTTAAGAGGCCACATCAGAAAATAATTGAACTGGCTGATAATGATAGTAATAAGTTATCAAAAACGAAAATTTCTCTGGATGTTTTGACAGAATAAAAGATGAAAAATGGACAAAATTAACAGAATTAATAACGGAATGGAAAATATGAAGTCTTCGCAGGTTCTCCGCTGTATGCAGTTGAAGAAAAACAACAACGGGGTTTCGGCGGCTAGCTCTGCCACCATCTTCAGGTTTGGTGTTATACAGGGAGCACTAGAGCTGCACTTTATAACATCCTTCAACAGCACACGGTGGAGAACCCGCGAAGGTTTCATATCATCGACACGCCGTGAAAGCCTCCGTTCTCACAACGGAATGGAAAGACAGAATCGTTGGGGAACTATACAAATACGAGCCAGTCACTAATTTTCTATTTGCATGGAACACAATCTGGAGGGAGGACGTGGCCTCTGTACATTAATGGAGAATCAGTAGCGACCTACAACATAATAGCAATCGACCATAGAAGTGATTCGAACCAATTACTTAAGTAAGAGATAGGATGAATATTTTATGAACTGTAACTGTTGATATATGTGATGTGCTGTGTATGAGGGAGCACGAAGTGAGGACCGAGCGTGGTGGGTGAGAGGTTAACACTCTGGGAGGACTGCGCACAGTGGTTCAGAATTGGAATACAGTGGACATTCGACCTTACGTTATAATATCGATCAAAAAAAAAAATTGCTTGGGGTAGCATTTACTGTGCTGATAAAAAATTGTTATCTTCAATTTTTGATAAAAATGAGTCCTTCACACTTAAAATAAATAAATTTAAAAAAAATGTATTTTTCACAGCCCTGTATCAAAGTGTCAAAGTCAAACCTTATGCAATCATAAGTACCTATCCTACTTAATATTACAACATAAAAATTTCTTGCGTATCCTTGCCGCTTTGACAACAGGGCGTAAGTGAATTACGGGGATAAAATATAGCGAACACTCGAACTAAAGCCATAATATCGATCCAAAAAAATTGCTTTAGGTAGAATTTGCTGTGCTGATCAAAAATCGTCATGTTCAATTTTTTTTTGATCCATATTATGATTTTTGTTCCAATGTCCACTATATTTTAACTATGAAATTCACTTGCGCCCTGTAGTCAAAGCGGCAAGGATACGCAAGAAATTTTTATGTTGTAATATTAAGTAGGATAGGTACTTATGATTGCATAAGGTTTGACTTTGACACTTTGATATTGAAAGTACCGGGATTGATAATAGTTCTTCCTTCCAACTGACGAAGTAGTCCCTTTTAAAGTTTATTTTATGACCACCTAATGGAAGGACGATCAGACTTCGTTAATTAATTAATCTCGGCCGCAACCATTGGCTGGCTAGGGTACAAATCAATAGATATATAAGGAAAAGTTTCTTCAAATAACTCCACGTGTATGCAGAACACAAGCCAAAGATTTATTCACAGTTCAGGTAATGTACCGGCCACCAATGGTAAAATAATTAAAGTACATACAATTAAAATTACTGGTAGTGACTACATAATCCGAAGATGCAAGTTCTTAAGAGTGAAAAGCAACTCATTCAATCACTTTCACGTAGCTGTTCATACCAACACAGTTCACTAACACTACACCACGTAACATCGTAGTTTCCTTCTGTCAGTGAAATGTTTTCCCGACGCGGTAGCCCGTAGTAACTCACGGGGACCTGTACACTTTAATACATATCACTTGTTAATTATTTTCGGCCACGACTTACACCGAGCTACAACAAGACCCAGAGGCATGATACCACACGACGTTCTCTTCCAGACTCAATACACTCTCTGATCTACTAATCGACTGATGGTCTGGCAAGTCACCGATGCACATAGCATTCGATACTTAGCATAGAATAAATATAATAATTAAAATAAGTTAATTACTGAAGAGGACAAGCCAACTGTAATGTGACAGGACGTAAAAAAAAAAATAGATTTCCACCCATACATTTTTTTTTTTTTATTTATTTTAAGTGTGAAGGACTTATTTTTTTTATCAAAAATTGAACATAACAATTTTTGATCAGCACAGCAAATTCTATCTAAAACAATTTTTTTGGGATCGATATTATGACGTAAGGTCGAATGTCCACTATATTCCAATCCAGAACCACTGTGCGGGGGTTCTAATCCCCGTCGGGGCATCCGGATTTGGGTTTTCCATGATTTCCCCAAATCACTCCAGGCAAATGCCGGCATGCCATGGCAGAATTCCTTCCCGTTCATTGTCCCCAGTCCCATCCCGCCTCTAATGGCCTCGACGTCGACAAAAAAATGATGTGAGGACTGGAAAGGCGGCTCTGTTGCTGTTGGCATGTGAGGGCTTGGGTGCCATCAGCAATCCCGCAGTGCTGAGTGGCTACAGGATGGCTGACACGCTGACTCCAACCACCTCACCTTGACTCTAACGTCAGCGACCGCGTTTTAGTGTCCACAGTCATCAGATATGTCGCAGAAAAGTATTACGTTTCGACATACTGACAAAAGTTTCATCTGTTTCCATATGTGTCGTGGCTGGACCTACAGTTTAACGTAGAATCTAAACCACGGGCCGTCCTGCAATACGAGATTCTAGCCCTCAGCTCTGGAACTACAGTTAATGAAGCTGTTTTGCGATCGCAAGGTTTACTCTCCGACACCGAAAATTTTGAGATCGCGTCGGATTGGCCTCGGTGGCGGCGAGAAAAATTAGTAAGGACAAGTCCATTAATTACGGGGGGGGGGGCAGCAACCTGTCAGCAAACCTCATTTAAATGGGGGGGGGCATTTTTATTATTTCACGGAAATAATGTGGTACACAGAAGACATCAGTGTTAATGCATAGGTATTAAGTGGCATAGAACAATATACATGAATTTATCAAATGTAATTATTTAAAAATATAAGGTAAATCTTGTGTGAGTAGGGGCCCACCACATCTTATGAATCATAAGAATAAACACCCCACGTAATTAATGGACGCCTCTATAGCAGATTTTGGCACAGGGAACCGTCAAAGAAAAGACACAGCAAAATGTTGTTAAAAGTATCGAAACTCAGGACATACGAAACGATAATACGACGGCAGTAGTGTATGGTTCTGTGCTGTGCAAGCATACAGCAATGCTACTTTAGAAATGAACTCTGAGACAGGGATTAGAGTGCGACGAACGGAGAAAAAGGAGGTTGTGTCTGTCTCCTTTTAGAGAAGCTGCAGTAATTGGGGGAGGATATATATATATATATATTTAGTTTTGGTTTTGCGCCTCGTCGACGTCGAGATCATTACAGGCGGAATGGGACTGGGGACAAGGAACGGGAAGGAATTTGGTCATGGCCTTTTTGAAGGAAGGATGCCGGTATTCGCCAGGAGTAATTTGGGCAAATTTTGGGAAAGCCAAACCTGCATGCGCTGATGGGGATTCGAACCGGGGTCGTCCCGAATGCAATGCCGAGCGTTAACCGCTCACCCACCACGCTCGATGGGAGGATAAGGTAATGATAGCGTTTTACAAGGTGATTATGAAGGCTACAAGATGGTTGGATGGGTTGCAAGAAGATATCAGGATAGCAAGTAGTGGAAGAGCGGAAAAACAGAGATAATTTTGGCTGGGACTACGATTCGAGATACCGTTGCAGAAAGTAAGACAACGGTTGGGATCATCTATCTAGCCCTCACGTCTAACATTCGCTTTACTGATGGTAAGTAAGAACAAGGAATGTTTACATGTCAGCCTGATCTTCGATTTATCTGACTCGAGTTACTAATACACTGAACACAGATAGAAGCAATATTCCGCTGCACTCATTCGCCAAGCATGCTATGAGATTCCTACATCTGATCTGACTTCAGTCTTCATGTTAGAGATATTCAGATGGAGCGGTGGGAGCAACTCGTACGCTGAAGCTGCGTCGAACATTTCAACTGCGAAAACTAACAGAGTTTGTCTTCGATAAATTTTCACGGCTAACCAACCGACTGAGTCCGTTTGTGTAACACCTGAGAAAAAATTGATCTTTATACAACGCCGAGGAAACCTCCAGTTTTACTTTTATATTAATTTTTAAAATTTTGGTCTTCGTACGGAAATAAAACTCATTTTATTTTACTCCAGGAAATAAGAACTGCATATTGCTTGAAATTCCATCAAAATTCTGACAGTAAGGTATTTTATTATTATTATTCTTTTTTTTTTTTTTTTTTTTTTTTTTTTTTTTTTTTTTTTTTTTTGCGTGAATCACGAACGATGCAAAATTGATACTAATTTCCCTGCGCTTTTTTTCTCAATTCCTCAGCTGTCCCACTTTACATATTACAAGGAGATATTAGATCGAGTGTACGACGTTAAACTGTCTTCACAAACTAATGTCTGACAACTTGTGTTTTCAGAGTTTTTGAAAACAATCGCTTACCCGGAATACACAAATATTTATGTTGACATAATTAAAATTTTAATCAAATCCGTGCGGTCTGGTGGCTCAGTTGGTTAAGGCGAGTGACTGCGGATCAGAAGGCTCCCGGTTCCAAACCCGGTTAGGGCAGAAATGTTTACGAGCCCTAAACCTGACTTTCACCTCTGGCAGAGCTTTGCTTTGCTCATGTGAAGCACGCTGGGACGCTCCGTAGTTCGGTTTTCACGTAAGGCTGTAGGTCCCTTTTCCCCGGTAGGATTATCGGGATAGGGCAGCCATGACAGAGGCGCATGCGCGGCTAACCGAAACTCTGTCACGTGGCGGCCGAACACTCCTTCGGGATCTCCCGGCCAACAACGCCTCACGCGTTTACCTTAATATAATAAAAATCATATGAAGTGTTTACTCAGATCTGTCAGGCATGAATATTGCAATTGCCATCGAGCAGATGTACAGTGTGAAAAGTCCGAAGGTCCTAAAAAACCGAAATGGGCCGGAAAATATATGTTGAGCGCTGACTAAGGAGGGAGTAGGACCCAGGACGAGCAGCCGGCGGCCCCTGGCTGGGGAACCAGGCGCTCCTTATGTGCCAGGAGTTGCACTTGTTGCTTGTTGCGGTATTCTCTGTTACGGGTACATAATGCTTCTATAAATAAAGGGTTCAGATAAAAACGAGTTTCTGTTGGGATTCAAACTTAAGCCAGTGGTTATGCAAGAAGAGAGCTCTTCGCCAGTGCAATAAGATGGCGGCAGTCCAGCGGGCGGCGTAGCAGGCGTTAGTCGCAGTTTCCGTGACTGAGTCGTCGGAACGTCTGCGGTGTATTCACGATTACCTGAATACGCTTCACCGCGACTCTACGCACCTCGCTTCGTACTGCTTTATGCGGAAACTGTAGCGGGTCAAAAGTACCCGGGCCCACCGGCTGATGGGGGGCCCCGAATACCGATTGGAGGGGCCCTCAGGTCATGAAGCCAAGAATCCACCCTTTGTCGTCGGCCAGTTTTGTAGAGCTAAAAAAAAAGGTCGCCCATTTTACCCCGGGCCCTAAATTCCTAGCGCCGGCCCTGCATCCACGTTTACACAGATAGCTATTTCAATGTAATCCTTCGAGAAATGTTTCAAGAATTGGAAAATCGTTCCTTACAATGGCGAAGTCCGGTAATTTCTATTTCTTTTTTAAATATTATTATTATTATTTGAGATTATACTTCGGCGACAATTTATCTACACAACTTCTCTGAACCTTCGCTTTAAATTCTTTCACTCTTTGTGTTAGAGTATTTGAAATTGCATAGATAATTTTCTCCAGTTTCTGACTTTCTTACCTATTTCAACACGCTGTTCTGTTTTTAATTAAATTCTACTCAAAGTTATCTCTTCACATACTACTACTAACACAGTCCAATTAACATCCATTCATGGGTGTCAGTGTACGCGTAATATAAATTCGACATTCTCTTCACCTGCCTCTTCCCTTCCAATCACTCTAAAGACTTTCCTTTATCGCATTCTCGCTGAGTGTGTTCTATGGAAACAGTGACTGTAGCAAATCTAGCTTTTGCATCCCATCCCTTCCTAGTTCCGCATTATATCCATAGTGCTATTCCCCTCCACCACCATGGCTTCCCTCCCCCATTTCCTCATCCTCGTGGGACGTCGCCTCCGAGCAGTGCTGAAAGACGTCGAGGAGTGGGCCACCAAGTGGAGAATTAAGATCAACGCATCGAAGAGCCAGGCCATCATGTTGACGCGGAGGCGTAAGCCACCACGACCGATGCTGAGGCTATTCGGGGAGAGAATCCCCTTGGTGGCCACGGCAAAGTATCTTGGGGTGACCCTAGATACGAAACTAACATGGCAGCCGCACTTCGAAGACGTCAGGCGCAGAGTTCTTCAACGACTGGGGCAACTTTATCCAGTGTTGAATCACAGTAGCACACTACCACCTAGATGCGGCCTCCAATTGTATCAAGCACTGGTGCGTCCGATTATGGAATATGCATCCCCTGTATGCGGATATGCAGCAAAAACGCATATTGAGAAGCTGCAGAGAATACAAAACAAGGCGCTGAAGAGAGCACTCCACCTGCCAATGACATTCCCAACAGACATCATCCACGAGACAGCGGGGATCCCGAGACTTCGGGATAGGTATAAAAAAAAATAGCAAGACACTTTTACCAAAAAACTGAGGAGAAGCGACAACCACCTTATTCGCTCTCTAGCACAGAATGACATACACAAGGGTGCACATAGAAGACCACTCCAGCTGCTGACAGAAGAAAACCACAATTCCAGTGCAAAAGGAAAGCACTTACACTGTTAAATTAAGTACACATATATAAAAAAATAAAAAAAGGCTCAACAGAAATGAAAAATATAAAAGTAAAACAAGCACTTACACGGAAACATCAAATAAAAGAAGGCAATGCCAAGACGGCAAGTACTTCTGATAACAATCCCTTAGCCCTTAGGAGACTGATAGAGCCTCTACTACCCACTCCCTCCGTTTATCCATAGCTTCCTTACCAACTGCTCATGTTCGTCAAAGTAGGAAATACCCTTTCACCACCCTTCTCACCGCAGGCGGTGTCCCACAAGGTGCTGTGCTCTCTCCTCTCCTGTTCTCCCTATACAACTCCAACATCCCAACTCCTCCACCCACATCCGAAGCAATAGCACTCTACGCCGATGACATAGCCTACTGGATCTCACATAAAAACACTACGTATATCAATAACAAAGCAACAAGATTCCTCAACACCCTCTAATCCTACTTCCAGAAATGGAGCATCAAACCGAATCCGACGAAACCACAGTCCAATACAAACACAAAGCTCAACATTTGCCCAAAGTGAAAACAAGATATAACTCAAAATTTGGAACACACCCCTTCGCTTCAGTCCCAGTGATTAATACCTTGTAGTCCACCTTGACAAAACTCTGAATTTCGGCCAACACATTCACCATCCCAGACTAAAACTCTTATCAAGACTAAATCTAATCAAGCTGCTCCGACGAAAGATGTCTGCCCCTTCCGTTCAACGCTAATCCATACGACAAAACCTCCATGCGTCTCTTTTAGAATACGCCGCCCAATCACACCCATCGTCTTAGCACCCAACTTCAACAAACTGGTTCCAACTAAAAGAAGATCTCTCCGTAACATCTTAGGCATTCCCCCTCGCACCCCTTCAGACACTGTTCACCGCTTAGCCAGCTTCCCTCCCCTTCGAAACAGATTGTTCAGCCTCCAACCCAGGGGCGGATCCAGGGGGGGGGGGGCTTGAGCCCCCTAGCGTATCTAGGTCCACCCCTGACATTGTAGTTTTGAGACCTTTTTATTTTTAGCTCTACGGATTTGTGGCCGAGGAGGCTATAAATACTACCTTTTTCCCGACTCATGCCCCCCCCCCCAAAAACCAAAATCCACTGAACGCAAGCCCTCTGAACCAAAATTCACTCAAGCCAAGCCCCCCCCCCCCAAACCAAAATCCTGGATCCGCCCCTGCTCCAACCGATTAGTTCTTCACCGCCTCATCCAAAGCAACAATATGTGTATCCCCCGTATATTGTTGTTCACGCCATACTGACAATTGAAACAATAGCCTCACAAACGATAGAAAAACTATCTTCAGTAAACGCAATGGCAATACCCGAGCTTTGTAGTCCGCTGGTTATTCCGTGACGAGTCAGAAACAAAACAAAGTAAGATAGCCACGTTACTGCAACTCCACACAACCAATTACTGTCACCCCACAACCAGCAACTAACATCAGCGCAGTGCGAGTTCTTCGTGTCTCTCTATTCGGAGTACGAAAGTAAATTTTCCTCCGACTGCAGACGAGTGTGCTGCAGTGACAAAGGCGTATGAAAGTATCTATAAATGGGGCATGATCCTTAAAACACCAAACCACCCAAAGAAACTTTTTTTTTCCTTTTTGCTTTTCACAGATGAATCCCAACAATTTTCAACATAATTGTTTAAGTTAGCGAGGAAAACTATATACTCCACAGTTGATGTTTCGAAAAGCTGAAAACGGCGAAGGCACAAGCGAGCACACTATTGGTCACAGTTTATACAATTATACATTAAATTGTTTCGACAAAATGAATATGAGAATAAAGTCCAGTATGGTTTAGCTCTTTCTGTTTGTTTATGCTTGGATGTAAATGCTACATCCTGAATGTCTTGAAACTAGTTTGAAAATTCTTAGGGTCTTGTTAGCTAATTTTAACAGTAGAAACGGTAATGAGTACACGTCAAATGTAAATACATAGTCATTACTCTTATAACGTAAGGCGAATACAATTTATATATATATATATATATATATATATATATATATATACTAGCTAACCCGGCAAACGTTGTTTTGCCATATAAATAACTTTCAAGTAATTTCTAGTGTAGACAAAAAATAGCTTACTTATTGTAAGTATGTATGTATGTAAGAATGTGTATATTGTATGTATGTAAGAATGTGGTATATGCGTGAAATAGGCATGGAGCGCTGTGAACGATGAGGGAATATAAAAATAACAAAACGTCTACATTTTTTGCCGCTAAAATTGCTCTTTCTGCCAGCCACTCATGATTTATGTACTGTGTGTGTACATCGGGAAATATTTGTTCAATGAGAGTATCTTGCGAATCAGCGATTGTGCAGAAATCGGTCGGTAATTTTACGTATCTAGTTTCATCTATAGCAACTTTTCCATCACCGATATCTAAGAGTTGTTTTGAAAATGTTTCAGCGGATGGATCTTGAAGCATTTGAACGCGCATATTTACTTTTAGCTGTAATTTTTCAACATTACGCCACAATGGAGATGATTTTAAGCAAGCGTTGATCTCATCAGCGTATGTTGAACGTGGAATGACTGGAAGTGTTTGTCTGAAATCACCTGAAAGGACCAACAGAGTTCCGCCAAATAGTTTGTCGTTGTTTTTAATATCTTTCAATGTCCTGTTCAACGCCTCAAGCGAATGTTTGTGTGCCATAGTACATTCATCCCAGATGATAATTTTACACCGTTTCAGCACGGTGGCCATGGACGATTGTTTCTTAATGTTGCATACTGCGTCAGGGTTATTCTGAATATTTAGTGGCAGGTTAAATACTGAATGAGCTGTTCTGCCTCCATCCAATAAAGTTGCTGCAATGCCCGATGATGCAACGGCCAATGCGATGCCATTATTTGATCGTATTTCAGCAAGAATTAGCGAAATAACGAATGTTTTGCCAGTTCCACCCGGTGCATCCAAAAAGAATTACTAAAATGGCTATTAAAAATAAGGGTTGATCGTAGAAGGGTGAAAATTTAGGATTGTAAGTATTTTTTATGTTGTATCATAAAAAAAATAAAAAATAAAAATTTTGTCTAAAAAATAAAAAAAAATTTAGGGGTGGACTACCCTTAACATTTAGGGGGATGAAAAATAGATGTTTACCGATTCTCAGACCTACTCAATATGCTCACAAAATTTCATGAGAATCGGTCAAGCCGTTTCGGAGGAGTATGGGAACGAAAATTGTGACACGAGAATTTTATATATAAGATATATATATATATATATATATGTATATATATAAAAAGATTTTAAAATAAGAGTCATGAGGTACCAAGTGAACTTGTTAAGTATCAATAAATTTGGTTTTCTTTAAAGTAAAATATTGTATTCATCACTGTGGGAAGTGTATCACAGCTGGTTATATAATTCAATGGAATCTTATAATTTTGTCTGTCTAATTTCCATATCGATCAAAAACTAGCATTTTGTTTAAGCCGAAGACTAAATGGCACCGATGTTAAATTAAAACGTATACATTCGTTTCTGTGAGGTTTAAATTGCATTATTTCATTAGGTTCTTCGTGTTAGCTTTGTTGTAGTGACATCCTGCTTGAACTTAACATGAAATTATCATAATTGTTTGTTTATTATCAACGATCTATGGCTCAAAATGTAAGACTCGTCGTTCCTTTGTGAAATCATTGATTATTTACGTATTCAACTAATCGTGAATACACCGCAGTCTGTATGCCTCCCGAGTTAACTGAATAAATTGTGTCAGGTTATGACTTAATTAATGGTAAATGATAGAATATCATTTCGCACTTCCCATCATAAAATCAAGTGATCAAATTACTAAAATGGTAATATTAAAGAAAATTGTTAAAATTAATAACAGGGTAAGAGGGAACAGGTAGTGGTAAAGCATATCCAAATAACAAACCCAATCCCTTATTATACTACAAACCTCTGCAACAGGTCCAAGACTTTCAGACTTCCCTCTTTCCAAAAATCTCCTACGCAAATTTTATTATTATTATTATTTGCGGATAAGCACATTAGGACTACGCAAAGTACTCAGAAGCGTTTGTTCGCTTTCCTTTGTGCCCATATTTCCTTCATTCGTCTGCTGTGGGCTTCTTTCCTCTCATCTGACCATGTTGTTCCTGGTCTTTTCTTAAATCTTTCCTCCCGGTCAACTTCCCACTTGTGAATTTAAATATGTCTCTGTTTTCAATATCTTCTGCAACAATTGATGCTAATTTGAGGTCTTTCTTGATTTCTCCAACACATTTCATTGTATCCGACATTAATTTACTTCGGTTTTCATAGAATTCAACTATTTGTCTTGTCAGTCTGTTAGGGTTCATTCTTTTGATGTGTCCATAAAATTTTAGTCGGCGTTTTCTAATATCACTGTGAATGTCTGCATATTGTAAAATTTCCTGATTACTTTTGAGTCTGTACTGGTCTCCTATGAGTCTTGGGCCCAAAATTTTCCTTATAATTTTGCGTTCTTTTTTTCTCAATGTTTTCTATATCTTTTTTTTCTGTTCAAAATAAGTGTTTGTGATCCATAAAGACAATCTGGTTTAATAACTGTATTGTAATGTCTCAGTTTTGTGTGCTTGGAGATGCATTTTTTGTTGTAGACGTTTCGTGTTAGGCGATAAGCTGTTTCCATCTTCTGGCATCTAATTTCATTACCTTTTGCTTCAGTTCCATTCTCTTGGATTGTTTCACCGAGATACTTGAAGTATGAGACTCGTTTGATTTGTCCATATTTACGCAAATTTTATTGTAAAATAAAGAGCCGAGTTATCTAAATTTTGTGGAATTCCCTCCACAGTATCATTGGCCTTGCATTCGGGAGGACGGCGGTTCGAATCCCCGTCCGGGCATCCAGATTTGAGTTTTCCATGGTTTCCCAAATCACTAGAGGCAAATGCCAGGATGCTTCCTTCAAAAGACCATTCCTTGCCCCCATCCTTTCCTGTCTCTAAAGACCTTGCTGTTAGAGAGACGTTAAGCAGATAAAAAAACAAAACAAAACACAGTATCATAAATTTTTTTACATGTGTTTTTTTTTTAATTTTTTACATTCGTTCTGTGTTGGTCTTATCAAGTAGGTACCCCGTTCAGATTCTTCTGTTCCTCTTCACGACAATCTTTCGTTTTAAACCGCCTGTAAAACGTCATGTAGTAACCTGTGTTGATACTGTGACTGTAATATCTGCCCTATGGCACACCTGCACTTCTCGCAGACTCCGTATTTACTACCCTGCATGTCATAACTCTCAGGGACCTCCATTAATCACGTGAGGTGTTTTCCCGGAATTCCTGACCCCCTCCCCTTTCTGGTGAGATCGGGTCGGATTCGCCCCCCCCCCTCTAAGAAGACGTGAAATTTCGACGGGACCCCTCCCCCCCTGCTAATTGACCTCGTAGTTTTTTGAGCCTTTTTTTTTTTTAGCTCGACTGTCCTTCAAGAATTTCAAAAGGCCATGTGAAATTTCCGTTGAACCCTCCCCCCTCCCCCTTGGTTGAGATTTTTCCGGCTCCCCCCTCCTATTTCACCTCACGTAATTAGTGGACTTCCTTAAGAATTTATCTACCAAGGAAGAACACTGTGGTTTGAAGGTTCTCATGACCATTCTGTATGAACCGCTTCAGGTCGTAGGGCGCCGCCCGCGCCGTAAGTGATGGGTCGGTGCCAGGAGATGCACAGGGGCGGGACCACCGGCTAGCTGACACGGCCAATTGCCGGAATGGGGCGTGATCGATGAGGCGACCCCCAGATCGTGACATCACCGCCGGGATTGACAAAGGCGACTCCGCTCCGCCACTGAGAATACGCCGTGTAAAGCGCACGACCGCGTCGCGTCCATTCTGCACTCCACGTGAAGGCGAGCCCACCGCGTGGCATTCTCCAGCGGGGGAGGAAACGGAGAGGTACCCTGAGTTCCTCCTCCTGAGGCCGAGTGAAGTGAGCAGAGGTCTCCCGACACTCAGCGTCTTCACAGTGACAGTCCAGCCCAACGCACAGCGCAATGCGTACCCTTAATGCTCGTCTGTACATAGCATACAACACCGGGCACATCGAGGGAGCAAACTATTGCCCTACATTTCTGAAGTGAATACTTCTTTACGCGCGATAGGCAATGTTTGGGGGAGGGGGGGGGTAAATCTATGAGTTCCCGACTTCTGTCACCAAAATGCTATGAACTGTTACACGTATCGTATTCGGATGGGTTAAATCTTATGAGTTCCCGTCACCAACATGCTGTAATACCAGTATATCTGTAGCTGTAAGTATGACGTGTTGCTCTTGGACAATTATTTTTATAAACGATCTCGGAGACAAAGTGAAAAGCCTATTCAGATTGTTTGCTGATGATGCGGTTATTTATAGGGAAGTAAGGAATTTGGCCGATTGCTTAGAAATTCAGAGCGATCTGGATGTTATTTTGGCTTGGTGCGCTGAGTGGCAACTTACTCTAAATTGTAAAAAGTGAAAGACAATAAGCATAACTAACAAAAAGAATCCAATTGTTCAGAAATACGAGTTAAACAATGCAGTTATTGATATGGTCGATTCTATGAAATATTTGGGAGTAACAGTACAAAGGAACATGAAATGGGACTTACACATTAATTCGTTAGTAGGTAGAGCAAATTTTAGGCTGAATCTTGAAAAATTGTAATGAACAATCAAAGGAGATAGCGTATAAATCTCTTGTGCGTCCACATTTGGATTATTGTTGTGCTATTTGGGACCCGTTTCGTAAGGGGTTGATCGAAAGTATAGAGAAAGTACAGAGAAGAGCCGCTCGATTCGTGACCGCTTGCTACAGTCCTTATGAAAGCGTCACAGAACTGATTAGTAGATTAGGTCGGGAGTCTCTGGTAGATAGACGACACACGTTTCGTTTAAACTTATTGGTAAACATGCGTACTCCCACTTTCACTTTTGAGTGTAGTGAAATACTTCTTCCACCAACCTATTTGAGTCGGAAGGACAGGAAAGATAAAATTAGAGAAATAAGATGCCGGACTGATTCTTATATGAATTCTTTTTTCCCTCGTACCATTAGGGATTGGAATGCACAGCAAAGAGATTAGCTTTGGTGCTGAGAACCCTCTGCCACCCACAATTTTGTGAATTGCAGAGTATATATGTAGATGTAGATATGTAGATGTAGACAGCAGTTAAAGTATAGATTATACTTGTATCTAATATATAAAAATGAATATATATATTTTTAACCAGTATCTTCATACAAACACATATTTTTTATCCGATTTCAATGGGACTTTGCATTCAAATACCTTAAAACAAATGTTTAGGAGTTGTATTTGATTATATGAGCTACGCCGGGACGTTCCGTGGTTCTGATCCTCGTTAAACTGTAGGTCCCTGAGGAAAGGAATTTGCCTTCCTGCCTCTGACTCAATAGCTCGGTACATTACCTTCAGGTTGTGGATTAAGTTAGAATTTCAGTTTTTGATGTGTAAAACTTCTTTAGGGCAGTGGGCGATTTTTGGATGTGTAAAATCTTATGATTCACCGACATGCATGTGGCTCCGTGGTTAAGGCGTTTGACTGAGGAACAAAAGGTCATCGGTTCGAACCCCTATCTCGGCGGGGATTTTCACAGATCCTTAACCCGACGTCAACCTCTGGACCAGCCTGCTGTGTAATGTGAAATACGACAGAACGCTTCCGTGGTTCGAATTCCATCTTAAACTGTAGGTCCCCTGTGCCTGGTAACACTACCGGGCTGGGCTAAGGCGGCTGAGACAGGGGCGGCAAGCGCAGCCAGTAGAAACCCTGCCGCCATGTCATTACGACACACGGAATTATTTAGTGTATCAGTAGCTGTAAGTACGACGTTTTGAGCGTATGATATTCATAGTTTTAAGTTTTCACTTCTGTCGGCAGTCCACAACGACTGCCAATCGGTTTTTTTTCCCTTAAGGTCATTAGGGGCGGTAATGAATTGGGGACAATGAACTGGAAGCATAACCTGCGTCTTCTGACGACCCAATCCGGGTATTCGAATGATCTAGGTAAACCATGGAGAATCGAGACCTGGGTGAGCAGACAATGATTTTAACCCGCGTCCTCCAATTCTCTTAAGGCCGTGACAATGAATTATTTTTACTATTCTGCGATTGCTTCTGCTGTCTATGAAATTTATTAAGGTGTTTCTAAGACGAGGCTTTGCACATTTCAACCACTATTGCACCGTTGTATGATATTTATTTATTTTACTTCTTGGACTGACACCAGGTGTTATCCCTTAGAATGGTGATATTTAATTTCCACTGTCCTCTACTTCTAAATGTTTTTTTAGCGATGTAGATTTATTTTGCAGTGATATGCACTACGTTCTGAGAAGGCTACACGGCGTATCTCCACAGACGTGACTTTATTTGATATGTCTGATGAAACATATATTATGTCTAGTCTGCTTGCAGAGCACTCGGTGATGGTAAAACGAGGATTTTGACCATTTTTTATTTCGCAATTATCTAGTAAGTTTAAATTGCTTATTAAATATTCAAGCTCTTGGGTTTTATTATAATTTGGGAGTTGGTTCGTTGGTGATAAGGCACTGTTAAAGTCCCCTGCTATTATAAGACTTTTATAATAGGTTGTTAAAAGTTGTAGTATTTCTGTTATGTAAAAGGCTTTTCTGATGTTTATGTTTTGATATTCCGACGGGACACATATGTTGGTTACCCGAATACCCGCTATTGTACAGGCTATTCCTCTAACGTTTCCTTATATTTCTATGTCCTTAATTTCAATTCCTTCTTCGGCTAGGACTGCTGTACCAAGACAGTTACCATCCCCACGTTTCTTGATCTCATTGTAACCTTCAGCATTTAATGCATCTTCTTCCAGCGAGTCTATGTGTCTGGACACAGCCAATAGGTATTCTTTAGGGTTTTGCACTTTGGCTGATCTCTTTATTCCATTTAAGATTTAAAGTAGTCACGCAATAAGTTTGATCGTTCGTGTTTTCATTACTGTCTATGATTTATATTATATTTTTAGATACAATAGCGCACTTATTGTCTTGATTCCCATTAAAACATTTCCAAGTTTTGTTTTGATTTCAGTAGAAAATTCTTGTTTTTTTTTTTTTTTTAAAGTAGGAACGAATTGTTGAACGTATGTGAAGCTTTTTTTTTTTTCCTTTCTCGCGTATTTCGTGGCTCTGATGGGTAGTACACGCGACTCTTGCTCATTTAGGTCCTCTCCTTCAGTATCACTTGTTTCGTCAGCCCTAAAAATTTCGGTATTTTTGTCGGCTTTAGTTATTTTGTCTTTGCAGTTCGATTTTCTTTTTTTTTCCTTTTCCAAGTATGTATCTGTATTTCAGTATCCATTTCTTCGTACAATCGTGACAGATGTTTCTTTGATTTTTTCTGTTAATTCTTTCACTGTCGAATCGTACTTCCATTCTAGTTATTCTTTTTGCGTTTGGTGATGTTTCTCGCTCTCTTTTTTTCAGTTTTTGTGTGATTACGGGTTGTTTGCCTATGCTTTTTTCATTCTTTCCTGTGCTGCTTCTTCGCCTGTTCTCGACTTCACTCTGAGTTGGATAAATTTTGTATTTCCATGGTCGTGGGCACATGAACGTCTGGCTCCATGATGATGCTTGGTTCTACATGTCTGCTTCTATCATGGGAATCGCACGTTGCCTTTAGAATGTCGCCACTAAATTTTGGGCAACCACACAAGTAGTAACTGCACTGGTCTTTTTTATGGTACTCTCATCCTATCTGAGTTACAAACAGTACGCGTTCGTGCCTGACCGTCGGTCGAAGATAATAAGTGCTTTGAAACGCGCGATGTTTACATCAGACGGGATATGGCACTTAAGCTCTATTTTCACTGTTTTGATTCCATTGTCAACGAAAAATCTTTTACTACTGATCCTTTTGCTGGAGGCTACACTCATTATAGTACCGAATTTGTCTAAAGCTTTTCGTAAACTTTGCGTATTAACTTCAAAAGGTACGGCGTGCACTTTAACATGTCTAACAACGCCAGCGTGTGGTATAGTAATTAGTAATATTACTATGTGTTAGGAAACTTCCATGAACTACGTGGCTTGGTCTTGGGGAAGAAGAGGTTGGCTGGAAAGCCACGCTGGGCTGCGTGGGGGGGGGGGGGAGGTTTCCGATCCAGGCCACGTAGCTTTTAAAATGAGGTACAGAACACTCAACAGAATGTAAATATTTATTTCCGTCATTTAATTATCTTCCATGTGTAATTTAAAATAGTCTGACAAGAGAAAACAGTCAAAAATATCTTCTGGAATCAATAGGAAAAACAGCTACGTGCTACGTGGGGTAGGGGGAAAGGGGTCGAGACAAAATCCAGGTCGTGTTACGTGGCGGGAGGGGGGGCTGTTTACAGGAGGCCAAAATGGAGCTACGTGGTTTATGGATGCTCCATTATAGTACCACTACTGTGGACGAATATCTTTTCTGCATTCATGTCTTTTAGTTTTTGTATACACTCTTGTTAATGTTTTAGTCTAGCCTAAAGAATATTAACAAGAAAGTCGACCTGGATTCCAAGTACGCCTTCTTCACGGAGGTCGATTTCGTTGTGTAACCATTCGTCAAAGTCGAAAGCTTTCGAACGCACATATCCGTAAGCGGTGGGACGCTGAATATGCTCACTTCCCCAAAGCAGTTTCGCAACTGAGGTAACTATTGTCCCCTTGTTAGCAAGGTTTTCCCTACGTGATTCCGCGCACTGGGAAGCATCCCTGGGGACTGGGTGCCTCGCTCGCGCCTGCAGGACCTGTTTCAATGAAATTCCCGCCGCGGCGGCGGAATGCGAGCGTGAATGAGCCGCCGTTCCGCTTTTCACCGCCGTGAAGTGCGATTGCCACGGCTGTCGCTCCTCTGTCCGCACACGGATCTCCAGTTATCATATAACCGATCCGCACGCCACTAAATACTTCTACTCGTATAAACCCATCGTAACTGTCACATTATTAGTGTGAGGAGTTTCTCCCTAAATATTCCTGTATTTTCTTCTGAGTTGGCCTAATTAGCAAGTACATTAACCATACTCCCTTTATAGCGTTTAATAGTTGACTAGCCAATACCCGTGACTTCGTACGCGTGGACTTAAAATATCATTGCCAGAAATGAATATTGAAAACTGGTAGTAACTTATGGTTAGTCCCAAACAACACGAAGTTGGCATAATATGTCAGGAAAGCCAGCACTATATCATTCTATCATCGAACCTGTCTCATAAAGAGAATCAGTTTCCAACATTTTACGAATAGAAAAACAAACGGAGGTGCGGGGATATGGAAAGGGGTGGGCGGTTTAACTAAGGACAGCTTTATTTCTGATTGACCTTTTCATCTTCAACATGAACATCGAGTTCTTGGATTTTCTAATAACTTTAGCTGCTCGTGTTAGAGCAACCATTTAGGCCAGGTTTACGCCCGCAAGGCATGTCAAATAAGAAGACAAAATAAACTGGTGCCAGAAACATTTAGGAAGACACAAAGTAATGGTACAGTGCACAGCAAATAGACATTTATACTAAAATACGTTTTGTCTCTAACCGAAATTTGTTAACAAATCATATACTAACAGAGAGTACGAGAAACACATCTCCAGCAACCGACGCAACATTACAGACTAACACACGCATCCTTCTGACTGTCACCTTTTGATAAGTTCACAAAACTTCTTGACTACAACTGTTATTCATGTCGCGTGTCCTTGCTACAGATATGAAGTATTTCCTTTCCAAATTCCATCAGTATCGGTATAGCCAATTAGGCTCATACGATCAAAAACAGTTCTCAAAAATATTTGCCTCCATCGGGATTTGAACCGCGAGCTACGGTCGAAGCACTTGTAATCCTGCGCGTTAACCACTGAGCTAACTGGCAATGATACTCTACAGTACTATAGAGTTTTACACATCCTTACCGTCGGTCTATGTTCGTTTCGGTAATTTTTCGAATTTACAGGACAATATGTACTATTTATACAGAAAACGTATCCTATTTCCATCCTACTGCCAAATCGCATCTCCTTGTAAAATTTCATCACGATCAGGTTAGCCGTTTAGCCCTAAAACGTAACAAATAGACAGAGAGAGAGAGAGAGAGAGTTACTTTCGCATTTATAATATTAGTACAGATCTGGATGTTCCACTTTACTGTGTGTACCAGCATCTGTATCGATACACGTGATCTGTGGGTCAATAGAAATGTGGAAACTGTTTGCGATTCTCTAATTTCTTCCGCCATCGTGTCTCCAACCAGCCAACACCATCGTGACGTCACAACGAATGAAACGTACTACGCCAATAGTAGAGTGTGGTGAGGTTCATTCTTCTGGGCCTTACATTTTGTCGTGGAATTCCAAACAAAGGAAGCAAATAGAAAAATTGTACTATTGGAAAGTTCCACTGGCCTACTTACTACAACTGGTATCTTTGCTATCACTAAGCTCTGATACCCTCCTTTCAGCTGTTTATGGTCATTCTCTCATCTGTTGAATTCTAGGCCGTATCAATGGAGCTTTTTCTTATATTTCGTGTTCAAAGATTTTGGAAATCATTGTTTTAAAAAGTACTAAGAAATTATTTAGTGGTCATATCAGACACCAAAACACAATTCCTGTAGTGACAATACACTACGTGAGAAATTTATCGCTGAGCAGCTTGTCGTAGCATATATTGCGTTGTATCCAGCAAATTAATTTCTTGAAACACGAATAAATATTTTTTCATGACTGTATGCATCGCTGTTCGAATGCACTGGTTTCGCTAGCCCTGTCCTTTGAGTTCTGGTGTCGAGCGTGGTGGGTGTGCGTTCGATGACCCCGCCTCTAATCGCTCAAAATTGTTCAACTCTGACTGGCGCGCCGTCAATATCGGCCATCGTGTCTGCCCGTCGTAAGTCTTCATTAATTTTTGCGTCGTCATCTTCCTTTTTGTGGCCGGTGGTCCGAGGCGAATGGTGTCTGCTCCTTAAATTACCCCAATTAGGGTTGCCCGGAATTGGCGCCTTCCAGTCTTCACCGACGACTAACGACTCAGCTGGCGCCGTCGCTACACGGGCCGAGGTCTGAACTGCACGCCGCGACCGCTTAAAATCACATCACAGGTCCATAAGACTGGTGCGTGCTGGACAAATGAGAGAAAGCAGCAACATAGGCAGGCCGACCTTACTGAACACGTTTAATATCGCGATCTTCGGTCGTCCCATTCTAAATAAAAGGAAACTAGTTATAATCTCTTATTCAGGTTAAATATGAAACACGAACACGGAACGTTCTGGGTTATCAGATAACGTTTGGTCTTCATGGTTCAGCCATACAGATTTCGGTTTTTCATGATTTTCCGAAAACATTTCTGGTGGACTTTGCAATGACTAAATGAAATCCAAACCAAAAATTAACAAACAGATGGTACAATGTAGGCTTTCACGGCCGCTCAGCGTCCGATGATGTCTTCCGCAGCTGAAGACGAAACGTAAGGGGAAAGTTTTATCTATCGATCACGACCTTTTAGCCCGGAAATTATGAGTGAAGAAACAGACGGTAGTTTATCAACATTCTGCTATGACTCATTAACACGTAGTTATGCACCTGAGAATAGTTATTTCCTTCTTAGGGCCTTAGGTTCCGTTCATATAGCTGTGAGAGGATCAGGGATAAAAACGGGACACAACTTTGTCACAATGTTTTCTCATCGAGACTTAAGTCCCGATCAAGCTTCCTACGGACTTCAAAACCGCTAAATGGCGCACCAACCAATGAAAGAGTATTGGCTTGGAAGAATAAAGTGCAACATGACTTGAGTGGATCAAGCCAAAAGAGGATCTACCACCTGGGTCTGGACAACCATGGCCCATATGCAAGTCGCTAAACAGGCTTCGAGTTGGAGTTGGCCGCTGCAAAGATACACTTGTCACTTGGGGATACCTGCGAGAACAGGCAGATACCACATGTTCGTGCGGGGACAGATAAACCATGGTACATCTGTTGTGCACAAATCGGATGGAATGTATCCCAATTTGACCTCCAATCAGCTACTGACAAAGCCATAGCACTGACAGAAAAAATACCACGTATTTGATGCTGTCATCGACACGAGAAGAAGAAGAAGAAGACAATGTTTTCTGCGAAAGCCGGAATATTCGCTTTATAAGGCCTTGGCACAATTTGTTCTCGTCGCTTGGCCCCAATCATTGCCCCTCTTCCACCCTCGACGTCGATGAACAGTAAGCCTATCGTGAACCCCACCCCACCAAATGAAAATATGAACACTGTTCTGGCGACTTTGGTAATGAATGTGACAATATGAGATGTGAAATTGCCCTACAAGAGGCGAGAAAGGTGTTTGAGACAGAACAAAATGTCATTGGTATAATAGTGTGCTCGAGTGGTGTGTATCACCTCAGGACCTCCGTTGCGTTGAGACGAAGAAAAACTCGCCCACTCTGGCGGCTGAGTGACAGACACGCGGCGTTTTTCCTCGGCGCGTTTAGTGCGGCCGAGCACCAGTTTACAGCTGTACCGGAATTAGAAGCCGCGATAGCGAGTTGTCAGGCGGCGGGCGCCTTGTTAGGGGATCACGCCGTGAGTAGCTAATGGCTGCTTATGTAATCCCCGCGGCGGCCGTCATTATGGGCGCTTAGAGTCTCCCTGGCTTCTAATTAATCGCTGCCTCCGTCTTGTATTATTGTGCACCGTGATTACACCAAACACAGCTATTCCAGTGATAGTTTCTTTCACAGCGTACACCCTGGGTTCATCGTAGCAGCTCGAGAGTGCCTTGCTTCTAGGGCGAACGAATTAATGACTTCTCGCTGGCCGAAAAAAATCGTGTTTAAAGTTTGAATACTAAGGAGAACCGTCTACTGGCCAGAATATTACGTAGGAATCTTTCAACAATACAAAAAATTTACAGAACACATTCTTTGAATAAATACAACGTTGTTGAAGGCCAGATACTTAGTTCGTTAGTTGTTGAAAAGATAACGCCAATACATTTCTTTTTTTAAATTTTGATTATTGTCGAACGCGTTTCACCTCACAGCAACGTATGTGCGTCAAAGTTTACACATAATTTTACAAAATTTCTTAAATTATATTTTTCGTAACTCTAAACATGTAACATTTTCTGCTTGTGTACTGCTTACTATTTACTTTGATTGGTTAAGGTTTGTAGTGTACAACTACGCTTTTTCCCATAAAAATGTTCGGATTGGATCATAATAGTTACAATATTTGCAAGCTGATTATTATTTTCTTACTCTGTTTTATATTTATATGTAATGTGTGAGTGTGTGGGTAAATCAGGTTTTTGTGTTTATTTCATGTCTGTAGATTTTGTGCTTATTAGCTTGAATAACGTTTGGTTTTAAGTTCTACCTGCCCATTAAGTAGTTATTTACCACTGCTCTCTGAATATCCTTGTTTTCCTATAGAGGGAGGGTCAAGTGTCTGTAGTTATGACTGTGAGAATGTACACACCTAGTCTATGTTTGTTGATGAATGATAATTTTCAGTGAAGTGTGTAGGGAACTTGGAATGGTTGCCGTACTTTAGTGCCCTCACGAGTTCTTTGTATTTGGTTTGGAACTATCTTCGTGTCTACCCTGTATATATTGTCTCACATTTTTGACATGTGACGTGTTGAATGCCTGAGTTCTGGAATTTGTTTGTATCTATGTGTATTTTTATTTGTTTTTATACTGAATTGTATATTTGCAATACAATGTTGATGCCTTGTGTTTTTTTTTAAATTTTGTGAGGTTTTTCTTCTCGTCGACGTCAAGGTTATTAGAGGCGGGAAAGGACTGAGGGCCAATAACGCGAAGTAATTCGGCCATGGCTGTTTGAAGGAACCTTCCTGGCGAAATTTATTTTATTTTATTTTAGTCCTGGTGTAATTCCTTTATTCTTTCATCTGATTTATTGATTAAACATATGATATCATCCACATTTCTCTACCAGTATATATCTTATATCCTTTCTGGAGGATTGCGTCTTTTAATGTTTCCATTTCTATATGATCTATCAATCTGTTGGCTAATGTACCTGAAATATAGGAAGTCCTTGTTGTAGGTAATATTTATTATAGAAAGTGAAATAGTTATGTGAAGTCAGTGTTTCTAATGTGCTTTTGATTTCATCTATATGGCTGCTGGGTAGTGTTAAGTATGTCTTAAGGTTTGTGTTGATTAATTCAATGGCTTCTTTAATTAGGATGTTACTGTGCATGTTTATAGTGTCAAATGATAAAAGTGTTGCTGTGTTTGGGATATGTGTTTCTTTTATGTTCTGAATGAGTCTGTTGTGTTTTTTATTCTTCTATTCTTAATGTATAGTTTGGTTTAGAATGCTTTTTGTGTGTTTCGCTAAGAAAAATGTTGGGGCTTTTCTAAATTACTGTAATTTGTTTTTATATATTTTTGGTTGGTTTCTCAGTGTTGGAGCAGAAGGATTTGTCTGTGCGATGTGTTGCTTTTATGGTTCTGTTAGAGTTAAATTAGGATTCTGCAGTGGTTTCTTTATTTCTGCTGATATCGTCTTGTTGGTTCTTGTTTGTTGTGTTTTGTTATTTTCTGTATCAATTCCCTTGTTTTACTGGTGCAGTCTGTCTTGTACATTAAAAATATTGATTTGCTTTTATCTGCTTTCGTAATTGTTTTGTTTTCAGTGAAGAATTTTGGCTTGAACATTTGAGTGTTTTCGTTTCTTTGGTGATATTCCTGTTTTTGATACTTTATGTGGTGGTCTGTGTAACACTCTTCTCGGCGTGCCGACCAATAGTTTTTTTTTTTTTAATGCCTAATTTGCATCATGGGAGGTCAGCCCCATTTTATATAAAATTAAGGCCCTTCTCTTCCAAATTTCTTTAAAATAAAATAACAGCACTTCACTATTATTAAATGCCTTGGTTTAATTTCTTCAAAATTAATTTACAAAGCCAACTTCACAGCTAATCTCATAACTCTAACACACAGAGATTCTATATTCTTGTTGAATTCAACGATATTATTAATATTTACTACCTTATTATAAACACTACGATCTGTGTAAGGCAGTTTAGAATTAAACATTTACATCTCATTTCTTTTTTCTTACAAATTATTTATAATTAGGAAATTAATACACACACAAAATTTCAATTAGGAATTATAATCAACAGATATGTTATATCTGTTTCAATTTTTTTTTTGCTGTTAACTCCCTGTTTTATATTTAATTTGCTTTCAATGTTTTGTTTTTAGTCTTAGGATGTGCTCTACTGGAGTGCTGAATGTATTGTATGTGACCCCTTTTTTAAAAAAAATCTATTTCTTGTTTATCGATGTATGATAAATTTATGAGTTTTGGGTAGAAGGGATTAGGTAGAAGGATTCTTTAAATAGTTTATTAAATATCACTGATGCAAAATTGAGAAATTAAATGAAGTAGTCCCTACGAATTTGGTTTACTCTAGCCGACTTGTCATCAGCCACGTATCCTAGTAAACAAATTTCATTTTGTTCGCTATATTTCACACACGCCCAGCAGAAAAATTTAAGCTGAAACAACAAATCGTAAAAGATACACATGCTCACTCACACCAATGGAAACACTACTTTCAGTTCGCACGTGACTGAACTGTAAGATAGTGGGAGAGTGCAAAGTGTAAGACGAGTGGTTTGAAATTTGATTGGCGGAAGGTTGTTGGTAAAAGTAAGTTGAATATGTTCGGAGGTACAAGCAGAAATGCCCACGCATCATAGCTTCTAATACTAGCATAAACACTGTCTAAAAATAATAATCTCAGGCAAATTTTTAGCACTCAGACAGCAGATAAGAGTTTCAAACTTGATAACTAGGCGAAACGAGCGCGAATTCAACTAGTCGCGAATGGAAATTGTTTTCATTTAATACTTGGTCATTATTTGTGGCAAGTTTCATCTACGATGTAGTGTCTTTGGAACAATAGATTTTGCAACGTCTCCTGTACATCCACCAACTCTACTCTTTTACTATGTTCCAGCTCACATTGTTCTTAACTCGTGTCTAGCATGTTTACTGGTTTTCCATACCAAACTATTTACTTGCATTAACAGTAGAAAACTTGCTTTATTTCTCTTGTGTGGCAGAAATTCTTTATTTTCCGCACACCTGACTCTCTCAATGGTCACTTTATGCCTCGTAAAGGCCACCAGAGGCAGAAAATACTGGAGACAAGGACCGGGAAGGAATGCCACCATAGTATTTTGAAGGAACCATCCCGATATTCGCCTGTAGTGATTTGGGGAGGAAAACTCAATGGCCGGATGGGGATTTGAACCCAATCCTTCGGGATGCGGGACCAGAGCGTTACCACTCATGCACCAGCTCCCATTCACAGTTTGTACCTCTTCGTCAGTATCCACCTTTCAGAACCTTGCATTAAGGTCGCTATACAGTGGATCCTTTTGATAGTGAATATAGGTTTATACGGACCCAGTTGTTTAGAAGTTCTTTAACTCGCTTGAAATCTCATTTCGCACATTCTCATTTTTCCTTTATCTTCATCTTGTAGTTTCTTGAATCATGCTTGAAAAATAGTTGAAACATATAACAGTCTTCAACTGAACTTTTCCTAGTAAGTAAATTCAAATGATTTCAGGACCTGAAGGCATAGTCTCGATTGTGTCATGGTTGAACCCACAGGTTGTCGTGGAGTATCGGACCCGTTCGTAGGAAACAGTTAATGATCTCCAGGAAGGTTGCATTACGTTTGAAATATAAGCTTTCAGGCGGGGTTGATTGATGGTGGCTTGGAAAGCAATACGTTGAGCAAAACACTTTGGAGGATGAATGTGTGGAGGACATGTCGACCTGGATGAGATCACGCTTGGAAACGTGAGGTCTCGGGCGTGGTCCAGCCGCGTAATGGTACGAGAGGACGCGTAAATTTAGCGGCGGACACATTGAGCACTCGTAAACCTCTAAGCCCTTCCAGAGGTCGAGATTTATAGCAGCTTCGCGTAAGCGAGACACACAGTAAAATCAGAATCATGTACAGTGTCCAGACTGACTCAGAAATCACTTTGCTGCACAGTTTTACGGTTTCTGACTCTTACTGCCGGCCAATTGAATGAGAATTTGTAACGGTACGTTTCCACTGAGGCCACTTGTGGGCAACATGTGGCATGCGGCAAGGAGTATTTCAAGCGAAGCAACACGCTGCGACATGTTGCAAGCAACAGTGACGCATGCCACATGTTGGGCCGTGTCGCCAGTCGAATGCGCCACTGTGCGACAAATATACAGCGTGTCGCACGATGTCGGCTGTATCTAACTGGCGGCGGATGAGTGCGACAGAAAACGAGTGACATGGAGTGGAACACACAGGATTCAACCTTATTATTGAAGACTACCACACTCCACGGGAGATGTGGAACAACAGAAGTGTTTAATATTTAAACAGGAATGTGAAAAGCAGGAAATTACTTGCTAACAAATATGAAATAAAAAAAATAAAAAGTAAACTGAAGAATATGAGGTCTGATTTTGAAAGAGAACATAAAAGGTTTACTACACCGATGAGCGGCTCATCTATTAAAGAGAAATGTTTTGCTTATAATTACCTGACATTTTTGTTAGCTTCATAATGTGTACCTGTAGCGGAAATGCGTCATCTAAATGTAAGGAGATAACAATTTACTCCCAGGAAGAGGTTGTAGAGTCGGTAATGCGAGTTCATTTTTCATTAGTTTTTAGTGAAATAAAGTTTGTCGAAACACCCCTTCCTGTGAAATCCTGACTTGACAACCAAGTTTGGCATACAACAAATTTTTGGGCGACGTTCGACTTGCGAGAAAGTATGAAGACGCACGGCGACATGTAGCAACAAAATAACGCATGCAGCATGCTACCTACATGTTGCTCATCGTTGGCTCTGTGGAAACGCGCATTAAGAGACGTCGGCATCGCAAGATTTTACAAGCATATAGTAACTTTAAACGTGTGTGCGCTGCAGTCACCGTCACAGATACTGAATCGTCATAACAATTCATCATTAACAAACGAGATATGACACCTTATTTTCGTGATCGATGAACAAGTAACGTTACCACCAGTGAAGGAAACATTATATTCCGAATATCATGCACTGTACAGTTCCATCTGCTGTTGGTACTGTAATGATCCGAATGGAAATCATATGTGCGTGTTTCTTTTGTCGTCGTGTGTGAGTTGGTCCCAGGGGAGGTTCTGCTTGTGTTTGGAGGACGCCAGCCCCTGAGTGTTGCCATTAGATGTGACGGATGGCAGAAAACAGTCCCGTGACAGGACCACAGCTCAAGAGCAGCCTGGACTGTTACGGTAAACAAATAAAATAAAAAGTAAATCTGTATCCAAGAACGAATGGTGAGGGGAGGCCAGGGAGTATAGCCAATAGGAAAAACTTGAATTTTATTATGAAAAAAGGGCGGTATTGTTGCATGTCCCGAGCCAACCAGCAAGAAGAGGTTCCCTCCAAACACAGACATTGGCCGACGTCATCAAGAGGGGGTGGAAAGCGACGCTTCGTCCGGCAGCACGGAAGACAAGAGGGACTTGTTGGCTACCGACGGAGAGGTGTAGATCGACCGAGCAGCTGACCACGGGAGAGAGAGCAGTGAGGCAGCCGGCCGGTGATGGAGAGCTGGCCAACCCACCGACTGCACAACTTAGATTCGCCTGCACGGTAACCACCATTCAGAAAAAGGAACTTTTGCATCATCGTCGTTTTCACCCTAGTCATCGCCCTGAGACAAACTCTCTTGCTCCACCGAGAAAGTTATGTACCCTTGTGTTGCAAAAAGAAAATTAATCTTTGTAAAATCTTGTCAAGCAAACAATTAAAATAAATAAGTAAATCGTAAAGTCAGATTGTGAACCTTGTTTTCAATAGATCCCATCCAATCATGTAATGTGTCATTTGGCTTTATTAATGATTCTAGTTGTTCAATAATTCATGTTTAAATAACAATACTTTGAGATCTGGATGTCGCTTCCCTCAGAATAGGGTACACTCCAATCTATGGCGCCCACCTGATTTTTTTTATACTTAATTAGAAATTAGTAACTGGTAGTGAACGGCCACAGTAAGGTCGAGAAGTCGCTTTCCTAACACTTCAATACCAAGAGAGAGAGAGAGAGAGACAGAATAGATCGCACGCAGCGCATATCCTGCAATCAGTGAACCTCAACAGTTTGAGTTTTTGCACTGTGTAGTATCACAGTGTCATTGTGAGTACTCCCGTAAGGAAACTTTGCCCGACAGACTCGCGACTTTGGCCGAACCCGTAGCAACACCTGCCTGTTCACTACTGCTGTTAGGGCTGGGAAATAAGCCTGCGCCTAATTTAGGTACTATTTTCACTGACCAAGGAGTGCTGCAAGGATGCAAGAAGGCAGTGCCTGGGTGATACAGCCTGAAGACTGCAGACCATTTTAAACTCTGATACTGAAAGATTTCAACCAATTTTACTAAACATTATAAACACTTACAGCTCAACACAAGTGGCATCTACACGCGCGCAAAGCATGCTGGGAGCAGACGCGGAAACGCATGCGGCGACCGCGCGTCATTGTCTCTGTCGTTGAGAAAATGATCTTATTTTTTAACAGTTACGCAGCCATTACAAGTCACGACTTCTACGCTGGCACATTACAGATATTACAGCACCCCGGCAGGTAGCGTTCCCCTTAGCTCATGAGAGGTTATTAATTATTAATTTTAATTACAATGGAGCTTACGCTCAGGTGGCGATTCCCCTGGTCATCTAATTACACCTTTATATATTTATTAATTTTTCTTATAATTGTGATGTTAAATTCCTCCCCCATTTACTTTTCCGACTCAAAAATTGTAATTTTAAATTCCTTAAGCTATTCTGGTAAATTATTTCATCACTTGGTAATTTGTTCCAATCCGTGTCACTCTGTAAGAATAACAGAAAATATTCCCACTCCCTTGTGGCTGAAATCGACAGCCAGCTTGTGGTCAGTTCGTCTTTCCGCTTCCACGCACTATTCGTCCAATATCCCTCCAAGCCCCGAAGACAGCGGAGGCAAACAGTTTATTATTATTATTATTATTATTGAATGGTCTTTGGCTTTCGCCAATTTGACCAACTATCAGACATACATTTGTTTACACAAAAATCCAAACACTTGTAATACAGTATGAACATTGGCCATCATTATGATGCAGTTTAGCAATAAGAACATTTTAATTACTTCTTCTAGATTAAAAACCGTTTTGAAATTTACACAAAGGTACAATTATAATTTAATATTAGAGACAACATAGTAATTTATATTATATTCCCAGGTCCCCCTTAGAAACATATTTAGCAGCAGTTACTTTCAGTCATTTACAAGATATTTGATACATACTACATCTTATACGTTCATGCGCTGGCAATTGTTTGCTATCAATCGTGGCAAGACCATTTATAGTACATTTATTTCTTCCTATTACCAAACATTTTGCGAGAAACATATATATATATAAAGTATAAACATTGTTTTATATTATGCATCTATCCTTAGTAATTGTTTTGTAGTAACAGCTGTCAGGCATTTATAGAGTATTATCGTAAATACTATTATACATCCATCTTTTATTTAGTATCTAACATCTTACTATTATTTAGAGAACATGTAGGGAGTATAGATATTTCTACATTTTATCTTATTTTAACTCCATATTATATTTTTCTGTTGCATTTAGCAACATATGTGCATAACTTCTTAATTTTGTCGTCCGTTATTGTCGCAAGGAAATATCGTAGGTCCTCATAACTTGTAATTTTGGTGTCTGCATCATTCTGTAGTATTGTTTTCCTTTGTTGAGCATACTTGGGGCATTCCAAAATGAAGTGTAAAATGTCTTCGTATATACCACAATGTTCGCATTCCGGTGATATTGTCTGGCCTAAGAGAAACTTTTTAGAATTTAATAGGGTGTGTCCTGATCTCAGCCTGTTTATTATTGTTGCTTCTTTTTTATTCACTTCTATGTTGAACCATGGTTGAAGCAAACAGTTAATCCACGTCGTCTAATCGGTTTCTTAAACCTTCAGTTATGTAATACGCTGTCTGCGGAAAATGTACAGTGCGTGTAATTATTCTGCGTGTGGAGTCAGCAGACTGACGCTCATTCCTCACACGAGGGCGCGGCTAGACGCAAGCAGGGAGAACAATTAGAAAACTTAAACAGAGAACCTCAGTGTTAACGTTAAGTGTGGTGGAGAAAACTACATGACGGCGTATACACCAACATAAACACTCGCGTCTCAAGGGCAAATTCCGCGCGTTCTGATCTCTTGTGTCAATCCGATTTCAACATTTAACAGTAACTTCGCACTGACAAAAAATTCAGTTCAAGTTAAAATGCATAACCAAACAGTGCAACTCTTATCGAAACTCAAAATACTCTACACGTCCTGGTGAAAAGAACGGACGATTCTAGTGTAACCACAAGCTCAAAGTTCACATAAAAAAATTCAGATTTGTGTCGAGAAAGCAATCTTCACGGAACCACCATCATTCACACATTGTAGTAGCAACACGTAGGCTACCACTCTGCAAATTTTTTCGTTCCCTTTCGTTTTAAATGAGAAATGGTCTGGAAGCATTAATTATCAGTTCAAATTAGTCTCCACGGCACCACGAAACGCAACTAATCGAATAACCGAAACATTGACTGCTTTTCGTTAGAAAACATTTTTATTGAAATGTTTAAACGATCTAATTTGAGTTTATTTGGAACGTTACTTCATTCGTGAAATGAAAACTGTTGACAGGTGGTAGCAAAAGGTTTCAAAGCTCTGCCCTTGTTGGAGAGAGTGATGAGGGGATGTACGAGGGAAGTAAAGGAATTGGGTTACAAAACTTTGGTCAGACCATTCCTCGAATATGGTAGTGTAGTATGGGACCCTCATTTTACGTATCAAATATAGGAGTTGGAGAGCGTGCTAAAAAGGGCTGCTAGATTTGTTTCTGGAAATTATCGCAGAATGCAATCAGTGACGGATATGATAAAGGAGCTGGAATGGGATTCATTGCAAGACAGGAGGAGGATGAGGAGGGTAATGGGAGTGTACAGGGCATATACTGGCGATGAGGCATGGAAAGATATTGCAGTAGGTATGAAAAGTAGTGCATGGAAGGGAAAAGATGACCATGACCACAAGCTGACACTCGATTTCAGGCACAAGGGTGTGGGAAGATTCTCTTTTTTAGGTAAGGGTGTCAGGGATTGGAATGTGTTATCAACAGAAATGATAAATAATTTACCGAAAACTTTGAAAGAATTTAAAGACAAAATTTGTAGAGGGCAAATGTAGGTGGGTGCAGGATGGGGGGAAGATGGGTGTGTAGGGAAATTGCCACCGGAGCCTGTGCTCCATTACAATTGAATTAAATTAAATTGATGTTTTAATAAATGTGTGTAGCTAAAAAGAGACAAATAGAATTTTCAATACACGTGATTCCCTGCTAACGTAGATCACATGGGTTGGTACAGGTACAAATGATAATTCTTCACACTGAAGAGAAATGCCAGGAGAAAAATGAGATAAACGAAGAGAAGAGCGAGCGACTATAATTTTAGTTGCAGGTCTGGATGGTCTCTGCAGACAAGTGACAAGCCGTGGCCCCAAGGACACGAGGGCTGCAGGATCTTCACATAATCCCAGCCACCGACGCACAGTGGTTCAGGATTATAATATAGTGGACATTCCAACTAACGTAATAATATCGATTTAAAAAATGCTTTAGGTAGCATATACTGTGCTCATTAAAAACTGTTATGTTCAATTTTTGATAAAAATGAGTCCTTCACACTTCAAAAAATAAAAAATATAAGAAATGCATCTACATCTACATATATATTCTGCAATTAACAAAACTGTGGGTGGCAGAAGGTGCTTAACACCAAACCTAATCTCTTTGTTGTGCATTCCAATCCCTAATGGTACGAGGGAAAAAAGAATTCGTATAAAAATCAGTGCGGCACCTTATTTCTCTAATTTTATCTTTCCTGTCATTCCGACTCAAATAGGTTGGTGGACGAAGTATTTCACTATACTTGTGAGTGAAAGTGGGAGTACACATGTTTACCAATAAGTTTATACGAAACGTGCGTCGTCTATCTACTAGAGACTCGCAGCCTAGTCTACTAATCAGTTCTGTAACGCTTTCATGAGGACTGTACAAGCGGTCACGAATCGAGCGGCTCTTCTCTGTACTTTCAATCAGCCCCTTACGAAACGGATCCCAAATGGCACAACAATAGTCCAAATGTGGACGCACAAGAGATTTGTACGCTATTTCCTTTGTTTGTTCGTTAAAATTTTTCAAGATTCGACCTACCGTACGCTCGTAGCTTCGCTAAAAGGCGGTTGTGTGGCACAGAGTCAAAGACTTTCTGAAAATCTAAAAAAATTGCCTCTACTTGTGAACCTGCATCAATAACTTTCATTACGTCGTGTGTAAATAGAGCCAGCATGAGTGAAAATCTATTTTTTACGGCCCTATATTAATGTGTCAAAGTCAATATTACGACATAAAAATTTCTTGTGTATTTATCTATCATCACTAAAAATTTATATAATAGAGAGAAGCAGACAACATTGGTGTCTGACATGTGACACTCGATTTTGCCTAGAGCAATGAGGTCTCAGCTCAACAGGCTGCTGAGAGAAAACCTTCGACTTATTGTTAGGTAACGTACAATACCCTACTTAATATTTTGTTGCATGCGTATCAGTGCGAAGATTTAAAACCAAATACGAGAGGGCGACATTGATTTGTCAGAGTATACATCTGGCGCGAACTTCGCTGCTGACGTTTAAATATTTAAAATCGTTATCAGAACTCCGTACGACCTAAGATAGTCTACTTATTATCTGCAGGTTGTTATGTTGTCGTGTAGAATATTAATGTTAAAGATATAACGAATGATGATAGAGAATCTTAATCACCTTTCATAGAACGGTATAAAATTTTTCCTTTAATCTGCAACGATATTTCGTTGCAACAAGCGGCCAAAACATCTCGCAATCAGTTTATTCATTACGTTTCAATCTTCAACGAATTTAAGTGGGTAATTGAACAATAAAAGCATAAATTATCTAACACCTTAAACCTCTTGCTCTACAAGACTCTCAGGATGTTTATAATGAACATAATTGCTCAATTTCGTGTGCTTAAAGGTAACATATTTGATTTTTTCCCTGCATATATTTCAGTAATATTATCCTTAAGCATCAGAGTGTGGAGCAGTTAGAATAAGATTAAAGAAAAACTGTGATTCAGTGAGTGAAATGAATTCCGACATACCTGTGCTGCTGTGAGTGCTTGAGTGGGTAACTACTTAGAGAATCCAGCTGATTTTTACAACTTTAAAGAATTGAATTGATTTGGACACAACGTTAGCTAAATCTGGCACTAACTATGGAAGAAACGGTCATCATTTCAGACTTCGCCGGGAGAGTAAGTGTAATTTAATTTAATTTAATTGCAATGGACCACACGCTCCGGTGACAATTTCCCTACACACCGAACATCCCGCTATCCTTCACTCACCTACATTTGCCCTCTACAAATTTTAACTTTAAATTCTTTTAAGGTTTTCGGTAGGTTATTCATCATTCACCTAGGTAACTAATTCCAATCCCTGACACCCTTACGTAAAAAAGAAAAATTTCCCACACCTTTGTGCCTGAAATCGAGTGCCAGCTTGTGGTCATGGTCATCTTTTCCCTTCCATGAACTATTTTTCATACCTATTGCAATATCTTTCCATGCCTCATCGCCAGTATACGCCCTGTACACTCCCATTACTCTCCTCATCCTCCTCCTGTCTTGCAATGAATCCCATTCCAGCTCCTTTATCATATCTGTCACAGATTGCATTCTGCGATAATTTCCAGAAACAAATCTAGCAGCCCTTCTTTGCACCTTCTCCAACTCCTGTATCTGATACTCAAAATGTGGGTCCCATACTACAGTATCATATTCGAGCAATGATCTGACCAAAGTTTTGTAACCCAATTCCTTTACTTCTATCGTACATCCCCTCATCACTCTCTCCAACAAGTGCAGGATTTTGAAACCTTATCCTACCACCTGTCCAATGTGTCCTGCCCAGTTAAGCCTGTTATCAAATGTAATGCCAAGATATTTACATTTCAAGTCTTCAGCAAGCAATTCTTCCCCCACCTTATATTCATAATTAACCTTTTGTTTTTTATTTGTGTATCTAATAAGCTGACTCTTCTTTGCATTTATCTTCATTCCATGTTTACCAACCCAACTAGATATCCTGTACAGATCACCCTGCAACTGTTTACAGTCCTCCATCGTTTTGATCCTTGTATACAGCATTATGTCATCTGAAAACAATCTAATTACAGATAGTAAACAATAAACACAATTATTCATTAGAATAATGAATAGCAATGGTCCCAATACGCTACCCTGTGGCACTCCCATTTTTACTTCCACTTCCTTTGATACCGCATTTGCTACCCTAACTTAAGTGTGTTGGTGTTGCGGAATTCCTATTCTCCACCTTGTGTGCCACAGTCCGGAGTATACTGAAATCTCTCCGAAATGCATGTGGACTGAGGGTTGCGGTCCAGTTGATGGCGGATGGTTAGGTTAAGCTTGTTGTCGTTCGGAAGAGTAGGCGCGAATGAGCCGGCCTCGGGTATTCCCCTCTTCCTTTGTTCATCCTGATATACATAGCATATAAAAGTGTACCACACTTAACAATACCATTTGAAACACCTGCAAGGAGTCTTTAAATATACAATGATTTAATGAAATGGTTGCTTCGCCTATTTGATTTGACTTACATACACTCATTAATATGTTGTTAATCGGGAATCAACCTGAGGGAGCGTCCATAAACCACGTAGCTCCATTTTGGCCTCATATGAACTTCCCTCTCCATCATGTAGCCTCTACCCCTCCACCTCCCCTACGTAGCACGTAGCTTTTTTTTATTTATAGATTCCAGAAAACATTTTGTATTGTTTTCTCTTGTCATACTATCGTAAATTACATACGGAGATAATTAAATGACGGAAATAAATATTCACATGCTGTTGTGTGTTGTGTACTCCTTTTAATTGTAAGCTACGTGGCCTGGCTCTGAACCTACCCCTCCCCCACGCAGCCCAGGGTAGCTTTCCAGTCAACCCCCCTTTTTCTAGATTGAGTTTCACTGTAATTAAATTAGACTTGTGATATAAATCCTTGTCTGAATCGTCATAAAAAGTCACCGCTGTGTTCGAGATACAAAACACCTCTATGTTAACAAGTAGTTAGCATACTTTAATCGATTTGACAGCCCTGAGTTTATGAGCGCTTGTCTCGCTCGCGGAACGGAGTGGACCTGTCGCGTACACTCGTTTCGCAAACGACTCAACGCCCACGTCCTGTAACGAGACGTTCATTAATCTGAAACTCAATCCGTCCTTCCAACAGTCCACGCTGCTAGCTAACACGGCGTACAACAGGGATTAAACTTATACGAACCGTCTCCTCCACCTTTGAAATTCAACAGATGATTTGTTGCGATGCTTAAGGTGATGCTTGTAACTGTTGGTTTCACCAGGCAGACATATTGGGGACTATAAGATGTTGCCTTACTGAAATGTCGCTGCATGGAAAGACGCGCTCTCCACAGTGTCTGGTCGGTGAGCACTCGGATCAACACGCGAGTTCCATTTCCAGTACGTTTCCATTGTTTCCAAGAAATCAGTGAAATAGTTGCTTCAAAATGCCATCGCCAAATTCTTTCTTCCTACAATTCTTTCCCTCGTCTAATGACCTCTATACAGATGAGATGTAAACCGCAAAAAGTAAAAAAATAAAATAAAAAAAAATAAAAAATGGAGGCTTTCCTCAATAATATTGTCGACTTCTCCAGTCGTCATCAATACCCGTGTCGAATGTATTCTTCCGCGAAGAGTGTGTCATTACATTGACTTAAACAGAGGCTACGTGTTCGTTATTGAGGGTATATTCTGGCGACCGAAGCTACTCAATACTTCACAATAACCTAACCAGTTTCATGACTCATTTAAGGAACTGTTAATATATATATATATATATATATATATATATATATATATATACACGTGTGTTTTCATATATTTCACGGTCTTTGTGTGTGGAAGCAGCATGGAGTTTCCTGTCGTGCACAACGTTGGACGATAGCTGTGGGGATGTGGGAGATACGATGATTAAACTTGGCCAATACAGGGCGTTTTCATATTTCGACCAAAAATTTGTGTCTTCTTATACTTCTCTTTCCTGTGTTTGTGCGTGGCAGTAGAATCGTGTCTCCTGTCATGCACTATGGTTGTTTGATATCTGTAGCTATGAGGGTGTGGGAGATATGGGGGTTGAAAGTGGTCGACCTGCGGCAATTTCATATTTCTGCCAAACAAGCATGTGTCATGGTATATCACTTTTCAGCTAAAACTATCTATCGCAGGTCACTGGCGTTTGTGTGTAGTAGTAACACAGAGTCACCTTTCGATCTCAACATAGGTCGAATTTCGGTAACTGTGGTAGTGTGGGAGATATTGTGGTTGAAAGTGGCCGATCAAGGATATTTTCGTATTTCATCCAAAGACATATGTGTCCGTAAATTTTACTTAGCTGCCTGAACTACATAGCGCAGATGACTGGCATTTGTGTGTGGTAATAGCATCGCGTCTCCCATCGTGCACTATGGTTGTTAGATGGCGGTAGCTGTTAATACAAATTCTTTACAAACACGAACGAAGTCGTGGGTACCAACTAGTCATTTATAAAATTCTGTAAGATTTTGCTGTCAAGAGTTAAAAGATATGTACATAATGATTAAACAAGTATGCCACCAAATTAACGTAGATATCAGTATATTTTCCTTCTGGCTGCACGGATCGTAAACATCGTGATCGTTAGAGCCTGCATATTATGGGTGCATTCGCCTCTAGTGACCTTGATGGCCGCACGGGGATTCGAGCCCGCGTCCTTCAAGATCCGGGCGCTGCCTCTTGCCCACCAGCTTAAGTACTCAGCTTTCATCCAACCAGAGCACAGTCTTCAGCCAAGCTGTGGGCCGGGACATACCTTCCCTTCAGAAATCAAAAACTGAAATGTAGCTTGAAGAAGTTCCGCAACTACAATTTTCGGAATACCTGTTACATTAATTTTTGATGTAGCAGACATCAGAGTGTTCGCCACTTGCTCTCGTGTGGTTAAAAGCGCCACCGCACACCTGGTGCCGCGCTCATCCTTTGTCTCTGGTCGCTGTGACCCCGCCGATGTGTTCGCCGACTGTGTGCCAAAACACCTGCGATTTAACCCCAAACCTTCTCACAGCGCGTTTGTGGTGAAGGCCTGTGATTCATCTGCCGGATAGGGACGTTAATCTAGACGGTATCCAGGTGTGTTTCGGAAGAGTGGGCCAGCCTTCGTCTCCAGAGTATCACACTACGCTTGACGAAATGAATGTAACAGTCCTGAGAGTCCCCAGACACTTGTCACACAGAGCACGGGCGCAATGTTTAGACGACTTATTGTGGCTGTCTTAAGTTCTCCTATTTCGGTCCGTGACATGCCGGCTGCTAAGATAATTGTATCCGCCACGTGGTCAAACCATGCAAGGAGCTAGGGAGATCCTCTACAGTCATCTACCGGCATGTTCTTTGCAAGAATGATTTGCTCCAGTAATTTGTATTTCATCTTTGGACGCAGAGAAACAAAGAATTATGGATAAAATCCAAATTATTTCACCTAAACGACAGAGCAATCAAAATTTATTACTCTTATTTTAAGTCAGAAGCAAAATTTCTCAGCCACTCTTTTGAGAAAATGGAGAACTTTAACAAAAATGTACAAAAACTATTACGCAATATTGTACCATTCCTTTCTCCGTAAAGAGCTTCGATGTTGATACATAAAATTTCCTCCAAGATATGAACAAACATAATTTCTGATGATAATATTCTTAATCTTCTCATGAATGCAACAGGACAACAAAGTATGTTTATGTACACAGCAAATATCATTTGTGACAACTTGCGTTGGAGCAACTTGGAGCATCTGAACTTCTAACTCTGCTCGTTTGTAACAGCTGGTATACAAAATTAACGATTATATTCTGTTTCTTCCTGTAATGATAGGTGAAAATCTATGAGTGTCACTGCTATCTTAAGCTTGTAATTCGCGTTGTAGAACTGAGAGGATCTACTAGCCTGCTCGACCTTTTTTCTCGACTTCACTTGGAACACTGATCTGTTTTATACATTAACCACCTTGTCAATACTGTTCTTTGGGGAAAGATATTTGCGAGGAAGGCCATGGGAAAAACAATAAGTGTCGCACTTCATACCCCTGGTGTGTTTGACTCGCTGTTAACACTTGGGCCTAGTGTTCAGGAGTACGTGGTTTCGAATCCCGTTTTCCCTGCTCCATCGTTTCCCGAAATCACTGCTGGAGAATGCCGGGATGGTTCTTCCCAATGGCCAAGGCTAAATTCCTTCTAGTTTCTTACTCCCAGTCTCTCTACCACCTCGATTATAAATCCGAGCTTGGGTGAGCGCTAAAGCTCTGGCATCGCATTCCGGAAGGTACGGGTTCGAATACCCGACCGAGGATCCAGATTTGAGTTTTTCGTGGTTTCCCAAAATCAGGCGAATGTCGAGATGTTTTCTTCAAAAAACCATGGCCAAATTCCATACCATTCCTTGCCCCCAGTCCTTTTCCTCCCTGAATGACCTGGACGTCAAAAAACCATGAAGACAAGCAAAAAAAAAAAAAAAAAAAAGAAGAGAGAGAAAAAAGTCTAGTCTGAGGGGAAGGAAAGCACTAAAAAATAGTGAGCGAAGTGTGAGGAAATGGAATCAACATTAGACACTGGCGTCCGTTTTTAATGAATACTAGCTACTACACTAAAATCAAGAAACTCCAAAAATAATACTCACCTAAATGTGACCTAAATGTGTGTGAATATTTGTTTCGGGATGGAATCATATCATACAACAGTAAGTTTTACCCCTAGTAACCAAACTCGAAGTGGGTTTTCATTTCGTGTTTATTGAACGGAAATTGGATCGTAAATACTTGACAACAGAGACGAGTTATACAACAGAAATACTGAAACCCTCAGAGAATTAAGTCGCTGCAGCTTAATTAGAATTTTTGTAGGAGTAAAACTGGTAACGATAAAAATATTAGAGTGGAGCTTAGTACGAGTTGTAAGTGATCTTTCATGTCTATGAGATGAATCATTCTCTTTTTAGCTGTATATTTGTCAAAATAGAGCTTAGATACGAAGAAGAAATCTAATAACAATGGCTAAGAACGAACAGTGCTATGAGTTAGACAGGAAAATTGAAATATGATAAGATCGAAAGATAATTACCACAATTTTCTGGTCACGTGATACTTGTGAACTTTGAACGTAACCGTTGAGACACAGGAAATATTTTTCGTAGGGCCACAGGCGTTAGTGCTGAGATTATTCACTTTAAATTTGACAGTTTCTTGTGCCTTTGATGCATAATGGTAAAGTTGCCGCCTCCGCTGTATTGTGAACTGAAGCGTAACGTAGATTCCGATCCATGGAGAGTTCCTGGTGAACACCACATACTCAAAGAGAACCCTTACCCCGCCCACAGTCAAACGTTGAACCCTTCGATGTGAAGTTACTAAATGGCTTCCATACTTTTGTAATACTATCGTAGGCAGGCCCGTATCTGCCTTGTAAAATCAAAGGACGCCGGTATAAGTCTAGGTCCAGCGTGGAACGCTAATGTGCTGTTAATTTGACCTTTACCCCTGTCGCCAGGAGAGGGGGAAATCGGCCGTAACTGTCAACACGTTGGAAAGAAGCAATAAATGAATTTTAATACAATCAGGTGCAGAGATTAGTAAACAGAAATAAGGAGTCTTCTTTTGGAGTTCCTTATATTTACGATAGAGCGTTCTGGTAGCTCAGTGGCTAAGGCGCTTGCTCCTGCCCCGGGCACGAATCCCGGCAGGTGCAGGCATTGGTGAGAGTTGTGTTTAATCATATGAGCTATGGCAGGACGCTTCGTGGTTCGGATTCCACGTTAACTGTAGGTCCCAGAGGAAAGGAACTGGCCGTCCTACCTCTGACACAATGGCTTAGTACGCCTCCTTCGGGAGGATCCGACCAACCTTCGGGTTGTGGACTAAGTTAAGTTAAGTTTTGTATTTACGATATGACTGCACGGCGGTATCTCTGAAACAGGACAAAGATTTAGCAACGGAATCTGTAAGATCGTTTTGCTGTAGGGCATCTCTACGTTCCTATCTTGCCACATTCAGCCCTTTAAGATAGGCCATAACAACTTTTCTTGCCAACAATATGCATAGTTGCATTTTGGGAAGAAACTCATTTACATGCAGACCTATCATGACTTTTAGTGGTTCTGTGTTCTATCGACTTCAATGATGAACACTCCTTTCCTTCTGCAAAGTTTGTATAAAATTTTGATTTTAGCCTGAAAGTCAACAGACGAGTATGAGGCTGAAACTGCGTCTCGCCAGGAACAGACATAAACCACCTCGGGAGATGTATAAAAACTGGAGAGCTTCTGTCTCGACGACGCTCGCACTCCCGTCTCTTATCTGCACATACTTTACCACTCGTGACACGCGAGCGATACCGGAGGAATCCTCAAGGGCGACAGACGAGAAACTCATCCTCCTCCTCGGATACCCAGCATCACATTGATGCATGTATTCACAAATCCCATAAGGGTTATACACAACTAGAGAGAAAAAGAAAAGACAACGTACGAAGAGAAAGGCAGGAAAGTATTAGGTTTTACAGTTCGACAAGTTAATGATTGCTATTTGTAACAGACAGCCCTCAAACCCAGACTTTAAGTGAAATTGTATTTTATTAATTATTTGTAGCAAGCTAGGGGCTGACTAAATGTGATTTTGTATGTTTCCTTTACCATTGATTGTAAATTGGTGTAAATGGACTTTGTTTATTGAAAAGAAATTATTTAAACACTATTTAATATGTTTAAGGACAGAACTATGCAATAAAAATTGATTAAATGTTTGTAATCCCAAGTATTGAGGTTCGTTACGATGTTTAGAGGACAATTTTCGACAGTTTAAAGTTATTTATGTGAATAATTTGTGTGTAAATATCTTTAATGTTCATATCTGTACATTTCGTAATGATTGTAATTGATTTTGATTGTTTTTAATATGTTTTTAATTGTTTAGGTATTGTTAGAGTTCGAGAAACATCTGTCGGAAGCCTGTGTAATATTCTAGAATTTCCTATGCAACTTATATAAGCGATTGGCAGAGACGAGTTTTGGAACAGTTTTTACGTATGCAAAGAGTCTTGTAGTTTAGTACTGTGTGAGTGTGTAGCAGTATTGTCTTTGAAAGCAGTATCGAGTGTAATCGCTGGAACATTTGTTTATATGTGCAACCAGTATCTTTGGAGTCTGATGTCTTCTAGAAATAAACAAAGTTAAATCTGAAAGTGTATCTGGGACTAATTATTACATCATTTATAAAATCCCGAGATACCTAACATATTGTTCAATCCATAATCCAACATTTAGCCACTGTATATGAAGAAGTTCTTTGTGTTGACTATTTGTTCAGCCATAGTACATCTTGCCATTAGCAGAGCTGATGTCACCAAGGTTACGGATATGCTTAACTATTACAAGAGATTCTCGTCTCAGCTATCTCACCTCCAATGACGCTATGAGGGAACAGAGCCACTTTACAACAAGGAGAGGTGATTTAGTCTTTACAGAGGCACG
This sequence comes from Vandiemenella viatica, assembly GCA_031002005.1. Taxonomy (NCBI): domain Eukaryota; kingdom Metazoa; phylum Arthropoda; class Insecta; order Orthoptera; family Morabidae; genus Vandiemenella; species Vandiemenella viatica. The sequence goes on from JARYHS010012519.1 coordinate 12,445,726, forward strand.
TGACAGGCAACATCACGTGGTCCGGTAGAGTTACGTCCTTCCAAGGCAGCCAACATAAAAAATGCCATCAGGCTCAAACTGCGTTCAATCAACTTATATTGTTGAATCCACATGCTACTTTTTTTGTTCTTAGAAGCTATAAGTTTAACTTTTTATGCTGACTTAAATCATTAAGGATATGCATACATATACGCGAAGTGATTCTCGTTCTTCACTTGATTTTTTGTCCTTACGAGTAGCTACAGCATTTAATATTTAAAACACATAAATAACATATTTTCTTCCTATTGTTACTTCAAAGAAAGGTCAGCACTTACTTTGTTTTAAAACTCAATCATCAGCATCTTATCTATTCAGACTAACAATACTCCAACCATCCTATTGCCGCTTTTTCCTTGTGTGACGAAGGTAATCACCACCACAGAATTCCTTGCTTCACACATTGTGGCATGCCCAAAAGATAATATTACGACGTATTATTCCTGTCACCCCACAATCTTTACACAAAACGTAAACAAAGAGTCAATTTTTTTCGAAAATATTCTTTTCAACCGTTCTACCCCTGCCAGGAATAGCTGGTATCTCTAGAAACCTCGAGGTGAAAGAATTCGTATTTTGTATCCGTAATGCGAGTCAGGTACAGTCAGTTGCAATACGCATAACTGAAGGGTGTGAATGTTCTTTTCGACATGTATACCATTTATGTCGATACATAAAACCCTGAGTGTGTTACATTACAACTTCGTGACACTTCTTCGGTTTGTTTGTAACCTATGATTGCATTCTCTTATCTTACATGTCACCCCACTTCTTCCATCGAGCGCTGAGGAATGAAAATTTAGCAACGCGACAAGAAACTGTTCCAGATGGGAATTTTTTAATTGAAGTAATGTGAAATAAAATGGATCGACAGTTAGAGCCCGTGGCGACAAAGTACTGCAAGTCTTGGAACTATCTGCTGATTGTATCAAAGTCTATCGTACGTAGTCGGGCGACCGAGACTGGTGTCTGTTGTTGCGGCAGACTCAGGCGTTCGTTAATCTTAAGAGAGTGGAGACGCCAGCAGTGAATTGTCGGCGGCTCGTTGCGGAGCGACGCTTACGACATTCGCCACCAGCACAGCGAGCTCACGTCGGCTTGTTGATGGCGTTCGCCTCAGACGCGACATCGTTATTTTTTTACTTATGGCTTTACGCCTCGTCGACGTCGAGGTCATTAGCGGCGGGATGGGAGTGGGCACAAGGAACGGGAAGGAATTCGGCCATGGCCTTCTGAAGGAAGCATCCCGACATTCGCCTAGAGTGATTTGGGGGAATCGTGGAAAACCCAAATCTGGATGCCTGGACGAGGATTCGAACCGGCGTCTTCCCGAATGCGAGGCCAGAGCGTTAACCACGCTCGGTCGTGACATCGTGTGACGTAAGAGCCGAACTGCTGCCAAGACACACGGATAGGCGGGTAGCTACTAGTCAATTAGCCAGATTAAATCTCATACTGCGTATTATCTGTCAGAGTATTTTAAACATGGTTGACACTGACAACCGACGATTGTGGTGAATTGCTTCTGCTGGAGACAGTAAGACTGCAGTTACGGTTTGTGTGTTTGTTAAGTGTGGGTGTTGATTGCTGGCATCCCATTTCAACTTACATCGTCTCTTATTTTCATACTTAACGAGAACACTACACTTAATAGCTACCTAAAAACCATTTATACATATAAATAAAATTGTAAAAAAAGTTGTGTCTGTTAATGAGATTTATTTCAAAAAGAGTAATTTGCGATTTGAATCACTGATGATGGAGAGACGAAAAGCATAGATAACCGATCTAAGGCGTGCTTGCACAAAACCAAATATTTGTCTCAAAGAAAGCTACACATGAATAATGATCGTATCTTGATCCACATTTTAACATATACAATACTTTTCATCTGGACGTACTTTCAAAAAAAAAAAAAAAAAAAAAAAAAAAAAAAAAAAATAAATTAATATCAAATTTCACACTTTTCGCAGGCGTCATTATTAAAAAATTGGACTTACTTGTCTCTTTTCGGGTTTGCGCTGCGTTTTTTTGCTGATGTCGCCAACGTTTCGGCACCAACCTGGAGCATTCGTCAGCACCAGACGGCGAGATAGAAAGAAGCCCTGACAAAGGCTCCAGGTTGGAGCCGAAAGGTTGGCGACATAAGAAAAAAAAAACCGCAGCGCAAACCTGAAAACAGACAAGTGAGTGCAATTAAAAAAAAAAAAACTTATTTCAAAACATTTTATTTGTTTTTGTGAAATGTGACTCAGTAATACTTTGTATATATATTAATAACATCCGATAGAAATTATCATACATTGTATACAAAAAATAAAAACGTATTGGTTATTTCAACCTTTTTATAAGTGTGTATGCGAGCTAATAAGTGTCGACAGAGATACTCATCAATAAGCTCCGTGCCATAGCCATCGCCCTCTCCATCTGATCTGATGCTCCTAACCTGGTCAGCTCTCTCTCGAATCAGCGACGTACTGCACGCTATCACCTCAAGTACTGTAAGCACGGCGAATGGTTGCGACGAAATCTTAACGGTTGTTCCGACGGCTGGCTCCGCCGTCTTCTTCAGGTGTGAATCCATTTGATTGGGTCCGTTCCTGTGACACACCTCAGTAGTCTGCCATCACTGACGTTCCGTAATTATCAAAACCAATTATTTTAATTCAATAAATTTTCAGTAATCGCTCTTTGACGTTGACGTGGCTAGAGCGGGGAGCTGAAAGCAAATCGACAATGACGTCTGGAAGGATGTACGCCTCGTCGACGTGGGAGTATACTGAAGCTGAAGAGGACTGGGGGAAACGACCAGGAAGATAGCTGGCCACGACCATCTGAAGAACCATAACGGCAGACTCCAGGAGAAATTTGTTTGAGAGTAACATTTCGCGGATTATATAATTAAGTATATTTCTTCATGATAAAGATAACGTTCCAAGTAATCTGATAAATTTGAGAAAGGTTGTGTGCACGTAATTTTGGTAGTAATAACGAGAAAGAACCTGAATGTTCCATATACGAAAGCTGTAGAAATTGTAAAGCTATTTTTTTATGGAGTAAAGATGATGTGCCCTTGTTGACGTTATTTATGTCTTATTATGTATTAGCTGGTTTGATTTTTTGGTTAATCTTGTAATAATTTTATACATTGTAGCGTCGACTAATTTGCATTCTTTCTATTTTTTTATGGCATTACGCCTCGTCGACGTCGAGGTCATTAGAGGCGGGATGGAACTCGGAACAAGGAACTGGAAGGAATTCTGCCATGGCCTTTTGAAGGAAGCATTCCGGCATTCGCCTGGAATGATTTGGGGAAGCCATGGAAAACCCAAATGTGTATGCCCGGACGGGGATTGGAACCGGCGTCTTCCCGAATGAGAGGCCAGAGCCTTAACTCCATTCTTTCTATTAGCTGAGAAGGGGTTTGAAGGGAAATTAAAATTGAATGAAAATACATGTGTTTCAGTATTTGAACAACACTTAGAAACCGGTTAAATGATTATCCAGGCTTTTTTTGTGAGCGAAAAGAATGCATTTTTTTTTTTTTTTTTTTTTTTTTTGTTTAAGATAACAGGCATATGTTAAAAGTAAGAATCAAGAGAATAATATAAAATTTTGTTCTTCTAGTCTTGCTTGACAAACGTTTTCTTCTGGTACGACGACTGACGTAATAAATAAAAATATCGACTCATTACATTTGTTTTACATAAAAATTAAGAGCGACATAAATGCGTAAATGTTTGGCAGCTGTGGACATCCAAACGTATTTAAGGTTCGTCGCACCGTAATTAATGAGCTCAGGAAGTCGGAGTGACGCGCCCATTAAATCAGTTTCACCGATGCTAAAAGTTTAACAGCCGGCACTGTGGGCTGCCCGCTAGCTTTTCTCCAATTATAACGACCTTAAGCATTAATATTTTCCCCTTATTTTTTATTGCTCATTTCAGGCTGTACCCGTGCATGACGGGACTCGAGTTCGATAGTTCACAGTTGGTACCACTGACGAATTATAGGGACTGGGTACCATGTAAGGCAGCTCGATATGTACATGAAAACATTACGACCGTGTCGCGTCATACTGAAGATTAAAGACGCCGGCCCATGCAGGTTATGCGCAGTTAGCGTTTACCGTGGCGAATTGCAAATAACACTCTCATTAATCTCCTTGCAAATAAGCTCGCAGCGAGGAAAGTCCGTCTGCGGGCCATTAATCGCGCGCTCACTCCAGCAGACGGCGTCTGTCGCACAGCGCAGACCAGGCTGGAAGCAGCCCCGCCCAACACACGTCTGCTACGCCCACAACGGGACCTCACCGTCTCGGAAACTCAGGAAATTCAGCGCGATCTGGATGTTATTTTGGCTTGGTGCACTGAGTGGCAACTTACCCTAAATTGTAAAAAGTGCAAGACAATGAGCATAACTAACAAAAAGTATCCAATTGTTCAGAAATACGAGTTAAACAATACAGTTATTGATATGGTCGATTCTATGAAATATTTGGGAGTAACAGTACAAAGGAACATGAAATAGGACATACACATTAATTCGTTAGTAGGTAGAGCAAATTCTAGGCTGCGATTCATAGGTCGAATCTTGAAAAATTGTAATGAACAAACAAAGGAGATAGCGTACAAATCTCTTGTGCGTCCACATTTGGATTATTGTTGTGCCATTTGGGACCCGTTTCGTACGGGGTTGATCGAAAGTATAGAGAAAGTACAGAGAAGATCCGCTCGATTCGTGACCGCTTGCTACAGTCCTTATGAAAGCGTCACAGAACTGATTAGTAGACTAGGCTGGGAGTCTCTGATAGATAGACGACACAAGTTTCGTTTAAACTTATTGGTAAACATGCGTACTCCCACTTTCACTTTTGAGTGTAGTGAAATACTTCGTCCACCAACCTATTTGAGTCGGAAGGACAGGAAAGATAAAATTAGAGGAATAAGGTGCCGGAATGATTCTTATATGAATTCTTTTTTCCCTCGTACCATTAGTGATTGGAATGCACAGCAAAGAGATTAGCTTTGGTGCTGAGCACCCTCTGCCACCCACAATTTGTGAATTGCAGAGTATATATGTAGATGTAGACTTAGCAGGTCGGTAGTATACCTTAAGGGTACCTTAAGGGCGTACACCCAGTAAACTAGTAGAGCGCACTAGCCACAAGATTGCGAGGAATAGGGGTTTTACGCGCATTTCACATACTGGTCGATTAGTACACCACAATACCACAGCGGAGTAGCTGAGTCTGTAAGGAACTCGCGTGCCACGCGGGTGATCTGGGTTCGAGTCTACCACGCGAAACTTATTTTAAAAATTATAACAAATTTTAAAATAGCTAATAACCTAAAATATCATCAATTAAATCATATTTTTTATTTCCGAAATGACAGTTGTAGCTAATTAAAATGTGAATTAATGATAATTTTATTTTTAAAAGGTTGAATAATTTCTAATACATTTTTAATGAAAGTAAATTAAAACTTTAATTAGTATGATAAAATTTCGGGTACGGTTTTATTTATGTAAAATTGTTTACAATATCATCTTTATTTGTTAATTTTTTATTTTACATACAAGAACCAGAATGAAAATTATCTTAATTTTTTGATTTAATTAATAATATTTATGTAATTAACTTTTTTTAAAGTTGTTATAATTTTTAAAACAATTAACAAAAATTACCCGAGGTAGCACCTAAACCGGATTGCCCGCGTGGTGAGTCAGTACCTTACAGACTCATCCACTCCGCTGTGGCGATATGGCGTACGAACCGACCAGCATGTGAGCTCGCCTAAAACTATAGAACCCTTCTTCTCGGAATCTTCTGTCTAGTGCGCTTTACTACTTTACTAGGTGGACACCCTTAAGGTATACTACCAACCTGCGAAGTCTGACCCCAAACTGAATTTCCGAGACTTTAAGTTCCCCTTGTCAGATGCACGTTCCTATCAATATTCGGGAACTACCGAAACAAAGACGTTTCGACTGATGCTGAAATTAAAGGACGTGTAAGACGTGTTAGGGAAATGAGCTTGTCTGATTGGGCGAGATAGTTGCGACGCCATGATGATCTTAGATACTCACCAGGGCTTTTTTTTTTACTGCTTTACGTCTCTCAACAGCGAGGTCTTTAGAGACGCGAAAGGATGGGGGCAAGGAATGGGAAGGAATTCGGCCATGGCCTTTTGAAGGAAGCATCCCGGCATTTGCCTGGAGTGATTTGGGAAACCATGGAAAACCCAAATCTGGATGCCCGGACGGGGATTCGAACCGCCGTCCTCCCGAATGCGAGGCGAGAACGCTAACCGTTACACCGCCACGCTCGGTACTCACCAGGGGGTTAGAGGTTTGGGGTAGTTCGTCCGCCGGATGGGGAGGTTCAACTTGGCGACCACGTTTATGTGTTTCGGAAGAGTAGGCCAGAATGGGCTGGCGTCGAGTGTCTTGTTCGGCTACTCACAGCGTAAGCCACACACTCCACCTAACACACACCTCGCCAGTGATATTCAACTTACAACTCCGACAGGCATCGAACGAAACTAAAAAAATATTTTCGCGTATTGTGATTTGATGACAGGTTATTGTTATATGATAGATTGATAATATTACGAATGTAGATAAATATCGAATGCCATTAACAAAATACAGGTCAAGAAGTTATGCTTTATCGTAAAGAAAAGCGGTCTAAAGATCATGAAATGCAGTAGAAACGAGAAAATTGTGTACGAACTGAAAATAATTCTGTTATTTAGAAACTAAAATAACAAACAAAGAAGTTGGAATTAATGATTTAGAATCAAATAATTAGAACAAATAGATTATAAATCGAAATTCCGTCTGGACAAAACTGTTGATGATAACGTTACTTTATTCCCATACGCGTTTCGCCCTTATGGTGTGGGGCATCGTCAGTGAAATTTACATGGTGGTCTGGAACAGCACTTCAAGCATTTTACAGAGCTTCTTTTTCACAAATAGAAAACTTTTTTTACACTTATACATATTCTGATTAAACAGTTGGCATTATATCAATTGAAATATCGACTGTAAGCTTCTTGTTGCATTTGCCTGGTACATAACATACATGTAGAACCAAGATTCTTTTAAATAATGAACGTTGGCCATAACCGTCTGAATGACATTTATAAAATGACGTACGGAAACCAGAAAACTGTAGCAGTAAAAATGGCTTTGACTGACGGAAAAATGATGACGGAAAAAGGTATTACACTGAATTTTACAAAAAGAGAGTTTCGTAGGTCATATACTGTTAACAAATATAGCTGTATGACGGGAACTATGCAAAAGTACAAAGGTTATATTATTCGATGCCTGCGGTTGAAGATGTGCGTTATGTGGCATTAACATAGGCTGGTAACAAGTGCAGTTTCCTGCTATTGGTTTTTAGGAGATATCACGTAAAATTCTAGGCGAAAGCTGAAGCTCCATCTCGGAGTATTTCGTTTCAACAGTAAGCTCACTGACGAGAAGCTTTTTGCAGATGGCGGAGGGCTGCTGCCGTGGGTTGGATCAACCTTAACGACAGCGAGCGCCGCCAGGGAGAAAAAAACCAGCGGAGAGGCCGTTGACGAGAGAGTCGTTAGCGACACCGGACGCCAGTGATATTAGCTCTTAATAGCATTTCTTGCCTCTGTCCGCTCGTGTGAGGAGTTATTACATCACATATAAGCAGGAGCATCTGCGACTTCATGCTAGTGACCATAGTATTCATTAAACAAATTAGCTTCGATTTCTTTCCATCACCAAGATCATAGAATGCCAGATATATTTTATGTAATGTTTTTGTGTTTTTTTTGTTGATGCACAGTCCGCTGTGGTTACAGTGACCATAAAAATGAATCCCGCCACAGTGCATAGAGGTAGTATACAGTTTTGCAACATAAGCGTACAAAAACTACTCCTACAGACATACAGAGGATCTGTGCCGTCGAGTAGAGAGAGGTGAAGAAAAAATCGGTAGGTATGATTTTGACGACGATTCTATGTGTATAGAGACGGGAATCATTTTAAACGTCAGTTTACTAAATCCGTTTTTCGGCATATCTAAAATTGTTTCGTACAGTTTAACTAGTCATAAAGGGACAGCAACGTAGCAAACCCATATATCACCTGACTTTCAAGGCATACAAATTGTAGCGTTCTCGACCGTGATCTGGACTGTTCGGTCTCTGAAGTTTTTTTTTTTTTTTTTTTAACTGCTTAACGTCTCTTAACAGCGAGGTCTTTACAGACGGGAAAGGATGGGGGGTACGGAATGGGAAGGGATTCGGCCATGGCCTTTTGAAGGAAGCATCCCGGCATTTGCCTGGAGGGATTTGGGAAACCATGGAAAACCCAAAACTGGATGCCCGGACGGGGATTCGAACTGCCGTCCTCCCAAATGCGAGGCGAGAACGCTAACCGTTACACCACCACGCTCGGTCTGAAGACTTCTGGTGCTCGGTGGCGTACGAAGTCATTCGCTACGTCACTTTCAATATCTACCAACTCTGCGCGCCCTACATGCTGCTGCATGCATTTTCATCTGATTATTTTACTTTGGAGACTGTAATCAGTGAAATGAACGTGGTGGGTGAGTGGTAATGCTCTGGCCCCGCATTTAGGAGGACGCGGGATCGATTCCCCGTCCGACTATCCAGATTTGAAGTCACTTGAGGTGGGAAAGTACCGAGTGTTAAAAAATGGGAAGGAATTCGGCCATGGACTTTTGGTGGAATCATCCTGGCATTCGTCGAGAGTGATTTGGAGAAAGAACTGAAAGCCATAATCTGGATGGCCGCACGGGGAGTCGAAATCACGTCCTCCTGAATGCGAGGGCAGAGCGGTACCACTAACCCCCCACGCTTGGTACAAGAAACTAACCGCAAACCAGCAGATCATAATATAAGTCACTCGAAAAATGACAACATTTACTGTTCTATTGCTGTCATGCAATTGAAGCGAACGTATTTGATCTAAGTATAGACATAAATAAATAAATAAAGACATCTGTGACGTTAACACCAAAAAGGAGTAAATACATACATTGCAAAGAAGAACCACTTGCAGGGAACCTGCATGTACAACAGAAATATATCATTCTTATGCAGCTTAAGGATTTGTGAGGGTTTCTGCCCTGATGCACCCAATCTTGGGTGAATTGCATCGACTCTTTTGGAGTCAATGGTAGTGATAAAACTCGGAAGGCTTTAATCAAATAAGCCGAATTTATATGCACGCTGTCAAAAGGTTAGTTTATTGCCATTAAAACAAAAGTTACTATATACTGTTGCAGCTATAACCTAAGTATAGGAAGAGTGTTTTAAAGCGCATCCAACAAGACAGCGAAGTTCAAACGTTCGTTTGAATGCGATATGTAGGAGGTTCAGATAATGCTATACTCGATCCAGAATATACACTGGGCATACTCCGAGCCATTGCTTCATGAAATAAATTAAAAAACGACAAAACACTTAATTAAATCCTAATTAAAAACCAATGAATAATGAAAATATATAGAAACTTATGAATAAAGTTACAGCACTTTAAATCTGGGTCTATGTTCATACGAAATATGTTAGGTCGAGATCGTTAAACATATATGATAGTTTTCTTTATTTGTGTGTGTTGCTATTTTCTTGTCCAGGAAGAAGTGATTATTTGCAAAGATTTTAATCCCAAGTGATTCTTTTAATAATTTACATACTCGCTAAATTAATAATTATGTTTTGTGAACTTTTGATGCGGAAATCAAAGTCAGCATAAATTCTGCTCTGGTTTTAGCAGACGTTTCGTGTACTGAAGACTCCTGCTCAAACTTTCAACTTTTTCTCTGATTTTTAAGTTGAACGATGTAATGGAACCACGAAACTTGTTATAAAAAGCCTCAGATGTGTCCTCGTTACTCTCAATGAAGCCCTAGAACCGTCACGGAGTCTGACGGGAGTTCGTCTTACCTGAAGCGCAAATCATAAATTAAAAAGTCTGACAGACACAGCAGTAAGATTTTGTCTTTTCTGCTCCCGTTCGTTCTTCAAGATGTTTCTTTAAGACAATAATTGTTTCCGGTGGAATCTCTAGACTATCCCTCACTCTGTTACCAGTTAATGTGTGTTAGGAGAGCTGGAATGTGTACACTATTCCTCGCCTTGTTCCCAGTTGTTGTGTGGAGCTTCTATTTGTTAAATTTGGACGTAAACCCCGATACAACAGGCTATTTGACAGTATTGAAAATATATTACAAATTGTAGTCATTCGCGTAGATTAATGCTTAAGGAAGCTATTTTTGTTAAATTTGAAAAGAAAGGTGGATTGTTTTTAATAAAAAAATCGAAATAAAAATCAAATTTTTCTTGTCTCTTGTCACGTGACAGAAAATGTTCTGGGATTGGCAATCGCTTTAGTGACGCCACTTGCCTGAAGGCGCTGCGGCTGCGTATGGAGCATTTCTCGCTATCCAAGTTTTCAACTATTTGTTGCTGGTTATCTCTTGTTACTAATGAGATTTTGTGTTGAATATAAAATGAAGAACAATTTGTAAAAATTTAGGGAAAATACCGAAAATTATTTGTCGGACTAGTTATAGAAACAACCACTGACTTTTATTCTACGGAGTTTGAGAATGTAATAACTTCAATTCGAGAATCATTTATATTTGAAGTGGAAGTTAGAGATTAACAGAAATCCTTCATAAGAATGACTAAATTTTTAAAGGTAGTTGTTTTAGGAGATACTTACGAGAAAAATGCAAGTGTGGTATAAGGTAAGCACAACAGTTAAATAACTGGATGTAGTGGGAAATTTTTCTTAACTGCAGATAAATAATATTTTTTTCAAACGAAACTGAATTTATTGTTTATTTACTTGTATTTACCGACCGCGTTCACTTCACCGCACGTAGAAACTGTGATGTTTAAGTGTTCACTATTAACGAAAAGAAAAGTAACGATGCCATGATGCCCAGGTAGCTGCATGGTTAAAGAGTGCTAAAGGAATTTGAAGTTCCTATGTTCGCACCTTGATTAGAATAAAAAAAATTTCGTGTGTACATTGTTTTTCGTTTCTGTTTGCTCTTTGTTGCTTTACAGAATCATGTTTCTATTGGAAGGAGTCATGAAACGTCATGCAAACGTTTGAAACATAAATTGCTGCCATGAAAGAAAACTTTTATAAAAAGATAACTTTCCGCGCTTAATTTTGAAATATACCAGAGATATATTATCATTCCAAAAAAATTCAAGTGCTCGGCGGTGAATAATAGAATTAATTTTAACAATAACATTACGCGCTAATCTCAAAAATTTCGGAACGCTTTGAAATACCTTTTGTTGTAATTTTTACGTGACGATACAACTGCATGTTGTCTTTCTGACATAAATGCATCTATTTAGGCGGTATTTACTTTTAATGCACAGGTAATTTTCAGTGTTTTTAAAACTTTTTATCGGTGTGCAAGTAACGTCCAGTTTCAGTTTTGAAATCTTTTTTGGTTATGTTTCAAATGTTTATAATACGCTTGCTATCCAAAAATTTGTGAAACATTCTGGGAAAAAATTAATGTTTTGGTAGATTTTAGAAAAAGAATATGCTTCGCTACCAACAGCAACTAGTATCTAAAGATAATTCCCACGAATAACAAAACATATTCCAAAGCGAGGATCGAACCTAAGAACCGTAACTTTACTGATACTCGCCTTAAACAGTGTACTACATCATCTCAATGCAATTATGGTGCAAATTATATTTACAGTAAATGATATGCGACTTAGTCGTAATGTCGTCTGGGTTTCTTACGTAGCAAGTTGCAGCGAACTTTTTTTCCTATTTCAGCTAATTGCGGGAACACTTACGTTTATATTAGGATAGTTTTTATTGTTGTGGTTGTAGATTGATGTACTACACACTATTTATAAACCATATTCTCCTACAATTTATAACACAAATTCAGAGAAACAAACCAGCACGTTACTTATCCAGAGTGAACACTTGCTGGCACGTGACGTCACGAGTGTCGTTGGCCCGCGCCAGGCAGCAAAGGAGCGTTTTGGCGGGCTTTCAAATACTCTAAATTTTAACGTTGAATTTTACGTAAAATAAGCACTCTTAGTCAAAAAATAAATAGTACCCGGTGAATAACATGTATCAATAAACTATCTAAAACCATATTAAAAAAATAGTCAAATAGCCTATTTCACCTTGTCCGTTTTGCGAATGAAATTGGTAGAACTCGATGGACCTGACCATTGTGACCGCTGTAAGCGTTGTGTATTGCACGAAAGATTCCAGATCAGACGATTCGTATCCAAACGACGGGCATCCATTCTCGGAACTGAGGAAGTCACGGTTCCCGTTCCGCTATCGAGTGGAGTAATTGTATTTTAGATGTAGGTGATAGATTTGGAGATGCAGTGCCTGGAGATGGCTGTCATCGCGCAGGGAGAGGCGCTGATGTCTGATTGGCCCTCCCACTCGGCTTGGCGTCGCGATTTATCGCCGTGTAAATCCGCCGATAGTTGATTAATGGCGGTGCCTCTATTGTTTGCTAATTTGGAAACACCGGTGCGGGTGAAGCCCCACCCTGGGCGATCGACCCTTAATAACAGTGATTATTTATTAAAGATACGCCACGGCGCTCCAGACATGTTTATGGAGGCAATGCGCGTGCCTTCAACAAGTCAGCGCCTCGCGATAAACATCGGGGAATTTTGATCGTGGAACCGTATCGGCAAGAAATTTGCCAATCTACAGGGAAAAAAAGGACCATTCGCGCTTCGCGGAATTTTTAAGTAACGTAATAGACGAAGAGGTGAATGAACAATTAATTCGCGTTTACAAGGAAAGAAGATAAAGACACTGTTTTTGCTGCCAGTAAAGCGCTTATTACATATTTTCATCGTCCACGTTTTATGCGGCGGTTGTATCTTTTACAATTTCACGGTTGACCCGAGACAAACTAACAATGGTTGGAATTAATAAACCTGATTTTTCTGCAGAGAATAATTTCTCCACTTAGATTTCAACCGGGCATGCCGTCTAGGAACCTACATTGTAGCTAAAATTCGGCGTAATTTAGATCATTATGGCTTCCAGAAAGGGTTAAAAGAGCGGGAAAAGTGGTGTATGAAATACGAGTGATTGACCTTTCTGTATAAACTGCCATGTTATTTAATATCTGCACAACGGTAATCCAAGAACTACGTCGAAGAGGTTGGTATGCTCTGATTATCCAGCTACACCTTTCTATGATAAGAACACTCAAACAGGAGGCAACACACATACAGTAGAAACAGTAGAACATTCCTCGGAAAATTACACTTCAAGAATGAACCAGATAAACCAGAAACATAGTGCTTGCCTTCCATCTGTTGTGGAGATTAGGGAAGTATTTGCAAACTCTGGAGAGGAAAAATCCTTCTACGAAGGGGTTACATCTTTAATCAGCAGCTGTAGCAGCGTATCATTTCGCATATCGATCAAACAATAAACAAAATGTGGTAATAATTATCAAATTTCTTTCCGACAATTAAAAAATTTCCGTATATTCGTCAATAAATTCCATGTGCTACTTCTAAGATCTATTGTATAATCAATCTTATAGTTCTATGATTTCATATATTATTTCAATTATTAATTTCCAGCTGGCGTTCGATTCACCTTCTTGATCGCTTCTGCTAAAATAAGCTCAAGTGGTTTGCTGTTGAAGCAGAATCCAAGAAGAAATAATTTTCTGCTTAAAAATATTGTGGTTTACTGGAGTTTCCATAATTAAAATTGTAACATGACTGCCTGAATACATGTACCAGATACTTTCAGGGAGACAATTTTTAAGTAGGAATGGTTTTAATAAACTCAGGGATCCTGCGGAAGGGATGTGATGGTGTATTGATTGCGCTCATACATGATTCTCTAGACTTCCGGCTATCGCAGTTTATCGGAAACTTCAATGCTCGTATGGACAACGAACACAACGGTTATGTTTGCCTTCACGGTGTATTTAGAAGAGATTACTACCTTACGAAAAAGGAGACTAATTCTTCCACACCAGGAAAAAAATTCAGACTTTTTTAAAAATTATTATTATTTTTTAAACACTTCTGAAAATTCTCTCTTTCCCTCTCTCGCTGTGCTGAAACACATAACGGCGTCTGGAGCACAATTCAATGAGAGCTTAGTTGATGGTGAAATAATTTTGGACAGTATAAGATCGGCATAATTTCGTCGTTTAACGCTTGGAATCGGAGTTCACGATACTAAATGCTTTTTTACTTAGCCATTTTCCCAAAAATGAACAAATACAAGTTTAAAAAAGTCTTGTTCGCCCTTCAGGTGGTAGTAAATTCTTTTCAGATGTTAAGATCATGGCTCAACTCTGATGCATTATACTCAAATTATTGAAAAGTTCACAAAGTTCAGCGCGTTGAATCAAATTAAACAGACTGAACCATATACTTTAGTTAGGAAACTTCACATCGAATATGTCAACAAAGATTTTTACCTACGTCATAAAATATAAACTAAAACATAATTCAATAATACAAATTAAGGTCGATGATTCTCCAGATACAAACAAATTAACTGACAAGCTGCAGCGTAAACTTTTTGTATGAGTTATTAATCGACTTAAAAAAAATAGTAGTTTCTCAATTCGATTGTATTTCTTCCACATGCAGTCATAAGCACTAGCATTCCTCCAAATATAACAAATTACTCTCATCAGAGGCTAAACAGATTCCATTCAACGGTTCAAGCAGCGTACATCACCCAAGCCTATATCATTCCTGTTTTTACCAAATTACTTCAGTAAAATTGAATAGCTACTTTATCTAACCAAATAAAAGATGCACTAAATCCCTGACCGATTTTTTTTATTATTATCGTATGGCAAGCACAACAAAAGACACGTCAATCAGATAACTAAACCTATAGATTCAAACCATCTTCTGGCAGCTGGTCCAACCTGATTCAGTGTGAGAAAGCGTCCAGATATTCTTACCTGACCGATTAATGAAACTACAAATTAGAAACAGAAATGAAAGTTGGATCAGTGATTCTGAAGTGATACAAGTATTAGAAACATGCATTGAGATTTATAGTACATTTCGCACATTGAATTTTAAAAGCTTCTTCTTCTGACGACTTATGTGGTAGTAAGAAAAGCGATAACATTAAAGGATAAACTCGATTTTCGGGTCTGATTTAAAGGAATTTAGTAAATGGGACTGTTTCAGTATAGGTACGACTTACTCGCTAATGTGCGCAATGATACAGGCGATTCAGATGATCAGGAAGGGGAGAAACCGCAGCGATGAAGCAATTCACCAGTTAGATTCGTTAGACCAAGCGTGGTGGGTGAACGGTTAACATTCTGGCCTCGCATTCGGGAATACGCGGGTTCGAATCCTCGTCTGGGCATCCAGATTTGGGTTTTCCAAGGTTTCCCCAAATCATTCCAGGCGAATGCCGGGATGCTTCCTTCAAAAGACAATGGCTGAATTCCTTCCCGACCTTGTCCCCAATTCCATCCCACCTCTAATGAGCACGTTGTCAACGAGGCGTAAAACCCAAGTAAAAAAAGGAGATTCGTTAGAGGTGAAGCAGAGCATTTACCAATATGTGTACAGGAAACTGCGTCGAGTGTTGGGCCCCTCACGGGTGTTACTGCGGGCGGAGAGCGATGGGAGCTGTCTTCAGCAGTCACTCGGCGCCGCCTGCTAAATGCTCGATGAGCGCTGATTGCGGACCACTGGGACGCCGCCTAATAGAGCGCGTCCGCAGCTATTACACTCTGCTGAGCGCACACTCGTTATTACGAGCAGCCGAGGTGCGCGCCAGATAAATCACGACCAGAACGAGGCGCCGCAAATTACACTCCAGCCAACAAGTGTTACGGCGCCCACCAATGTTTGCTCGCTGTCTAAGGGAACACCTTGTGTCACAACATCTTTTCAGAACAAGGGAGTTAAAAATAATCTAGAATAAAAGCAAAAGCAGTTTTTATTTATTTCGTGTCGAAAAACGCTGCTTTCACAAACAGTATTAACAATAACAGAGCAAAACAAAAAGACAGAAAGAAAATGATATCAATCAACACGAATGAGTTCATATTTTGGAAAACAAAAATTCAGCAACTTGTACTTGTCTGGTGTGTTGGAGGTCTTGCAGAGTGCAGGTTGATGGGCACTGCGGGCAGTTGTATAAATGCTGAATCGTCTGTTCTGCCCCACACTCGCACGCAG
The DNA here is from genome assembly GCA_031002005.1 of Vandiemenella viatica. Lineage (NCBI taxonomy): Eukaryota > Metazoa > Arthropoda > Insecta > Orthoptera > Morabidae > Vandiemenella > Vandiemenella viatica. The sequence continues at coordinate 12,462,006 of JARYHS010012519.1, forward strand.
TATTTATATAATGCCATCTTGCCAGGTTATCCTTCGTTCTGCCCACTCCACTTCTCAGCCGACTTAGCGCTCTCCATGTCTTCCAGTTGAGGTTGCCACCTGGTGGTAGTGCCTCTACAGTAGGTACCCATTGATTCACACGAATCATTCTTGCTCGCCACAGATTGAGCCGGGCAACTTTCGGCGGTACATCTAAAGCAGCTGTCGTCCTGAGGAAGCTTTTCCTACACTTCAGCCTTTGTCTGGGGAGTTGATGCCCGAATATGGAATGAGCAGCGTTTTGATTAGCCTTGTTTCTTTCTGACATCGCAGCTACGTTCCGTCTTATATCGGGGAGAGCAATTCCTGCCAGACCATGTGGCTCTGAGGCAACCTGTTATAATTCTGCAAGTTTCATGGAATGCTACGTCTAATTGTTTGCATCAGCAGATTTGTACTAGACGGGACAGGCATATTCTGCAGCAGAATAACACAGTGCAAGAGCTGATGTTCGGAGCACTCCGGGATGTGCACCCCATACGTTTCCTGTGAGTTTCCGCAGGACATTGTTGGGGCTGAAACTTTGCCTTTTATGATTAAGTAGTCGTTTTGTAAGTGAGGGAGTGATGTAGTTTAACTCCTATATATTTTAGATTGAAACAGTGATCTAGTTCTACGGCCTCCCATCTGACTTTCAGTTCATCCCATACTATGAAGACAATCAGTTGAAACCGAATCTATCTAAAACTCAACTATGCGCCTTCCATTTACGAAACAGACAAGCAATAACAAATACTTTTATATAATATCGATTCAGTGTCGCCTTACGGAATGATACAGCTGCATGACCGTGATCTAAAATACACTCGTTAAAAATGAACTTTATTTGCTTTGTGTTTAGAAATCTCTCGGATTGGTAATGTCGATAGCTGGACGGGGAATCTATGTATGGCGGGCGCGATACTAGGCAGTGTAAGAAGTCTCGATTCAGTGACCATCACTTGTAAGAACGGATTTGATGAATTGTAACAAACATGAAACCTCATCATCGGGATCGAGGACTCATAGGAAAGTCTAAATATTTTGTGACCAATACAACTGCAGCCTACACTACTGTGTCACCGGTTTAAACAGTATGTTCACCGGAAGATGAGGTCGAGCAGCGACTTCCAACTTTACCCATGTGGGAGGCCCGAGGTAATTTTATACGGTATCGGGCTAAGATTGCTTGACAGACAGATGCTATAATTTCAGAATCGTTCCTTAACGTTGACCGTAATTTATTTATTTCAATACTTTTTTTTTGGCTTTCGGCGACTAAGCCATTTGTGTTTTATGATATCTCTTAATGTGAATTTAGTTTCTCCAGTGGGTTTATGCTTCCTATGTATAGACACCACAGGACGGACAGGACATTCACACAGACACACAACACTTAAACATCGATGCCCGTGGCCGGATTCGAACCGGCGACCTTCGGCATGTGGAGCTAGTGCTCTAGCCCCTACGCTACCGAGGCCGGCATTTCCAGACTTTGATAATGATAATTGTTGACAACACCCGATTCTAGTGACGTGGTTATGCAGGCGTCGTGTGGCTCTGGCTATCAAGCTACCGCCAGTCCCCTTTGAGGACTTGATCCGCAAATTCTGTTAGGTTGCTTTTACACGCCACAACTATAATCAATGGAGAGAACGGTTGATTACATATTCCTATCGGTCTTGTGTAGATTTTTCAAGTAAAAACATGTCCTCATTCTTCTCGCGGAATCTGCGCAGGTCTTATCTGCAATGTGTGCTAATTTTATACTGCCATCACACCCGCCATATGTCTTGCAATGACTCCGACTGTAACTCCTTTACGGAGTGCGTTCTGCGATTATTTGTACAGACCAATCTAGTTTCTCTTTATATCATATCCTTGTGAACCTTGATCTGAATCGCGTATTGTCCTAGTATACTGGGTAAGAGCATTACAAATGTTTCTTTTAGTTCCAGTAAGGTGTTTAGCAAGATGCCGCCAGTACGACACCACCCATAATCAGATGGTGGGACCTACAGCTTTATGTCCAATCCTCGTCACGCATTTCAAACGAATATATAAAAGTTTTGGTAAAAATAAAGATAAATTCAACAGCCTGTAAAAAAATCTAGTCGCAACTTGAACTGTAAGCGGAGACCTGTGGTTCTACAGTTAATTATCTTAAGCAGTGAGCAGGCACTGCCCTGAATTTATGATTAGTGTGTTGAGTGCGCCAAGATGTTTACACTATGCGCTGGTCGACTTCTACGAAACACCTCATAGCCGATCAAATACAGGCTAGCTTGCGACTAAATTCAAAAGAAAATAGCTTCACAGTTGGACAGTTACTGGCGGAAGAAGCTGAGGCAGGGGAGCGTCTATACAAAGTCTAACAAACAAAATATGTTCGCTTTCCTGACATGATTGCTGCACATGTGTTCCAAAGCTAAAGACACACAAAAAAATAGGATGTCGTCGTCAGCACTCACTCAGGGAACAGAAAGCATAGAATATAATTTCTAGATCGTGATTTTGTAACGTTACGGAACGTCCCGGGTAATCGTGAATGGACGACTCTAAGGAGTTTGTAAATGATGAGAGGCTGCGCGTGGTTACGCAAGCCTCGGCGGCGCCTCGTAATTACAGGTGCCGCTACCCGACACTCCACGCGCTAAAACACGCCGCTCAGCTACCTCGCGCCACCGTCACGCAAGTCAGTCGTGGCTCCACGTAATCGTGTTTCACACGGAAACTTTGCCCAACTCATTCCCGTGTGTACGAGTGAAGTGTGTCATTCTTACCACGAAACATGTTCAGTGATTTCTAGCGTTATTCACACGATTTGAAGGCATAATGGTAAGTTCAAATTAGGGTTGAGTCCCAAGTCGGAAGTGAACTTTCTTATTCCATTTCACTGGTGTCAAATATTGTCTTCTTTGCAAAATACTATTACAAACATTACATGGGCGTTGTTGTGCAATATGTGAAGGCTCAGGCATTCTTAAACAGAGCGGGAATCAAAGAAGTGCTGCTCTGTAGTGCTGCTCGTTCAATGCCTCTTTGGAAACGGAAATGGGGAAAATATATTCTTGTACTTATTACGTAAATAGAAAGACGACATAAAGTATGGTGGCACACTCACCCGTTGGTTGCTTGATAGCGAATCCTGCGATCTGAAAGCTAAAGATCTGAAATGGAGAAGAAATAAATTCGTGCTGTGGTTAAATATTAACCGTCGTCCACCCCAACGGTCGCTTTCTTTCATTCCCGACACCACTCAAGTTGTCCCAACATATGGGATTACTGTATGTAGACTTTGCTATTTGACGAGTTTTGGTCATCTGTAACTTCATTTGTCACGCCATGACGTCACTCTATGACGTCACGCTTCACAACTTTGTTCTCCAACTTACGACGGCGAGATGTCGTTCTCGATGTAATTTAATAACAGTTCTACTTAGTCACGCATCCACGAATAAATTAATTATCATAATACTGAAAGAAAAGTACGTATTTCGTTTTAATTTGCATAATAATTATTAGTTGCTTATATTTAATTAATATTCGTTTGATGTAAAAGTATTCGTTAAAATTTTTAGCCATAGATATATAAGATAAAACCTTAAATTTTCGTGTAGCAATGCTTAGATTTGTCGTATTTCTTAATAAACACGTTTCTTGTTACTTCGTTATTAAAAACAAGTCCTGGAACGGCTCGCCATGTCGTATTTCTTAAATATGACAGTTGGTTGCTTATTATTTATTAAGAAATATTCCGTGTTGTATTTAAGATGTGCTTCTATTTATATTATTTCGGAAGATATCTTTTGTGCAGCTTAATCAAATAATTAATTTGTTAGTCGTTTTCTTCACAATATAAATCATAACTTTTATTTTAAATTAAATACATTCATTAAATACATTATCGAACTTTCCTAACAAGCTCTCCTTAGCTGCTGCTGCTCTCATCTCTTAGTCTCTCTCTGTGTATTTTCCGTTGTTATGGAAACTCCTTAAGAGTACTAACTGGCCCGTGGCAAGGAACGCCTACCTCAAGGATATTATTGTAGTATCGGTAATGCTACAGATAGTTATTATAACCGAAACATGACTTTAAATAAAGATTAAGTAATTTTTTTAAAAAATAATTTAAATTGATTTCTTTAGTGTCCTGTTACTTCGTTCGTTTGAACTAAAGCTGTTCCCCACTGATCGCAATCTATACAGCCTACACTACTATTAAATCTAATATTACTTGGCATGACGTTGTTAGGATTTGTTTTAATTTACTTTGCTTTTACTGATGTTTCAGCCGTAAGTAACTGCATTAGCCATTCGACGGTTGTAATATTGCTCTCAATCACGGACAACATGAAAACAGATGTAAAACCTCGTGAAGATATTTGATTTAGTTAATATCGCGATACATCATTGCCACTAAAATGTGATACGTTACATGTATTAATATGCGTGTGAGTGAAGTAATGTTTCTCTGGTGGCAAGTTTAGCGTAGTATATGGTTAGGTTGAAATGTAAACTGGACCAGGATAGCAACGAAAATCTTCTGTTACAGCGCAAGGCACTAGGAATTACATTGAGCCTTATTATTTCTATTTATTTAAGTAATTGCTAAGAAATTAATTCCAGAACACTGAAAGAAATATATGTATTTCTTTTAAGCTGGCATATTAATTATCACTTAAATTTTTGCTGAAATCATTACTTGGTTTGAATGAAAGAAGTTCCAAATTGTTAAGATTTATTTTTTGCATCCTTCGTTTTCATTGGGGTCATTATTTCAACCGCACGTAAGCTGTGTCATCCGTTATATCTTCATCACAGATATTAAGAAAGAAAGATGTAAGAAAATGTGAAGATTTGGGATGAAGTTTATATCGCGATGCATGATGGCATTGACATGCGATGCAGGGAATATATTAATTCACGTGAGATTAAAGCTTTGATTTTCTGGTGGCAATATTAACGGAGATTGTGGTTAGTCTGAAATGCAGCCTGGACCAAGTTACCAACTGAAACGTTTTGCTACAGCACAAGGGTCGAGAAATTATACCCAGCTTTATTTTATAACTATTCTATTACGACGGCAGGTCGGAAACAGTGACCGCAAGTCTGCTGTCGCCTGCGGTCGGAGCAGTGACTAACACAACGACTGATTGCGCAACAGTCGCTTCTGACAGCTACGTTCCACAGGAATTATCGGACATGTGTTGGAAGAGGAAAATAAGAAAGCTCTTAACGGACATATACGGGGGGAAATTAAAAGTGCAACACCCAACTAGGAATGGTGGAATTTTAGGAAACTTTGAAGATATATCAAGGGTCATAGCCAGCAGAAATGATAACATATTGAAATGGACCAGGCTAAGTTTATTACCTTTAGATACAGTTGTGAGTAAGAAGTGCACGCACCTTGAGCACCTATATATTCGTGGATCCTTGCAGGCATTGAATCAATAAGTGTTCAGATATGAGGTATGTCTCCCCACGCCTGCATGTCTTGTGCAGTCAGTTGTTGCTGGGTGACCATGTGATCTAATGTGTCTACTCCTAGCGTCCCAGACATGTTCTATTGAGGACAAATCTGGGGACCGTGTGTTCCAAATTGTGATCATAACCCATTGCAAGGCTTGTGGTGTGATGGCCACAGTACGAGGACGTGCATTATCCTGTCGGAAGATGCGATTTGGATGGTGGACTTGAAGGGTATCAGGCTAGGTGATTAAAATTCTTCTGCAGAACGCCGGGGGAAGACTCAATTCTCCAATCCCTGCTTGTCATTACGTTCACTTTTGGAAGTATTAACTACATTCGATAATGATTTTAATCAATATATCCGACACTTATTGATGGCATACATCTTCCTTGCACTCATCTGTGAGTAACGTCAATGGCACCCAGCTATCAAGGCAGTGAAACCAAACTCTTCACACTGTGTCCAATCGAAGATTATTCAAAAATTCAGTTTGGGTGCACGATTTTCCCTTTATGGGATGAAGGCTATGCCGAACAAACAAGCTGAATAACGTGCATAAATAAAGTGGAATATGCTAAAAGCATAGCATTTAACGTTGTTGATAAATGTCGCAGCAAAACGATTCAATGAATTTAAAAGACCTTTGATGAGTATGCGGTGGTCGGTAACGGGGAAAACGGCGGTCAGAGGCTATTTTTACGGTAGAACGTTGCTGAATGTGGACTTAATAAGTTGTGTCGGTAAATACGCAGCACACTGACGACCAACACCACGACGCCGCCTTCTGCGTTGGGTCACCGCCAAATGGACGGCATCATGCAGAGCTGGTTAAAGGTAGCGGGGGACAGTATTACAATCTTCCTCGCAGTCGTACCATGTGCAATTCGTCGCAATATCCTGCTTCTCTTCATTCTGTTCACAGCAACTTCTTCGAGTATTGCTGGAAGTATTGCAGTGTAGGTGTTGTTTTATGTTTTTGTTTACTATTCTTGATGTGGTCTAACAGCATGCGTCCTGACCTCAAACGACTTACATTGCCGACAGTAACTGTTTCCTTAGATGCGCTTCTCTCCGTCACCGAGGGGTATAAACATCCACTAAAATACGTTACTTGAATTAATCTGTCAATTTTTCCAGTGACCTGATAATATTTCTAACTGTGATTTCTTAATTTTTCTTTATAACATGGTCGAAACGTCATCTATCCTAAGCAGATTGTAGCACTCAACTGGTCACGAATGCAGCAGGTGACTTATATGAATCAAACACTCTAGTAAAAAAAAAAAAAAAAACTAACCTGTGAACAGTGAAGTAGTTAAATGGCTCTCGCACGTGAGAACAGCAGTTTATAGTAGAGACAGTTGGTGAAACAGAAATAAAGAGGAGCATACCAAATGCTCGTAGCCCAGAGATCAAACTTAAATTAAGTCACACTATAAGAAACACGAAGGAAACATTCATCGAAGATTTGGCGTTTTTTTTTTTTTTTTTTTTTTTTTTTTTTTTTTAAATGCTTTACGTCTCTTAACATCTAGGTCTTTAGAGACGGGAAATGATGGGGGGCAAGGAATGGGAAGGAATTCGGCCATGGCATTTTGAAGGAAGCATCCCGGCATTTGCCTGGAGTGATTTGGGAAACCATGGAAAACCCAAAACTGGATGCCCGGACGGGGATTCGAACCGCCGTCCTCCCGAATGCGATTGGCGTTGTTAATTCTTCTATACGGTATTGAATCGCGGACAAAAATCGAAATAATAAATTTGCAATATAGTTCTTAGACGGTTGTTGCGCAAGAGCAATGAACGAAACAGTTCTAGTAGAACTAGGCATTCCTCAAGCTAGGGCTTCTACATCAGTAAGTCAAGTGGTTTCTACGAAATGTTATCATTGCAGATAAATTAGTACTTTAGAGAAACGCAAAATGAATGTGCGCTGGGATGGCTTGACGAAACAAAACGCATCACTGGCAAACGTGCGAACCCGGCGCGTAATTGCAACATAGTCTTGCAGGGTTTGCAGCTATGCAGACAACGGCAGTCTGCAATACAAGACCGAACGACGCCAGGAAAAGACGGAGCGCTGCCACTGCGGAACTACAACGTCAAGGACCTAACTCCCAGACACCCCAAACACAATAAAGCAATGTAAACAAGACGAATAAAATAAAGTTACGATAAAGAGTATGAACTGTTACAATATCGGCATAGCGGTCACCCCCGGCCAGGAGACGAAAAGTTAAAAACAAAACAAATAATTTCTGATAGTGCACTTCTAGATTCTCGATAGCAATACACGTGACTGAAGACAGCACAGGACGTCGTCGAAACGTTGTCATCTGTTTGTGACACTATCCACCTGCAAACAAGACGGAGAGCATAGAGAAAAAAGTATAAATAGTTTACTGTATAAATATTTGTCAATAGACGAGGAATACAAGTGCCAGGATTATAAAATTTTCAATGGACCGTGAAGTATTTAATACTAGCGGAGTTCCCAGGATTGCCCGGGATAGTTGGCGTAAATTTACCCGTATCCTATTCTTATTCCTGCAATAAAAAACATTTGTACAAAGTTTCATAAAATTCACGCCAACTTTTTTCGGAATTAAAGCAAACCTAGATTCACGCGCCCTACAAAGAAACGGGTGGGTTGAAGTTTATTTGCAGGAACGCCGTTTTCATGCGTCCGAAAAGATTCATGTATATCAAGTTTCATTAATTTTGTTAAGAAATTGCACTACTACAATACTGAACAACGCTAGATTATGTTGGAAACTCACATTTGATTCGATTGCGAAGTGATGGATATACTTACCTTTTTTTTTTTTTTTTTTTTTAATGGCATTTGGCCAAGTTAGCCATACAGCCAGCTCAAAGTGTGTGTTTCCCTTAAAATGTATACATTTCATTTCAGGGTGATTATATTCCATCAAGTGTAAGGACGACACAAGACGAACACAACACTTAATTAAAACCACCCGTGCCCTCGTCTGGACTCGAACCGGCGACCCCTGCAACGCGAAGCCAGCTCGCTACCCCTACGCTGCCGGGGTCGGCTGATATACTTTTTGTTCGAATACTTTAGCTCCGCAGATTCAGCCTTTTATACAAATATGAAAAGGGATTCCGGAATAATATTATCGTAAACAAAAGACTAATGCTGATGGCCAAAGACATTGTCCAGAGATCGTACTTAAAGAAAATCTCTGTTGTTTTTACGGTTATCTATGGCATTTAAAAAAAATTGAATATTCCGAATTAAAGGGAAGAATATTTCAACTTTTGTTTAGTGTGCAAAATAGTTATTATTATAAAGCGATCTTATTGCTTTCATTAAAGGCCATGGTCAGAGACATTGTAGTTGTGTGTTTAGTGCGAAATATCGTTCCATCTTTGGTATTTGTTATACGTTCAGAATTTTATTTAATGCCCCTGCATTATTTAACGTTGAAACATAAGACATGCCAAACAACGGAATTAAGATTCTAAGCTTTAGAACGGTGAAAACCCCATCGAAATCTGCTCCGTAGTTTGCAGAATTTTTATAAGACCAAATATATCCGCTTTTCGTTTTATAGATAGATTAAATTAAATTGAACACTTAGGTCAATATCCTTAGCTGCTATACTAATGTTGGGTTTTCTTCTCCGTCTAGTGCAGCTAACAAATGAAAATAAAGTTTTTTCATTAGTTAGCTGCACTAGACGGAGAAGAAAACCCAACATAAATTAAATTGATTAATCGTAGTCCTTGAGGAGTTTCATTCGTTACGTGAGGTGTTTTTCTGGAATTCAGTACCGTCTCCCCCCTCTGGCGAAGTTTGGTGAGGACTGGTGGGATCCTCCCCCCTAAGATGACATTATATTTTGCCCCCCTCTCCCGCTTGCTTACCACCTTTTCAGCTCTCTTGCTTCCGGGACCGGTTACACCCCCCCCCCCCCCCTAAAGTCTATATCCGCGTCGTTTGGAGACGTTTTTTAGCTGCACTATCCATCAAGGATTACATAAGATTTCCGTCAACCCCTCCCCCTCCCCTTGGCAAGATTTGGTGATTTTCCGACGCCCCCCCCTCCTCGCCTTATTTCACCTCACGTAATTAATGGACGCCCCTGGTATAAGTATTTCAACTTATAGTGACAACACTCTCTGAGCTACGATTGTGGCTACTTATTTGTAGACTGTAAGTGCTATTACGACTAGCCACTAGTCACGTGACCACCTGGTTGCCCGCGGATTACCGCTGGACCGGCGCTGTTTGCCCGTCACTCGGCCCTGTTTGACTTGCACCGCCGGCAGCTGTTGTGGTTCCCCTGAATCAATAGCGGGCCAGTCAAAACAACGCCCGCCACCCCGCCTCCTGCCACGCAACCCTCTTACTCTGTAAATACACTGTCCAGAGTGACAGTCGGCCATGTTGGCTGTGTACGCGCACGCTCCTATTTTTTTTTTTTTTTTTATGGCATTCGGCATTTTAAGCCATACAGCCAGCCTAATGTGAAGATGACTCTTGCACTGTTTCCGTTTCTCCTGTGCGTTGTAGTAGCTTCTAACTGTGCTACGGACACGACGTCAACACACACACAACACTTAAACACCCATGCACGGACTCGAACCGGCGATCTTTGGCACGTGGAGCCAGCACTCTAACCTTCACGATACTGAGGCTGGCTTGTCGCTCCTTAATGTACTGTAATGCCATCTGTAACAGCCCTCAAAACTAAAATTAAATGGAATTGTATTTTATAAATCATTTGTAGTAACCTAGAGTTTGGTTGAATATGATCTGGTAGATTTGTTTTAAACTTTCCTGTAAATCAATACACATAGACTTTGTTTTATGAAAAGAAATTATTTAAAGGCCATTTAATATGTTTATGAACAGAATTGTGCAAGAGAATTGCTTAAATGTTTGTAATTCCAAGTATTAATGCAAGTTACGATATCTAGAGGACAAATTTCTACAGTTTAAAATGATTTCTGTGAATAATTGTGTATTTAAGTATCTTTAATTTCCATTTCTGACCATTTTGTAATGATGGTAAATGATTAAGTATTAATTCTGATTGTTTTTAATATGTTTCAATTGTTTGAGTATTGTTAATGTTCGAGAAAAATCTGTTGGAATCCTTTGAAGTGTTCTAGAAATTTCGATAGAGTTTATATAATGCGGTCATCCGAGACAGAGTAGTAGTTTCAGCGACTAAATGTTACGTCGGCCAAGAACTGTATTATCTGTGGAAGAAGTGTTGTATACAATCGCTGGATTGTGTGTATTCATGAAAACAGTATCGCTGATGACGTGTTTTATGAAAATAAACGAAAGTTTAAACTGAACTGTATGGTGGACTGATTATTTATCACATTACTTAAACCACGAACAATCTAATACAACGTACTCACGCCACAGCACGGAGCAGCTAACCTGTTTCTTGCACACATACATTCCCCTGGACCCACCAGCTTCCATTAAGACAGGCCAGGCTCTGTCTATTGGTTGCGTCAGTGGAACCTCCAGTATAATCCCGTTATATCACTCACCTATATACTCATCGTGGATTTAACTTCTTTAACCTCATATAATAATAATAGTAGTTCCGTGTGGTCGTAATGACCTGGTTACAGCGTTCCTATTGGCTGCGCATTCCGCCCCTGTCGTAGTCGCCTTAACCTAACCCGTACAGGGGATGTACAGTTTAACGTGGAATCCGAACCACGGAAGAGTTCTGGTGTACTTCACATACACAGCAAGCTGTGCCAGAGGTGCACGGCCTATGAAAATCCCCGCCGAGACAGGGATTCGAACCTGGGACCTTTCACCCCCCCTCAGACACCTTAACCACTGAGCCACCAGAGCGCGCTTCGGCCTCATTAAAAAGAGGTTTCTTGGTGAGAATATATCGTGTTATGGATTATTGTATTATAACCTATCAGCCGAAATGCTGAAAGTTTGGGAGATCACTCCGTGCAGTGGAGCAGAGCTACTTAAGACCTATCATCCAGATCTATCTGAACTCACGTTGATCCATTTAGTTCACATGCGACCAGACTTCTTGCCAACGTTCCTGCGTCCAGAGAGAGAGAAAAAAGGCACGCGACACAGCAGACAGAGAGTTTTCCTTCTATATGCCCCAAATCAACTGTATACGGTCGCCTTTTTGCTTCCGTATATAACTCCTAGTTCTTCAAGTATCCGTACGTGCCTCATTTATCTCTTACATCTACTCTCCAAGCACCCGCCTCCTGTCTTCCACTCATGGAGGAAGAGAGGAGATTTTTTTTTATTTTTATTTTTTTTTTTTTTATTATTTTTTTTTTTTTAATGGCATTTGGCAACGGAGGCCATACAGCCAGCTCAAGGTAATTATAATTGCTTTCTGTGTATGGACGCCACAGGACGGACAGGACATTCACACAACACTTAAACATCCATGCCCGCGGCCGGATTCGAACCGGCGGCCTTCGGCACGCGGAGCTAGCACTCTAGCCCCTACGCTACCGAGGCCGGCAAAGAGAGGAGATAACGTACCGCTAAAACTGTGAAGCCTCCTGCATGCGCGGCGGCCATGTTACTTTTTCCAAAACGTCGGGCTGTTAGCATTGTGTTTGATGCTCTCTATATTTCATTCACTAATATTTCAAAGTTTTTATAATGCCAGCTTGTGTTGCATACGGTTGCACAAACAGATCAGATAGGAAACAACCTCGAATATCATTTCATAAGTTAGTCACAGTGTAATTACTGTTCTTGATGTGTTTAATACGATACCTGCAAGAGTATAGATTTAGAATGACTGTTGAAAAGGTTAATTCATAGCTCTCAGTAAGATGACCTTATTCTCAAAAATTTGTATATAGTGCTATAGTATAGACAACCAGCATGTCTTACACTTTTTACATTTTGCCAATAATATGCTAGCCTTATTCTAAACCAGTATTGAATATCTACTTTAAGCTTTCGACTTTTGATGTATTGTAACAGGATAAATTCACTGATGCTGCTGGCGAATTTATGTAGGCCTATCAACTACTAGCATAGTACCTTCCGAATGAGCCTACAGGAATTGACTATTATTGTTAGTATGAAACATACAAGACAAGTTTCAAGTTAAGTTTACATCGAGATACAGTGAATTTATTATTTCGCGTGCGTTAGTTTGAATTTAGTTCATACTGACAGGTATATGATCAAGTTAATTGTCTCAATTAATGCTACATGAATTAAGAAGCCTGTTGTTGGCAATGTTGTTGCTCGAAATTTAGTTCGCAATGAATTTTATATGTTGAGATGGGCAGCACTATCATGAAATTTGATGACTGATTCTTATGTAAATCGACGAGACGAATCGAAAATTAAGAGTAACTTTTTTTGATATCTTCCCTAGTTCTCGAGATATCGACTATCAAAAACTAGTTATAAGTACAGTTCCTTACGCTTTTGGTGACGTTTTTATTCTGGTCCAGGCCACGTTTTAACATAACCACAGCAGTAGTAAAAAAAATAAAACACCCACTCTGCGAAATTATTTTTTGGTACACGCCACACCCCAACTTAACCACATCAATTTGGAAACAGTATAGCTCAGAGGGATGTAAGGGTTTGGGAGAGACTATACTAGCCTTTTCCAACCAAATAGGCCCGTTTACACGTATGCGCCAAACTGGCGGTTTGGAACGGCACTCCGGACTGCCGCGCCGGAGCTTGAGGTTGGACCGTCGCTCCTGGAGCGTGCGACGAAAAATGGTCAACACTCCAGTCACGCGCGCCAGGACTGCGGGTAAAGCGTACGCGCCAAAAATGACCGTTATCCCTTGGCGCGTGGACTTTCCGCCGGGTTGGAAAGTTTTGTAGACGGTCCAGCTTGCAACATTCGGTTTTCAGATCGTTGTTGTTTTTGTTAGTTGTGCTTGTGTTTATAACTGTATTTAAAATATCCTCCAAAAGAAATGACATAAACTGAGAAATATGAGCTGCTTTACACTTTTTTTTTGGTTCAGAAATAATTAAATAAACAAAGTGTATATGGGCGGAATGATGGCACGAAACTAGAGATCTATATGGACACATGCCTCTTTAGTGAGAGCAACGGGAAAATAAATGACCCAGATGATTTAAAAATTTGTCTACGAAACTACAATTCCATATATAACTACATTTTAATAATAATAATATTTCATTAAATTGCAATGGAGCGCACGCGCCTGTGGCAATTTCCCTACACACCCATCTTCCCCCTTTCCTGCAACCACCTACATTTGCCCTCTACAAATTTTAACTTTAAATTCTTTCAACGTTTTTCGTAAATTGTTAATCATTTCCCTTTGTAGCTTATTCCAATCCCGAACACCCTTACCTAAAAAGCTGAAGTTAAAGTTAGTATCTCCACAAATATCAAAACAAGACACAGTCGTGAGGAAGAACATAACTGCAGAGTAATGTTTGCCTCCTACTCTTCGTTTTTTGGCAACTGGAATATCCCTCCAAGATTTGAAATTGCTTGCATATATTTTTCTCAGTTGTTTTCGAATTGCCGCTGAGTTTCTTGAATCCTTTCAGTGACGAAATCTTTGGTTTCATTTTCACATACATTTACGCTGCAGAATCCTACTAACTAATCATATTTACGATTTTTTAAATTTTTATTTTTGTAGTCATTTGATCTAACCTTCCATAAACATAGAAAATTCTTATAAAGTTCTATAAATCATTCCAAATTATCTCTTGACCACATTTTTCAAGATTTAGATTTTTATCTGTTAAAGCAGGGTAAAGTTAAATAAAGTCACCCAGAAATTGGAACCAACAACGAACTTGTACTGACGCATCAAGACTGCAGATCGACAATGCACGTGTAAACACAAGGCCCCGTTAGACCTGCGCGCCAGATGTGCGCATTCGGAGTGCGCGCCAGGCCTCTCTGACCACCGAGCATTTACACGTAAAGGATTGATGCGTGCGCCTGGAGCGTACGCTCCAAAACCGTCGGAAAAACCGTGCGAGTAAACGGGCCTAATGTTAACCTTCTCCTGTTTACACAGACGAGGCTCTGGCGACTGAAAGATTCCCGGTATAAGGAGTCACCCACTGCTTGCCAACGGCCTTCGAAAGGAGGGCGGAAGAGCGAGGAGCGGTTCAGGGCACTCTCTTGCCCTTGGGATTGGAAACGGCCCCTAAAGGCAGATGAATCAGAAATGATCAACGACATGGGGATGCAGAAGACAACGGGAAACCACTGCATTCAAGACCTAAAGGGTATCCCGAGGACATGTAATCCTCTCAAATTACATATATCATGATGGCTTCTTCTTGGGTAAGATATTCCGGAGTTAAAATACGAGGTGTGTACAAAAAGAAACCGAACTTCTGCTGTAATTGCTTTATTGCTCATCATACTAACTTTTATACACTGTCCCCTTTAAAGTACTGTCCTTCACTATCAATACACCGTTGCTATCGTTTTTTCAAGTTTCGGAACGCCTCCTGGAATGCAATTTCTCCGATGGCGCGCAGTTCTCTCATCACATTGTCTTGAATTTTTTCTATGGTCTGGAAACGACGTCCTTTCAAAGTGTTTTTCAGTTTTGGGAAGAGAAAAAAGTCTGCCGGAGCCAAGTCTGGAGAATAGGGTGGCTGAGGCACAACGGCAGTGCGATGTTTTGCCAGATAATTCGTGACAAACAACGATGCTTGAGCGGGTGCGTTGTCATGGTGCAACAACCACGACTGATTCTCCAACAGTTCAGGCCTTTTCCTACGCACAGAATCTCTCAATCGTGTCAGAATTTTCTGGTAGACTTCCTTGTTTACCGCTTGACCACGTGGTACAAATTCATGGTGCACAACTCCTTTTCAATCAAAAAACACTACCATCATCACCTTGATGTTCGACCGACTCATCCGCGCTTTCTTTGGTCGAGGAGATCCTTTCCCCACCCATTCTGAAGACTGCCTCGTCGTTTCCACATCGTACCCATAAACCCAAGTTTCATCGCCTGTAATGATGTTATAGAGGAAGTTTTCGTCCTCATTTGCTATTTCAAGCAAATCCTTAGAGATCCTAGCTCGATTCTCCTTCTGCTCGTCCATCAACAAGCGCGGCACCATTTTTGCATTGACACGATGCATTCCACGTTTTTCTCTCAGGATGTGATTGCAAGAGCCTACACTTATGACAACTTCTTCAGCAACCTCACGGACAGTCAAACGGGGATTTTCACGAATCACAGTGCGAAGCCTCTCAACATGGTGGTCGTCTGTTAATGTGGAGGGTCGACCAGATTTTGGATCGTCGGTAACCGAACTCCTGCCCTCCATAAAGCGCTTAAACCATTCATATCACTGTGTTCGGCTCACGCAGTGATCCCCCTATGCTTGTTTAAGCATTTGAAGTGTCTCGGTAAAAGTTTTCCCAAGTTTAACACAAAATTTCACACAGACGCGTTGCTCCTCCAATTCTTTCATTCTCGCTTTCTCACAAATCCGACGAGCACTCTGCGCATGACCTCATTCAACCGGCTGTCACTCGTAAACTAATACAGCGAACGTAGTGCGACAAGAGGCAATCTCTTGACGAGAGATGTCACTAGTGTGCACGGAAGTCAGAGAATTTTATCTGCAACCGTTGGCGCGTTATTTAATTAGTTCAGTTTCTTTTTGTACACACCTCGTAGTCCCCCAATCGGATCTCCGGGTTGGGACTGCTCAAGGAAGAGTCATCAGAATGGATAGAAACATTCTACGAATCGGAGCGTGGAATGTTAGAAGTCTGATGAGGCACTAGCAAAAAGAGCCTTCATGAAAAAGAGAAATCTTTTAGTTTAAAATATTGATCTAGGAATTAGAAAGAACTTTTTCAAACTCTATGTGTGGAGCACAGCACTTTACGGTAGCGAAACATGGAATTTAGGAATACCGGAAATAAAGAAAATTGAAGAATTTGAAATGTGGTGCTACAGAAGAATGCTGAAAATTAAGTGGACAGACAAAGTAAGAAATGAGCGAGTTTTGGAAATGATGGTGGAAAAAAGAAGTTTATGGAAGAAGCTTACAGAAAGAAGAGACAGGATGGTAGGTCATATTTTGAGACATTCTGGATTGGTTAATTTATTAGTGGAGGGAACAATCGAAGGTAAGAACTGTAGAGGAAGACAGAGATTAGAATATATGAAGCAGATAATTGAGGACGTGGGTTGTAAGGGGTATGTAGAAATGAAGAGGTTAGCACAGGATAGGAAGGGATGGAGGATTGCATCAAACCAGTCGAAAGACTGACGACAGCAAAAAAAAAGTGACTTAAGTGGTTCATGATTCACGTCCAATAACCTTTATTTAACAAAAGTACTACCTGGGACATATGTTGCCTATGATAAAGGACTGCATTTTTTCAAATTCCTCCTTGTATACTGTTCTATATTTAACTACTGTTTCCAGCTGTTTCTAAAAATTGTTATTTCATGGCTGTTTCTGCGAAATAAAAACCTTTGTTGCTATTAGAGTTTGTTAGTATCATGTGGCAAATATGAATAAATACTTATAATACAATATTTCTATATCTATAAAACGAAACCCGTGTATATTTGTTCAAGAAAAACTCAAGAACTACTAAACAGATGGGTTTTACACCATTTTAAAACTTGGCATCAGACTTAAATCGTTTGGTATGTCATATACTCAAAAAGGAAACGAAGATACATGCACGATAAAAAAGGACGATGCATCAGACTGATTTAGATAAGCTAGAGGAGATAAGAGGACATGTTAAAAATGCGATGCGTGAGGCCCTTAATATCTTTCGTTCCAATCAATTCTTTCTCTAAGAGCCTCACTGAAAACCATAAGAAATTTTGGTCGTATGTAAAAAAAGGTAGTTGTAGTTGGAACAATTAGCCAGTTCTAATAAAAGACAGACGTGAAGTTGAAGACAGCCGCGACAAGGCTACCGTATATAACACCGAATTCAAAAATTCATTCACGCGCGAAAACATGGAAAATATCCCCACTTTACCACAGGTATTGTAAAGCAATTAAAACTCCTGAAGTGAGGTAAAGCGCCGGGTCCCGATGGTATACCGGTAAGAGTATTTTCTGAATACGCGGAGGATATTAAACCATTTCTGTCAGATATATTCCGTAAATCACTAGAAGAGAGAAAAGTACCTTCTAGCTGGAAAATAGCCCAGGTAATTCCCGTTTTTAAGAAAGGAGATCGGAGTGATCCTAGGAATTATCGATCCATATCTCTAACATCAGTCTGCAGCAGAATTCTGGAACATGTCATATGCTCGAACACTATGAAGTTTCTAGATAACGAGTTACTTACACCGTGTCAACACGGATTTCGGAAGAAGAGATCGTGTGAAACACAATTGGTCCTATTTTCCCATGACGTAATGAAAGTTATCGATGCAGATTTGCAAATTGATACAGTTTTCTTGGATTTTCAGAAAGCTTTTGATTCTGTGCCACACAACAGACTTTTAGCGAAGATTCGAGCTTGCGGTATTTCGGGTCAGATTTGCGAGTGGATACGTGATTTTCTAATTGGTCGATCACAGTATGTCGTTGTTGACGGGGAAGCCTCTTCTAAGATAAATGTTACTTCTGGCGTTCGTCAAGGAAGTGTAATAGGACCACTTCTCTTCTTAATATTTATAAACGATCTAGGAGACAACGTCAAATGCTGGTTGCGACTGTTTGTCGAAGATGCCGTTATCTATAAGGAAATAAGGTGCTCCGACGATTGCTTAGAAAATCAGCGCGATTTGGATGCTATTTTCTATTGGTGCCGTAAATGGCAGCTTACACTTAATTGCAAAAAGTGCAAGGCATGCGGCTAAGTAGCAAAAAGAATCAGTTTGTTCACGAGTACAAAATAAAAAGTTCAGCTGTTGACACTGTTGATTCCATGAAGTATCTAGGGGTGATAATACAAAGCAACATGAAATGGGAGAAGCACGTAACTTCCGTCGTAGGCAAGGCAAATTCTAAATTACGATTCATAGGTCGTATTTTGAGGAATTGTAATGCTCAAACAAAGGAGATAGCGTATAAAACACTAGTGCGTCCGCATCTGGATTACTGTTGTGGAGTTTGAGATCCGTATCGCAAGGTTCTGATTGACTCAGTGGAGAGAGTGCAGAGGAGAGCCGCTCGATTCGTGACTTGTTGTTAGAGCCATTATGAAAGCGTCACAGAATTGATACAAGACAGACGACGTAGCTTGCGTTCGAATTTATTGGAGAATATGCGAAAAAATGTAAATTTCGAGTGCAGTTCCGCCAACCTATTTAGGTAGCAATGACCGGAGAGATAAGATTAGAGAAATAAGATGCCGTACTGATGCTTTTATGTATTCCTTCTTTCCTCACACTATTGGGGATTGGAATGCGTGGGTTTAGGATTGGTGCTTAGCACCCTCTGCCACCCACAATGTTTGTGATTTGCAGAGTATGGATGTAGATGTAGATGTAGATACTTCAACGTTACATAGGCCTAACACTGGAGCACTAAGTAAAACTCTGAACGTATAGCGTGAAACACCAAAGAAGAAGTACCAAACAAATGTTGATACATCATACATCGTAAACAATAATAGCTGCATCTACCGATTCCTTCCTTAAATTTCGGTTTTTCAGCTTTTAAACCCGATAGATGGCCGTATTGAATTCGAATGGCACACGAGGAAACTACGTGGATTATATATAAAAATACTACATCTTGAAACCACGACCTCAAGAAACATACACAATCTCTGACGTTTTGAAGTGAAATTATAGTAACTGTTGATAGTGAGCAATGTATATCTGAAGGATTTTAAAATGAAATTGATCTGTTTAGATCCGTTAGTGTTGGCACTAAAAACAGTTTCTTATATGATATTGCAATTATTCATTTAAAGATTAATTATGTCATGCAGTAATCCATTTTGGATACGATTCTGTCTTTTACACATTTCTCGTATGAATGGCTCGGGTTATTTTGATGAAACTTCGTGCAATTATTTTTAATAGAGAGACTAAAACTATTGTAGGATTAAATCAACCCCTTCTTTTGGCTACAGCGGGTGAAATTTGATTCACAGGTGCAAAAAATTGAAATCTCTAAGGAACATCAACATATTTTAACTAATAATCATGCATAACTTGGAAACTGTAGAATCGTTTTTTACTGGATATTCACAGTTACGAACCTTATATTATGACTTAGGAAATTTGAAAGTTTAAGATCTGACTTAGAATCTGCCGTGTCTTATGGTGATACCGTGGCAGGGAATGAAAATGAGTTTGTAATCTCATTTTTTTAAACATTGTGTTTCTTTCCTTCCTGTAGGATCACAATGAGAGTTGATCAATGCATACATGGAAATAGTATGGCACTTAACATTTCTCGTTTTAATGGTCTTTGTGGTTGTAAAAGATTTTCATGAAAAAATAAGGGTAAAAAATTGTAAAACCCTTTTTAATCTAACGCCCAGAGTGACAACTAACATCTTCCCCCCGCCCCCCCCCCCTTTCCAAGGTGTGTTGGAAGATCTATCGTACTTTGTAAAAAGTTTTCTTTTATTTTTCTCGAAAGACTTGGGAGAATTTGACACACATGTTTCAAATTGTGTGACTAAAATTGCTTTGCGGGCAAGTGGATCTCATTGATACTGGGCAGCGCTGGGAACTGTCCTAGAATTTACATACAGCTCAACAAATTCATAAGTAACTTTCTATTTGATCCGATCTATATTTCTCTGTAACATTATTATTGTGTAGTACTAATAGTGATGAAATTGTTATAACACTTGCTGAAATATTTTAAAGTGAATTATAAGAAATTATTTGCATAAATATTACACAGAATACAAAAATAAAAAAAACTTCATAGCACTAAGAAATGACCAAATGTGCGTGACTTTTAAACGTTTGTTGCCCTCTGCCCTCTCTCCAAAACGAGACATATTTCATCTCATACGCATTGTAGATTCGCTATTGTGAAAGCGTTGTTTTTTGTTTTGTTACGGCTTTACGCCTCGTCGACGTCGAGGTCATTAGAGGTGGGAAAGGATGGGGGACAAGTAACAGAAAGGAATTCGGCCATCGCATTTACGAGGGAAACTTGTAACCATTCGCATAGAGTGATTTGGCGAAACGATGGAAAACCCAAATCTGGATGCCCGGACGGGGATTCGAACCCACGTCGTCCCGAATGCGAGGCCAGAGCGTTAACCACTCATACTTTAGTTTCCGGCGTGAGGCTGTAGTGTGTGACGGGCAGCATGCCGTCGTAGGAGACAGATCGCGACATCTGCGACAATTAATTCCATCATAAAGGGCAGTGTTCCTTCAGATCACGGTTACTATACTTCCTGTCGACAATACAGGTGGTAGGAAAAGGTTTCAAAGTTCTGCACTTGTTGGAGAGTGTGATGAGGGGATGTACGAGAGAAATCAAGGAATTGGGTTACAAAACTTTGGTCAGACCATTGCTCGAATATGGTAGTGTAGTATGGGACCCTCATTTTACGTATCAAATACAGGAGTTGGAGAGGGTGCAAAGAAGGGCTGCTAGATTTGTTTCTGGAAATTATCGCAGAATGCAATCAGTGACGGATATGATAAAGGAGCTGGAATGGGATTCATTGCAAGACAGGAGGAGGATGAGGAGGGTCATGGGAGTGTACAGGCATATACTGGTGATGAGGCATGGAAAGATATTGCAATAGGTATGAAAAGTAGTGCATGGAAGAGAAAAGATGACCATGACCACAAGCTGGCACTCGATTTCAGGCACAAGGGTGTGGGAAGATTCTCTTTTTTAGGTAAGGGTGTCAGGGATTGGAATGAGTTACCAAGAGAAATGATGAATAATTTACCGAAAACTTTGAAAGAATTTAAAGATAAAATTTGTAGAGGGCAAATGTAGGTGGGTGCAGGATAGGGGGAAGATGGGTATGTAGGGATATTGCCACCGGAGCCTGTACTCCAGTGCAATTAAATTAAATTTAAAAAAATTTATATTACTCACCGAAGCAGTGGACGGGTTACTCGATACTAACATTAGAGATTCGCTTTTTATTTCTTTACGATAAACACTATTTTGTTCTTACTGCTTTGCCGCTTTTAAATAGGCTTTGAACTTTATTCTACCCTGTACCATATATTAGATTAATCTGCTCCTATCCAATCAGAAGTAATGGAGACAGCGTCGCGTAAGATGTGTGTAAAGTGACTTTTGGACGTCCAAAATCACCTATTGAGACCATCTACTAAACAAATTACGAATGAGTTTACAGATCTTTTGTAATGTTCCAGAAGTTCTTAAACGCACTAATAGATAATTATGCGGTATATAAATGAACCTACACTATCCTATGTCCCCGCCTCTATAACTTCGCTCACGGGGTGAAATAGTAAAACCAGTTGTGTTTCCCGTGTATGGCCCTTCATGAAATATGTCCATCTTGACAAGTATGTCGTCTATGCTTAAGGGCTTTGAAACTGTTAAGTAAGAGGATGTAAACAGTGCGGTCAGGCACGCCAGAGAACTGTCGGGTAAAGCGCCGGGTGAGCTCTGACCGACTGTTTTGGCTTTTAGGACGTTGTTATACTGAACTCAGGTACGAATCTCGGATGTGAAGAGCTGGCCGCCCTTATTAGGGCTTCACACGATTTTCCATAATCTAGGACGTCCTTAAGTTATCCCGAAAAAACTACACAATACGCAAATAAATAATAACAATTACCACAAAAAATCCAAGCTTATGCTGTGAACTGACAGATATCACCTCGTCAAAGTAACCAGGCAGAGAATGGGAAAACCAATGAGGTACTAAGCTTGAATAATAGCACTATGGAAATAACGTTTGAATTGAGCAATATCATATATATTATTTCTATACGGTGTTTTTTTACCGCCACAAGCCAATATGTTCCTTCATAACCAACCGAAATGTATCGATGAGGAATAATTTTAAAGCTTAAGGTCTCCACTTTGATCACATCATATTTTAAGAAAGGAATTTTTCGGAATTCAACCCTTAAAGGGCAAAAATATCAATGTTTCTAAAATGCTATTTTTTGTATCACTAAACATTTATCTCCCTGCATTCCTAACCGAAATCGATAAATGAAGTATCGTTTTAAACTTTAAGATCTCCGCTATAGTTACATCATATATTAAGACAGCATTTTTTTTAGGAATTCGACCATTAAAGGGGAAAAGTATCAATATTTCTGCAACGCGTTTTTGTCACGAGCCATTTATCTCCCTTGGTGTATAACAAATATAGATAAATGAGGTATCATTTCAAAGATTAAGGTCTCCGCTGTGGTCAAATCATATGATAAAAATGGAATATTTTGGAATTCGACTCTTAAAAAGCAAAATTATGATTATTTCCACTTAGCATTTTTTTGTTTTGTCACGTGCTGTTTATCATATTTTATGGCTAATAGAAATCGAGAAATGAACAATTATTTTAGAAATTATGGTTTCCGCTTAGGTAAAATCATATCTTAAGAATTTTATTTTTTCGAAATTCATCGCTTTAAGGGCAAAATTATCTTTAGTTCCGTAATGTATTTTTTTATCATAAGCGATTTATCACCCTTGATATCTAACCACAATAGATAAATGAGCTATCATATTAAATATTATGGTCCTCTGCTTTGGATACATTATTTCTTAAAAAGAAATTTTTCGGAATTTGGCCCTTAAAGGGCAAAAGTAATAACTGTGATAGTCGCGCGTATGAGACAGTTCACAGCCAAGACGCTAGATAGCAGTAGCACGTATCACAGAGATATTGATAAACAAATAAACAATTGACACAAATGAGGCGGTTCTTGTTTCGTCCTATTTTTAGTCCTCAATCTTACTTTTCATTGTATTCGCGGAATTTTCGCGGGGAGCATCTAGTTGTTGTAAAAATGACGCACTGCTCGGGTAGACCAGTCCAAGCGATCGGAAGCGTGAGTACCGACAAGCTTCGTGGCGGGGAGGAGTACAATGGAACAGCGCACAAGAACAATACCAAACACTGCTGAAACACGCCGCTGATGCGTAAATTAGGGGAATCTCAGAACAGAAGCGACCACACAAACACGGCAGTTAAAGGCGCTGTAAAACAAAGCGCACAATGCTGTCTGCAGCT
This sequence comes from Vandiemenella viatica, assembly GCA_031002005.1. Lineage (NCBI taxonomy): Eukaryota > Metazoa > Arthropoda > Insecta > Orthoptera > Morabidae > Vandiemenella > Vandiemenella viatica. The sequence continues at coordinate 12,485,637 of JARYHS010012519.1, forward strand.
AGTGGGAGACGTTCGTGGCATTAAACGTTATCCTGTCTTACGCAGAATTACCTTACGGTGGAATCCGAACCAATAGTATTACACGCTAAAAAGTACCAAGTAAAAATGTGAGGCAATTAGCTCTCAATATACAATTAACGGTACTGTTCTTAGAACTGTAGATTCCGCTAAATACCTAGCGGTAACAATTCGTAATAATTTGTCGTGCAATGAGCATTTCGAGAAGGTAATTGGGAAAGCAAATCGTATGCTCCGATTTCTAGGTCGTAATTTAAAACAGTGCACTGCGGAAGTTAAATCGATTGCATACAAAGCTCTGGTGCGTCCTCACTTAGAATATTGTTGTTCTGTATGGGGTCCTCACCGTAAGAGGTTAATGGAGGCTTTAGAGAAGGTCCAAAGTAGTGCCGCCCGATTCGTGACAGGTATATTTAGTTGGAGGGAAAACGTAAGAACGATGTTGAAGGAGTTAGGTTGGGAAGACCTGGAACACCGAAGGCGTTGCTCTCGACGGAAACTAATTGAAATATTGAAGACTGACCTATTTCGGAATGACAGGAAGCAAATATTACTATCAGCAACATTCATATGTAGGAATGTCAGCGAAAATAAGATAAGAGAAATCAGGGCCAGAACCGATTCATTTCTGTACTCATTTTTTCCACGAGCGATTGGGGAACTGAATAGAAAAGATTTAACGGACGAGTAAACTTAAAATCCGTCAGGAGTGGCTCTCGATAAAGCACTCCGGCCATCCTGATCTGGGTTTTCCATGGTTTTCCCAGATCACTCCAGGCGAATGCTGGGATGGTTCCTCACAATAGCCCATGGGCGCCTCCTGCCATATCCCGCATATCCCTTCCAAACTATTACCCTTTCGGATAGGAGCAATACACCCTCCACCACGCACTTTTAGTGAATCGCGGAGTAATAATAATAATAAAAATAAAAACGCAAAGGAGAGGTGGCGCTACTGTTAAGTGCCCAAGAAAATTCGAGTCATCTCGCGGAACTGAAACCAAAGTGTGAACTCCTTAAGAATGAGCTGCCACACCCTCCTACAGTAAACAACGAGCCTGTCACCACGAGGACCACGCGGGAATGCTACACCAGTCCCAGGAGATTTTACAGCGTCTACGTGTAGGATAAGGGCAGTCGCATGTTCGGCGGTGCGCGACGCATTGGCAGGTGCACTTTACGAGGCGGTGTCGAGTATCGACCCTGGTTTAGGATCGGCCGCCGCCGTATGTCGCGACCTATCGCGGCGAGTATCGACACGGGGTCGACACTTGTCGCCGGACTCATTAGCATACGGACAGACCGTGGGAGGTCCCAGACGCAGCGGCTGTGAGTCACTTCTCGGACGTTCCACGAACGCTGTGACGAGGCTCTGCGGTGACGTGATGCGCAGCGACCAGCCCAACTGCTCTTCAAGACATTCAACACGACGCTCATTTCTTGTTCCGTCCACAGCATGGTCGCAAAGCAACGCATCCTCAGAGGTCGAGTAACGCCACCACCTGTTGTTATGAAGTCGACAGTGATGTCATATTATACTTGTCATCATCATCATCATCATCATCATTATTAGACGTTTCCACTTTTGCGGGTCGTCCTGCACATCCTCTACAAAGCCTGACGGTCATATGAAGGTTTTTCCTCCAAACAACTCTCTTACAAGGGGAGAGCACGACCTTGGGATTTTATTTTAGGATGAGACTTTGCGTAATAATTGTACCCCTTTAGGATGTTTACCTCCTGCAATCGTAAGACGCAACGCTCAACAGATTCCGAGAAAACGGCCTTTAAAAATTCAAGCCCTGCGTATATACTAGTGAAATTCCAATTAGGTCAGCAGCGGAATAGCACAGTTAGTAACGAGCCTGCGTCGTGCCTAAGCGCTCTGGGTTCGAATCCCGATTCCGTCTATTTTTATTTTTATTTTTCTGTTTTTACAATTAAATAACTTTTTTTCAATGTTATTGATTATTTAATTTGAATTTCAAATTTTAAATCATAATATGAGTATATTAACTACCCTATAACTTACTTAAAATACTTTAAAACTATAATAGTTACAATATTCTTTAAATATAATTAAATTTTAAATTATTTTATTAACAGTGTTATAAGTTTTATTTCGGATGTTACTTTTGTTCTAGTAAAAATTCCGCTTTCATTAATTGTGCTCGATGCTAAAAAATTTATTGTTTTAAATGTTTTTATGATGATTATCATCCCAGCTCACATTTGTAATAAAAGTGTATGTTAAATAAAATCAATAATAAAAAAACACAATGAAAGTTTTTTACTTATGAATAAATATTATTATTCGTAATAGCGTATTTTAAACAATAAAATATTGTAACTATTATACTTTTATAGTATTTTAAGTTAAAGAGTAGTAGATATAAAAATTGAAAAAAAATGGAAAAAAATAATAGACCAAATCGAGACTCGAACCCAGAGCGCCCAGGCATGACGCAGGCTCGTTACTGACTGGGCTGTTGCGCTGCTAGCCTGACCGGAATTTCACTAGTATATAAGCTGGGCTTGAATTTTTAAAGGCCGTTTTCTCCGAATCTATTGAGCGTTGCGTCTCACGATTGCAGGAGGTAAACATCCTAAAGGGGTACAATTATTACGCAAAGTCTCACCCAAAATAAAATCCCAAGGTCGTGCCCTCCCCTTGTTAGCAGTGAAATCTTCACGGAAGTGCAGCCGGATAGTGTCGTAAAATGATGAAGTTTCAATCAATATTATCTGAAATAGACCTGATGAAGACAACCGAGCAGGTTGTGGAAACGTCGTCATTTTACGAGACTATCCGGCTGCACTCCCGTGTAGATTCCACTGCATCAATACGCCGGGAAAATCTCCACTCTCATAACTGTCTTAGCCTCTGCGTCTTTCTTCACTTGGTCCATCCATCTTGCCCGAGGTCGTTTTTGTCGACAGCGCATCCCCCTCCCCCCCCCCTCCCCGTCGCGTCGTAGTGGACTTAACCTAATCGTACAGGGCACTGGGAACCTACAGTTCAACGTTGAATTCGAACCACGGAAGCCTTCTGGCTCACTTCAAATTACACAGTAAGCTGTGCCAGAAGTGAAGGTCCTAACCGAGACCTGGATTCGAACCGAGACCATCTGATCTCCTGTTAGTCGCCTTAACCACTGAGCCACCAGACCGCTGCATGCAGAGGTCAAGGTCCTCAACCATTTAACACCCCCCCCCCCCCAAACCACACTCAGACCTCGTCACTGACGTATTCCCGTTACCTGCTTACCCGCCTCACGCCTGCTTCTTGTCTTGACGCTCGTTTGAACATGATTTCGATAAAACACGTTTTTGACGAAGGAAACAACATCCGGAATAACAATATTAGTCAAACGCTGTGATTACTGGTCTTCAGTGGTCTCTAATTAACACAAAACTGATAAAAACATTGTGTGCTATCACCGCTGGTTGCACCTTTACTGAACATACTTAAGTTTTTTGGTCGTAAGATAGTATTTCCAAAATCAGCAATAAAATTGAAATCAGTGAAAGGTTTTACTCTGTGCGTGCGTTACGATCTGCTGAATAACGACTATGTGTTAATATGTTTCCCACTATTCAACCATTAACAACGTCACCTGCTAATGCAAACTACTTTCAAATCGATGAATTAATTTCTAAAGACCTCCCAAAAAAAGAAGGTACAAGGAGGTTTTAAGCCAACGCGAAACTGACATTTAGGAGCGAACAATACCACCTTAGATGAGGAAACAGTAAGTGTCAGTAGTTATTATGAAGTGACATGTAGTAACAATTGCATGTAAAGTAAGAAGCTGTAAAAGTAATGGGAAATTATGTAGCCGTATGTATTGTTTACTAAACCGATCATCAGTACTCGTTACTATTGAATCATTACTCGTTACTTTTGGTTCAATCGAGCGCTAGCTCGAAGCATTGTTGCGAGTCACGGCGCGTGCCGTACGATTTCGTTTCCATCGTATGTTTTCGTTACTCGTTACTCGTTACTCGTTACTTTTGAATACTATGAAGCATCGCATCGAGTCGCGTCGCGTACGGGTTACGGCATGAATTCGTTCGAATTTTGTAAAGTTTGAGTAAATTGTTCATTTAGTAAAGTAAGCATAGGTAAGATTTGTACTTTGAAATAAAGTTAGAATAACTCATTTTAGAATAAAAACATTTCATAAATGTTTGAACTTAACAAAAATTCAATAAGGCATTCTTTAAAGAACAGAACTAAAACAAACTGTATATATTCGTTACTGAGTAACCAATACATCGCCTGACTCGAAGTGCCGAAACGTTGCTCACAAATTCATTTCGTTACTCGCATGTTTCGTTACTCGCATTTGTCGTATGGATGTCAGTTTGACTGAATAAATGACGAAGCATGCGGGAACTGGAACAGCTCCCCAAGCGACTAAATGAATCTGAACGAAAGAATGAACGTTTGAACGCCTTGCGTCACGTATTTCTGGGAATTACGATTTGAATTCGTTTCGTTACAGAGCAAAAAGTGTAAGTTCAAACATATTGCACGTACATTATTTTAATATAATTAATATTATTTTCTGTCAATTGTTAATATTTTTAACGAAGTAAGGAACTTTCGGAACATCAAGAGTTATTATGTAGTTTTGCTATTGTTTAACACTGAAAATTACAGAGCATTATTTTTAAATAGAAAATTTGGATTGATAATTTGAGATGGTTATTGCTTCTTTATTGTTGGTTCACTCTCCGACTTCGTTTCGTCACCGTTGACGACGCTCAGACACGCAGATGTACGTAAGTTCCAAAGCTCTAACGACGTAGGGTACAGACACGGCTGCTTTCAGAGCAGTCCCGACCATAGTTGTTATTAATTGTGATGCTCATCGTCTAATGTCTATACTCTTTTAAACAACATATTGCAGAAAATAATTCGCATTAATTGATTGATAGTACTGCATCATACTGGAGATGGATGTATTATCTTAGAATTCAAATACCAAATTAATACTTCTTTTCACAAAAAAAAAAAAAAAAAAAAAAAATGAAGAGTCTAGTGCCAGTTAATGGCTCGCACCATTTGTGCGTAACACTGGATTCACCTAAAAGTAAAATCTTCATAAAAAGTAAGACATGAAACTGATTTTTTTTAAAAAAAACCCTTTAAAATGTACATATTTTCATGACTAATAATTATTGGATTCACTAAATTGTTCACCAATACGAATACGAAAAATATCTAATCTAATCCTTTCTCAGCTGGCTGTTGTTAACAATGTGATCTCTGTGACAGCTTGCCTTGCTTGACGGACTAGTGACAACAGGAGTAGATTACGATGCGAAGGCTTTTGTACGTGCTAAAGAAATCTCAGCGATTACGCTTTGATATTGTTTGGTGAATAAGAAACTGTCGTATTTTGATTACAGTGAGGCATTTTCTCCGAGTAACAGAATATGTTTTACGCAAATACCCTTAGGCAGATACTGCGATAGTTTGTCGAACGAGACAGGTGATGTTTGACTTGTTGTACCAGGCTCTGATCCATGGAAATGTTTCAATTTTCGTGCCAACTAATATGATAAAGATTGTACAACGTTGTTTATTAATGAACACATGTGAAAAGATTTGTATTCCGATTTCAATACAATGCCAGTAAATGTTATTAGAGTGACGAACAGGACAACAATATGTCTTTGTTAAAGTGCTTCGGTAGCACAGCTGGGCAGAACGCCGTTAATCCGTTAATCGTTCATTAACGAAGTTAACGAAATTTCAAAAATTTAACTTTTAAGTTAACCGAAAAATCGTTAACTGTCTTCTTAACTTCCGTTAAATTGAACTACCGTTAACAGTAGTCCGTTACAGTGGTAGTTGATGTATTTGGTTAGTTTGAACTGCGCGCCATGCCAGCGCCACGCTCGGCCGTTCAGAGAGTCGGATGGTGAACGAGTTAGGTAATACGGAGTGCGAGTGTAATGCATATACAACTGCTGTGCTATGCATGGCGTGGGTGTAAGCAGGAACACTAGAGTTTGGAAGCGTTTCTATTTTACGTCTGCAAACCAGCGCTCACTACTTGTTTCTAACTCGATCGGTAATTGATTTTAATATTTTTATAACCTAACTTTTTAACTACCAACAAAATGTATCTTTTTAGTTGGTTTTGGTTTGGCATTCGCTAGCGAAATAAATTAAACTGACATTGGTTACATGATTACATAATGGAAACTGAACTCTTGAATCCGTTAATGAAAGCAGCAACGCTAAAAATAGCAACGAGGATATTAAAAGTCATTGGCCTCATTTATCCGATTATGTTGCATTTTCATCAAGACTGGGGGAACAGTTGATTTATGAATTCAAACTTCCTCACGTCTCTAGCCTTAATAATCTTGAATAACATATGAAGAGGATGCATATATCCAAATATGAACAGTTTGAAGGAAAAGTAAAAGCAGGGATAACTCGTGGGAATAAATAAAAATAATTCAAAGCCTTCTTCAGGTGCTGTGGCCTCATCTGATGTAGATAACAGCAGAACTGATTTGTTTCAATCTCCATTACTAATACAGGTTTACGTCAATAAAACATTTGGCATCATAGCTACAGGCGCCGTCGTATTCCAAGCTGGTGTGGACCGATGTATCGTAAACCTTTTCGTTGCCAACATGATTCCACTATATGTTGAAGGATCCTATACGTTTGAGAAGCTGGTTGAAACGCGAACCCCAGTAAAAACACAGTTTCCACAAGGACGTTGGGTGGACGTGTTATTGATTGACATCACGGTACCAAACACCTTGGTACTGCTTGCAGTAATACATATTGCAATTCGCAATCATCAGTTCCACTTGTGGGTGGTTAACTTTTAATGGTTAACTTGCGCTAAGTTTGAAAAAATGTAACGCTTTAACGATTATCGAAGTTAACTTTTCAGTTAACTTTAACTTGTGCTAAATTTGCAAAAAAAGAGAACGTTTTAACGATTATCGAAGTTAACTATTTAAGTAGCGGATTAACGATTAACGAAGTTAACTTTTCAGTTAACTTTAACTTTCGGTAAATTTGCAAAAATGTAACGCTTTAACGATTATTGATGTTAACTTTTTAAGTAGCGGATTAACGATTAACGAAGGTAACTTTAAGATTAACTGTGCCAACTTATAATCAGGAATCTCGTTTAAGACATGGAGAGTTTTCTAGTATGGAGTCTGAGTGTCTGGGTGGTGTCTGTGGTGTTGTCTACTCACCGCGATGAGGGTGCAGAGAGTGTCCGTGCGCATAGTCCCGCCTCGGCCCGCCGCTGCTGACGCCTCAGCCCGGCAGCATGCCGCTGACGGCTCGGCCGCGGCAGCTCCCACGCGTCACGGGGCGCACGCGCGCTGCTCGCTGCCACGGCGCCACCTGCAACACGCCCACGCTCGCTCACTGCCCGCCACACCAACTCGCACTAAAACAAATCAAGCAACATCTACAACCAACCGCCGAGCAGTGCAAGTGTGCACTCTCAGAAAGAGTACCCGCCCTCATAAAGGTCGGGCCACACTGGTCCGCATCGAGCCCGCACCGACACATGGCCGAATGTCGGCACGCCCCCCTCGGGTCCAAACTGGGCCGTACCTCGTCCGTGTGACGGACGGGTTCCTACTCGGTCTCCTTTAACGTATTTAATTGGCTGATTCACGGAATTAATATTAAAAAAATTACCTTAAAAGTGATTTGGCAGCTAGGATTACCACCCGAGCTTTATTATTGGAGTACTGTACTTTATTTTTCGTAGGCGTACTTTATAATTTACAAAATTAATAAAGTACCTGAAAATACTTTTTTGCCTGACTCCTGTTATCAGCTCACTGTTTGATCTCTTATGCACGAAAATTGTATCCCAGCGAAGTTTTAACAAATGACCACCGCACTGTCCTGTACTGAAAGATTCTCGTGTATCTTTACAGAGTCACAATGAAATGTCAAGCGTCACTCACTTCACGTTTAATGTGTTTGTTTTGGCTGACGTTCCTATCGATTAACTCAATATTTTTTGTTAATAAAGAGTGAGATTATTATATATTTATTAATTTAAATACAGACCGCAAAGATTCTGTATAATAACAATAATTTCATGTGATCTGAAAGTTCCATTCACAGAGTTTCTTACCAGCGACGCAGTACACCTCTATCGTAGTCTCCTAATTTGAAAAGGAGACCTACTGAGTAACATGAAATTCCAACCACGGAGCGTCCTAGCATCTTAGCATTAACAAATCAAAGCTTTACTTGAGGTAAATATCAATTTTAGGAACAGTAAAAATTACAGCTGAGACAGGGCTTTGAACCAGAGACATTCAGTACCCCAAACTTACACCGTAACCATCTGAGTCAAGACACAAATCTGGATGTAATGGAAAATAAATACTCAAACACAATAAAATAATAGTACACTTTTACAGTATTACTTATTTCTATTATCCCAAAACACAAATGTACTTTTATATGATTGGATATATATTTTTCAGAACTTCTAGATTCAGATGTTTACATTGTGTGATTCGGTTATGGAAGGTACTCGGGTTCAAAATATGGATTTCGGATGCAATTTTCACGGACCTTAAAATCGACCTTCACATTGGCAAAGCTTTTATTTATTAATGCGAACATGCAAGGACTATACCTACATTTTACGAACATCTAATGAACCGAAAGTGAGAATGAATTTTTTTTTTTTTTCTAAGGCAATCAGTAACGTTAAAACAACTTTCAGTCGTAAAGGACCGGAAATTTCATAACTCTTTTCTGTACGCTTGTCCACATCCACCAGCTCGACCTTGGTCCGCAGCGTCAAACCAAACTAATGACAGCCAACACTCGGCCGAGAGTCGGCCGACATGCGGTGTGGTTTGAACTCACTTCAATCGAGTGAGCTACAACAATAAGAAAAGTGTCGGTGCGGTGACGGTGCGGTGACGGTGCGGTGACGGTGCGGGCTCGGTGCGGTCTAGTGTGACCCGACCTTAATCCGGTTTAGCAACTCCTTAACATCATTAAGATCTGGTATGTGGCATGAACGATTGTACACAACATGCCATCTTTCTTTTGTGTTGGAGACGATTGCTCTATTTGAAGAGTATCACAGGGTTGAACAGTCGCCACAGCGACACAGGGTCACCACTCGATGACATCAGAGCGATTGAAGCTGGAAACGACTGAGACCAAGGAACGGGAAGGAGTTCACATGGGAATGGTTTCGAGAAACACGGTAAACCGAAAACAGGCTGACGGGACGGGTACGGACACAGCGTTAACTTCTCACTCAGGCGTGTTCAGTGACCTCGACGGATACTGTTGACAGTTTCCAATCTCAAGTTCAATCTTTGGCTACCGCTACTGTAGTTCACGGAAGTACGAAACTTTGCACATTAAGGTTCTATTCTTTAGCTTTGGTGACCATAAACCATGGATAGAATTTTTTGTTTTATTGTTTTTTTTGCTGTCGTCAGTCTTTAGACTGGTTTGATGCAATCCTCCATCCCTTCCTATCCTGTGCTAACCTCTTCATTTCAACATACCCCTTACAACCCATGTCCTCAATTATCTGCTTCATATATTCTAATCTCTGTCTACCTCTACAGTTCTTACCTTCGACTGTTCCCTCCACTAACAAATTAACCAATCCAGCATGTCTCAAAATATGACCTACCAGCCTGTCTCTTCTTTCCGTAAGCTTCTTCCATAAACTTCTTTTCTCACCCATCATTTCCAAAACTCTTTCAATTATCAAAATGTTATCAACAAAGGCTTTTGACAGAGAATTTTTTTTGTTGTAAATGATTGATGATGTGGTGTATGATTTCGTCGATACTATTTATAAATTTCTTCGAAATTTGGAGTCGAGTATAGCAACTAACAAAGAGCCTTGCGTGCTTTAAAAGAGAGACATACCGAAGCCAATTTGATTCATGGTGTAGGAATCAAAAACGCCTTGGAAGAATCGACAATCAGCACAAGTTTATAACGTATTATTCATGCCATATCGACTTTACACGTATCTTCATTGTGCTCGTACGTGATGTACAAATCGATTCATGTAACGCTTATAGCCAAATATCTTTCACCTTACTCACACACAGATTTGGTTCTCACATTTCGTCACCATTATCTATTATCAGGCTCTTAAAGTCATGAGCTGAGCTAGAACCTGAGCAGCCTTTTCCTCCAGGTCGAAAGATCTTCGGTGATCCACTGCCAGTTGACTCCGACAACCCTGCGTATGTCCTTGTCCCATAGGTCTGGTGGCCTTCCTCTTGGTCTGTTCTGATCTCTTGATTTCGTCATTACGTTCGACATAACCACCAGATTTTACTTAAAATGGAAAGATAATACGCATTATCAATAGGAAGATACATTTGCAGATGGCTGAAAGATAAGCCGTTCATTTCTTCGGAAAATGGAGCAACGTAACATGAAATTAGATGTGTTCGATTGTTCGGGTATGTAATTCTAGACAGTGAATCAGAGTTGGAATTTTGAAGTATTGTATATGGAAGGCAACTAGCGTATACTTCCTCATCTGGAGTATTGTGTTGGATTGATTAATAGTATCGAGAACGTGCAGACAAAGTGCCGCACGGTTTGTGACCGCTAACCGGAGTATCACGGAGTTGCTGCAGAATGCAGACTGACATAATCTTTTACACGGACGGCGCAGTTTAATGAGGAAAATGCGAACAATTTTTGTTATTTGCGAATTTAGTGAAATACTCCCCCTCCACCCCAACGCACTTGAAATGCTGCTGCAGGATCTAGGAAATCAGGTGCCTCACTGACGTCCAGATGAACTCTACCTTCACCCGTGTTTACCAACACACGGAACGAAAATTAGTCCACGGAACGAAAATTAGTATTGGTACAGAGAACCTAACGCGATCCTCATATTCCTGAGCATTGCAGAAATTTGTTGTAGGTAATAACCGCGCTATAGCAAGTTTCCCGGCATTCCTGGCAATTACCACTCCTTGATTTTGCCAGTTGAACAGAGGTATACATAAACATCCCGACACTCTCCCAATTGTTCCGTTAGGTTCAATACAAGTGCGCAAAACTTGTCACATTACAGCAAAAATAGGAGGTCACTCTAAGGTTTCTTCCACGCTGCCCGCACCACACCTACTGCCCGCTGACTGTCTGTTTTTCTTAATATATATATATATAAACCAAGGTGTCTGTTATTTTATTTGCACTATGCTGGATATACGTACTCCTGTTTATATTCTTCTGAAACGGATTTATCATTATCCAGAACAGTTTCTGGGCTTCCCTATGGAAAAGAATGCTCTCCAGCGTCTTCTGTTCGCCCCTCTTCCGCAGCTTGTTGCTGTCTCGCAGACTGTGTGCTACTCCATTGTCAGTCCGTCTCTCGCTTCTCTTAGAGGCATCGTTGGTTATAGTTTCAAGCCCGACGTTTTGCTTGGCACTCTTACTTCGCTCATCTTTTCAATATGCACATATCACTGGATTCTTTCCTATTCTACCCTCCACAGCTACTTATATTGCTTTCCATTTATTCTCATTATTTTTATTTTCTCTTTATTCAATCTAATTGGTCCAATTCAAATCCATTGAAATTTCATCCCCATCCAATTAATGTCTTTCTGTTTCCTCAAATACTGTCATGCTGCATTTGTAATGCTTGTAAACTCGTCAGAGATTCATTTAGTGCGCTGTGTCTCTCAGTCGGTGTTTTCCGTTCCACACCTGAACGCAATACCATATTTGAAAATGATTAAATGAGATATAAATACGCAAATTCATTCATTAAAATTAATGGGTAATTCTTGAGTTTTAATACATATATGTCCTTGATACTTGAACATTTATTCGAATTTCGATTGCTTCCTTGACTATTGAAGTCAAAAGTCAAGGAAGCAATTGAAATTTGGTTGGCCGATACTTTCAATGGAGACAGTGAGCTAAGTCTTAGTGAGCCTTGGCGAAACTCCGCAGAGAGCGTGGTACCTGTGTCCAGCTGTCGCCAGAGACGGCTCCATATCAGGGTTCGTGGCCCGCAACGAAGATCTACAGCCACGCCTACTGGTTGCCAACAGAACCATTGGGCATATAAAGAAGTGCGGTCCCTGAGCTGTCCCAGCCGACCAGTGCAGACGTTTCCGCACCTGAGGAAGGCGACGGAGGTAGCCGCCGTAATATCATGTTATCACAACACAATCCAGCGCTACACCCGAGAAGACTTCATTGCAGTTATACGCCAGGAAAGTCTCCGTTCTAGGTAAAACATATTTATAAGGAAAACAAAACAATGACTGCATTGATTAATTATGTAAGTTTCAGGTTGAAGTTTCAAAGTCGTTTCTCGGTGCAGTATGATTCGTGGATGAACAGTTATGGTCGTCTCAATAATTATCGTCAGTTGCCTTGTTAAATGGCTTCACCGTAAATCAGAACGGTGTAGGGAGTGAGAAGCTACTCGAGGCGTCTGGAGCGATGCAGTATGTCGACCACAGCTTACTTCATCCTCTAGACTCACTTCTCGGACTGGAAGGGAAGCAAAGTGACCTCAAGGAATCAGCGAGGAGCAATTGAAGTTTCCAGTCAGAAAAGAGTTGCCCAATTTCCCGTTTCTTTCCTGGTTTTATCCGTATTGGTTACCGATCTCTGCTGTGGCCAGTTTAATTCGTGCGGTGGCAGGATCTTCTGGTTCCGAGATGGCGGCCCTAAGGATCCTGTCCAGTTATGCGGACATTAGGATTATCTGAAACAAAGAAGCCTTTCTGTTCCGTACGTAGTGTTGTAAAAAAACGGTTTTTTTTCTGGCTTGAAAAAAAACATGAAAAAAAACTTTGAAAAAAAACATGTTTTTTTTCAGGAACACGTTTTTTTTCACAACTACTAAATCTCAAATTTGTAAGGCAGTTATCGTTTAAAATGACTGTTTTAGAGTTTATTCTAAGTACTTATCTTAGTTTAAAATCTACTATATTTTTCTGGTTCAGTAGGAAAAAAAAATTGAAATATTGACTAAATTGACTGAAATTTTCTTTAAGAACGGGGATTTCCCGAAGAGACTAGGTTGCGCGAGAAGGAATCCCCATTCCCCATTGTTTGGATTGATACTTGCTATTTGAAATAGTGCTGCCAGCCCTAAAAAATTAACTATAGATCTTTGAAAAAAATTAGGAATTTAAAATTTATCCACGGTTTTTTGCCTTATTGGACTTTCCTTATATTCGTATACTTGTTAACTCTCAGAGTATAGTGGTACTGACTCATTAAATTGTCAGTAAGGGAGCGTGCATAAACCACATAGCTTCATTTTGGCCTCCTGTGAACCCCCACGTAGCCCTACGTGGCTTTTGCCTACCCCCCCCCCCCCCCGTTCACGAAGCATATAGCTTTCTTCCGTTTTGATTCCAGAAGACATTTTGTACTATTTTCTCTTGTCAGACTATTGTAAATTACATACGGGTTTAATTAACTGAGGGAAATAAATACTCACATGCTGTTGTGAGATCAGTTCCTCATTTTAACTGTGAAAAATGTTACGAAAGGAAAGTTACGTGGCCTGTCTCGGAACCCCCCCCCCCTCTCCTTACGTAGCCCAGAGTAGCCTTCCAGCTAACCCCTCCTCCCTCTGGACCGAGCCACGTAATTTGTGCACGGTCCCTAATTATGAATCGTTTCCTTGCAACCGTTGGTGTAAACAAACGATTGAAAAGAAATAAAGCTCCTATTTTTTATGATAATCGATTTTAATTCAAACTTAAAAGACCGTAATACAGAACTATTGGCGCAGTCTTTATGCACAGTGTGTACTTTGCTCACAATTTAAAATTTCAATCTGAAAATCTTTTGCGTACAATATAAGAACAACCAGTAAAAGAAAATTTAACTACGAGGGGGGATCAAATATAAACGGGATTGTTGTTCCTGAACATCAACAATTGGCAGTAATGGCCCCGCGCTTCTGCTAAGCTTAGGCGGGACCATTAGGAGTGAGGAGAGCGTGCTGTTGGATATTTCCCGCCGTTTAGTCAGTAACAATAACAATGTCGGAGCAACAGGTGCACCCCTCCACTGCGCAACGCATTATTATAAAATTTCTTGCTCTTGAAGGAGTTAAAGAGGCGGAAATTTTCCACAGATTGACTGCACAGTTCGGTGATCAAACATTGTCAAGGACGCGTGTGTTTTTCTGGGATAAAAAGTTCAAGGAAGGACAAGAAAGTGTGGAAAATCAGCAACACGTTCGCCGTCCCCGGACCAGCGTAACAGACGAAAACATTCGTGCGGTTAAAGACATTATTGACGTCGATCGACGGGCGAGAGTATCAGAAATTGCAGAACAAGTCGGAATCAGTTATGGGAGCTGTCAAGCAATCATCACAAAACACCTACAGTTCCGTAAAGTGTGTTCCAGATGGGTCCCTCACCTTTTGACCGAAAATCTGAAGTTGAGACGTTTGGAAGCCTGTCAGATGCTTACAGAAAGGTTTGCGGAAGAAGGTGATGCATTTTTGAGTCGAATCGTCACCTGCGATGAAACATGGGTTCACCACTACACTCCAGAATCCAAAGAAGCCAGTAATGAGTGGCGGAGGCAAGGGGCGGCAACACCAGTGAAAGCCAAGACTCGACTGTCAGCTGGCAAGGTTGGTTTAACCGTTTTTTTTTTTTCGATCGGCGAGGCATTTTTCTTATTGATTTTTTGTATGAGCGACGCACAATCAATGCTGCTTACTACTGCGAGCTGTTGAACGAGACGAGAGTTGCATATCGCCGCAAAAGAAGAGACCAACCGATTCGACAGGTCATTCTCCTCCACGACAATGTGCGACCCCATACTGCATCTCTAACTGTCTCTAAACTACAGGAAATGCACTGGACTACACTTGGTCACCCTCCTTACAGTCCGGACTTACCGCCCTGCAATTTCCATTTGTTCGGACCTCTTAAAGAAGCTCTAGAAGGGCAACGATTCGAAGATGACGAGAGTGTGGAAGACTTCGTGCGCAACTGGCTGGTGACACGACCCTGTTCTTTTTATGATTAGGACATCAAAAAGCTGCCTATACGCTGGGAAAAATATATTTCCAAAGCAGGAAACTATGTGGAAAAATAAATTGTAATTATCTTGTGTTTTTCAATAAATGAATTTAAATAAAAAATAAAATCCCGTTTATATTTGATCCCCCCTCGTATTTCTGAAGTTAGAGGAGACAGAAGAAGAGACAGAAAATTCCGACACCGACCGAACTAGTGTTGGTATTACTGATACTAGTGAATGTGGTACTGACATAGAGGATGAATAAAATTATGTTACCTATATAGATACACTTATGAATCATTATGTTAGACATTATATGATTCAGTAAGACTTAAAACACACTTGTAAAATGGAAGTTCCTTAAATAAAACTATAATTTATGAAATATATTATTTTCTGAAAAAAAACAAAATTTAGAAAAAAAACACGGGTGCTAGGTTTTTTTTCATGTTTTTTTTCAAAAAGTTGAAAAAAAAACATTTTGTTTTTTTTCAGTTTGCAACACTATCCGTACGTAAACAGCATCGCTCGGAAAACACGATGTGGGACCGCCAAGCCTAGGTCATTACCGTGCCATGCGCTGCAGTGCGACAAGGAATCTACAACTTTTGATGCTGAAAGCCGGTTACTGCTCGAAAGCATTCGTACTACAAACATAGCAGGGAACAAGCCCTTACAGTTGTTGTTGTGGCTTTAGGGCGCGTCGACAGCGAGGTCATTAGCGCCCTACGCCCTTACACTATAGATAGCGAGGACTACTCCTTTAGTTGCTCCCGGCTGATCACGTGATAAAGCTTAATTTTGTCTCGCTTTAGCAAAAATGAAAACTGCTGTGTTCGCAGACATGACCACAAAGGTCGTACGTAGATACCTGTTTTACTCCACCGCTGACTCCATAAAACCTCTGCTGTCGACTAGTATGCTTTCTGCACTATCAATACTACATGTTGCTCTAATCACCTGTACTTGCTGCAACGTGGTTAACACGAGATTTATGGATCTACGATGCATTTTTTTCTCAAAAAATTCTAGATATCTGATGTCACATTGTTAACATTTTTTACTGAAGCAGTCACGTTTTTTCTACATTTTTTACCATTGCTGCCATTAATGATTGAGGAGAAGGCAACACTCCCAAAAAGTGCAACACAGAAATGCAGAAACTGTTACCACGGAAGCGGTAATTTTTTACTATCGCTTAGACTTGTTGCGACCTAAATCACCAAAACATTGTAGGCTTGAATAAACGTCAGATTGTCTATAGTAGGATGGCTGAAAAACCCTTACTAAATTAGTAAAATTAGTGAATTTAAATATTTTTTTTAAAAATATCTGCTATCGACATTCAGAACAAAAAAAATCATAATCCTAGACCAGAAGTTTTTAAAACCTATGCTATCTCTATATTTTAGATCAGAATCTGCTAAGTCATTTTAAATAGTGAGCAACATTCAAAAATTTAATTAGAAAGATAAAATGAGAAAGTTGTAATTGGTAAGAGTGTAGGATAGTGTTAAATACAGAGTTTTATTTGCTGTAAAAGTAAAAAAGTTGTCAGAATTAGTTCTTTAAGTACTCGATGTGTGTCTTCCTTCCCGTGGCAATCACCACTAGATCTTCCATGTTTATTGCGAGTCAAAACGCCCGTTGGGTTCACTCTCTGGTATCTTCTAATGAGACATTGTCCGCAGCGTTTTCTTGCTGACCCTCGAAAGTTGTGTAAATTCTTCCGACGGAATATTATTTACGTATTTCCCTCTAGTGTTATGTTACTTCTTTTGAAGAAGGCAGCTATGCGGAGGCCGAATTCCTCGCTGCTACACCGCCGACCGTTACCTCGGCAGTGACGCAGGCTGCGCACCTGTTGAATCGTCTCGTCTCAGAGTTTGGTTTTCCAAGTCAGCGAGTTTAATCGCTTCATCGCTCACGAGAGGCGGACCTAAACTTAGCTCTGATCACTCTCCACGGCTCGGTTTAGTATCAACAGAGAATACCTTGTATCTGAGATCGGGGTCAGCAGTTTGGGCGGCCTTCTGTTAACCAGGTCAGGAAGGACAAAAAATAGCAGAGGAAAATTGACCGCACGTACATCAAATCAGAAAATAAGATCGTGTTACACTTCAGCAAAACACACTGAAAGACGAACAGTGGTTCCGCAAGCTACCCCGTTACAACGGCCGTCACACAAAGACCTGTATTGAAACTGTAGCAAGCTGGGAGTTGAGTGAATATGGTTTCGTTTATTTTTCTTGAAATTAACTGTGAATCTGTGGAAATGAAAATTGCTTTATTGAAACAATCTACGTAAATACTATTTAATATGTTCAAGGACAGAACTATGCAACAAACATTAATTAAAAATTTGTAATTCTAAGTACTGAGGTGAGCTAAGATGTTTAGAAGACGGTTTGGACTGATTTATGCGGATAATTTTGTGTGAAAATATCTTTAATTGTAATTTCTGTGCAATTCATAATGATTGTGAATGGCTTTGTATTAATTTTGATTCTTTTTAATTGTTTGAGTATTGTTAGAATTCCAGAAACGTCGATGGAAAGTCTTTGAATTATCCCGGAATTTTGTGTGAAAGCTTATATAAGGGATCGGCAGAGTAGAGTTTTCAGTTCTAAGTATTCAGTATTCAAAGAGTTGTATTCAAGTTTGTTTGAAAGTTATAATCGCTGGAGCATGTGTTTACGTTTGCACCTAGTATCTCTGGAGTCCGATGTTTTAAACAAATTTGAATCTGAATCTGTTGGACTCGGCATGATTCAGTGTTCTATTGTGTCGATACTGATTACTTTTCTCAGTCTGACATTGACCGCTCTTTCAGTTTAATACCATTGAGTTTTGTACGATTTAAAATAATAATAATAATAATAAAAGAACTAAAAGAAATTTTCTTCGTTTTCTGTATTCAAGTTAAATGGCGAGTGGCATTTTCTTCAGTCATAGGTCTATATGATGTCAATGCATTGAGGAACTGCTGATAAGGATTGTGAAACATTGTTACCTACTTACAAGATGCTGATTATCTGTTGCTTCGCTTTCATAACAAATTTCGGGGAACGCATTGCTAATCGTCATTTTTTACCTTCTACACACACAACTCTCCGAATTTTGGCAACAGTGCGTTAAAAAACGCAGTTACGTAATAATTTAGTTTTAAAACGAAATTTATTTATAGGTCAGAATCCAAAGGAAATATAACTAAAAACGATAAAAATATGCAAAATAAAAACCATTTCTATGGTACAAGAAAAGAGATTATATGGACGTGAGAACCCCCAACATCAAAACTATTAATAACAATAATAATAGCACAGTGAAATTTTGTTTATATATGAATGGTAATAAAACGCAACCTTAATCTCATAAAATTCCATAAGAAAGACTACTTTGTACAAGCGAAAAAACAAAGAGGGAGGCCTAGGAAAGGTTGGCTGTTCATTTTCTTCAACTCAAGAAAAAAAATTGTGTATGCTACTTTTAAAGTAATTTTAAGGCGTAAGAAGAAGACAGCGAAGTCTAATACCACTCGATAAAACATAGACACGAAACAAGAAATCGGCTAATAAGTGGTGGTGACGGTGACTGTACACCTCACAGCTCCCACTGCGAGCTTTAAGTTTGTGTTTTTGATGTTGGTACGGCATGGCTTGTTGCCAGTGGGCCTGTGTTACGGTTGAGTTTATATATATATATGGCCTTCGGTCATTGCGACCATTTAGCCAGCTCCAATTTGTTTATGTTGCAACTGTTGTATCAAGCTTTCATTATGATATTGTGGATACTATAGTGAGAACAGCACAAGACGAACACAACACTTAATTAAAACCACCCATGTCCTAGGCTGGACTCGAACCGGCGGCCCTTGCAATGCAAGCCAGCGCGCAAGCCCCTACACTGCTAGGGCCGGCCTTACGGTTGACTTAAGAGTTTAAAGTGAATTCTTGACACTCGCCACGTGCTCAACCAGACCACGTGATAATAACAAACAATAGTTTATTTGATAACATACTACAGTCAGTAATTGATAAAATTTCTTTACTAGTGCGTAAATACACCAGCTATTTCCTCTAGAACGATTTCGCAGTTTGAGAATGGCTGGGACGGTATTGTCCTCTGAAGTGGACAACACGTTTGACAGGCGGAGTGACGTCTGCTTTCCACCTCAAGATTGGCCTTTGAGGGGAGGGGAGATGGCCGAAACTATGCATCACAGTTGTAACTTGTTTCTATTTTTTAGGGCTCTATACGTCAACGTGCGGGTGAGAGGGAACTGGAGACAAGGAGGCGGTAAGCATTCTGAAGGTGTTTTGGAAAGTTATAGAAATGCGAACTCTGGATGGCGGGACAGGTATCTGAACCCGCATCCCACGGAATGCGAAGCCGCTCACCCGGTCTTTGCTTCCAGGCTTTTCCAGAATCATAACAAGCATATCGATCAGTAAAATACTATTTAAATGAATAAGTGGTTATGTAGAAATTTATTGTATATCGGATAGTTCAGTCTGTAAAATTGGAAAAGCCAGACCCGAGAAAACATCAGAGACAATATAGTAAAATCGTTCACGTTGCTAGGGTCATTACTTAAAATTAGGTACTGATGATCGAAAAAGGCAGAATGTGCCTTCAGAAAACAACTATGACATTCTGGGAAAAATGGGGGGGAATCATTTCTTTGAAGGAGATGCAACACACATTGGTGAGAGAAAGAATTTCATACATCCTAAAGCGATCCATGAAGCTAATCCGCCGTCGATTTCATAAACTGTTATTTGCTAACGTTCTGTATCCGGTGTGATTTTCCACTTCACCAGTCATAGGTTTATAATATTGTTAAATAAATGTATATATGTGTATTCAGTATAAGGCTTCACAGCAAAGTACTGTATGTAAAATAAAAGAGGTAATTTCAAGCATTTTGTAGTAGTTACGTTTTAATGTTGTGCTAATTCTGTTTAATTTGTGGTGTATGAGAACAACTGTAATTATTGATCGTTGTGATGCTTCGAGATATTAAAATGCAGTTAGTTAACGCCGTATAATGACGTTTCTTGGGCCATATGTGATCCCCAGCGGGCTATCAATATCAGAACCAATTAAATTATAAACAGAGCATCGCTTCGGCCACACCATATTTGGATAGTAATTACGACCAAGATGTTATTGTATGTACGCGTATGTAACTCTAACCCACGACGGTCCAATTTCTCTGTCTCGGATGTTTGCTTTATATAAGCTACATCGAAATTTCTAGAACACTTCAAAAGTTTCCGACAGATATTTCTCGAACATTAACAATACTTAAACAACTGAAACATATTAGAAACCATCAGAATTAATACATAATCGTTTACAATCATTAAAAAATGGTCAGAAATGGAAATTAAAGATACTTAAACACAAAATTATTCACAGAAATCATTTTAAACTGTAACAAATTGTCCTTTAGACATCGTAACTTCCATTACTACTTGGAATTACGAACATTTAAGGAATTCTCTTGCACAATTCTGTTCTTAAACATATTATATGACCTTTAAATAATTTCTTTTCATAAAAAAGTCTATAATACATTGATTTACCAGATCATATTCAACCACACTCTTGCTTACTATAAGTGCTTCATGAAACACAATTCGATTTAATTTTAGGTTTGAGGGCTGTTACACTATCCACTAATTTCTGTCGTTGTCCTGTCTGTTCAGCGTCTCTTCCAAGTGGATTTTATCCGCAGTCCTCTGTGTTTGACCAGTTGCACTTTGTATGCTCCCGTGTGTACCGTCGCACCGTGACCGCGTGGTAACTACTCAACCTGGGAACATCCTCCAAGTCCCTCATCTTCTCGTTTCTCTTTCTGACCGGTCTTGTGTTGCCAATCCCCAAAGCCGCCAGAATCCTTCACATGGGTCATGTCTCATTATCGTAGGTCAGTACTGCATAGTATCTTTGCACTTTGCAGGATTTTGGTGTTGTAAATAGCATCTCTGATGACGTGTAAAAATTTCCCCAGCATTCATCGATGGGTTCAGTGGTCATCTGCAGCTGCTTTTAGTTCAACTGATACTACCTACAGGATTTTAGTTTTTATGTGTAACCTTCATCGCATTATGTGTGAGACTATCTTTATGCAGGCGTTGATGTAAATTAGCTGTCCTTAATTCTCTCAATTATCCGAAGAAGAAATAAGCCAACAATTCGTCACCCCGCCTGAGTACCCGACGGTCAGCCGACCACTGCAGATGTCTCGACACCTGATGACGACGGAGCTAGTCGTCGAAATATCGTGTTTTGAAAGCACTATCCGTCGGTACACCCGTGGAGACTTCATTTCAAGCATACGCCGGGAAAGTCTCCGTTCTTACAAACGCTGTTTCGTATCCATGAAGGCCAGCCAATCATAACACTCCTCTGTCATGCCTGCAGACGCGAACATCAGCTCGGGGGTTGATTCTTAGCTCACGACGTGCCAGCAAGTGGCTCGTAATTCGTTCATCGGAGGCTCACTATGGTCAGATACCAGTCTGCTTAAGTTGGAATTCAGTAACGCGTCAGACTAACTGAGCGGCAGGGACACTGGGGGCTGTGACATTCCAGGGTCAGTGTCCTGGAATCAGAGGCGTTGTCAGCTGCTAACGAGCGAGGCGGCGCGACCCGCTCTAATGTGACAAGTGACGCGCCAGAAACGCGATCCGGCGCGCTACTCCGAACCACTGTGCGTCACTCACACAACAGCCACCTCGACATCTCTTAACAGAAAACGGCTTCTTTCTGCACCCGTAACTGTATTTACTTACTAATTCTAAAACTATCAGTGTAGAATGTTTTTTTTTTTCTTACCAGTTTCTTTTTTGGTTTGTTGTAGTGGTCCACCATTTCATATCCCTCACTAATTTTATCAGTCACATTCCCTGTTTCAAAGGAGGTACTTATCTATCTACCTAAAGAGTATTGAATTCAATTACGCAGTTAATTAAACGACACTAGCTCAGTACAGCATACTTCATTTGATTTTCAACTCATTCAAATTCTTTGGTGTCACTTATGAAAGATTTGAAGAAATCGTATTAGTTATTAAAGTCATTTCAGTACTCTTTCAATCAATATTTTTGTAATTGCTGTATTGTCAATAACCAAATTTACAATGCTGTATTGTTTCAAATCAGAACACGGGTTCGACGAGGAGATGTACTACCACCCCTTTGTTGAATCTTGCTCTGGAAAAAGTAATAAAAGGAATAACCATTGTCAGAGTACTCAAATATAAAACTTAATCAGCAGTGTTTGGTCTTTGCAGAAGACCTAGCAATTCCTTCCCTTGATAAACTCCATGAAATTTCAGCTAAATGTGGTCTCCAAATATCGCATTCTAAAATCGACTATATGGAACGATCTTCGCGGTGCCAAGATGGACAAACCATTAAAACGCGATTTGGCAATATCTGGCAAGTAACTAACTTCAGGTATCTAGGTGAAATTATTCAACCTGCAGGACTAAATCGTCAAGCAAACAATGAGAGAATAACTAAATTACAAAAAGGCTATGGAATCCCCTGGAACAAATACAGCAAAACATTCCGAAATGTCAAGTTAAGACTCTATAACACTGTAATCAAACCGGAGGCGTTATACGCATCGGAAACTTTGATTATTGGTGGTGGATCATTGATTACAGATACTGAATAGCAAGAAAGGAAAATTTTAAGGAAAATTTTGCCCAGTTCGTACAGGAGGAATTTGGGTGAAAAGGAATTTACACAAACTATATCAGCATTCGGAAAAAGTTCAGACACATTCAGCAAAAGACTAATTACATCCTTCGGCCATATTATCAGAATGAATAACAACAAACTAAACGAAAGAATTCTCAACCTGGCCATTCAATGGAGATGAAAAAATTGGCTAATTCAGATCGAAAAGGATCTCCAGGGAATCGGAATTACAGATGATGTCATACAGGACAGATTTAGTAACATGATCCATAACTACCAACAACCAGTATATT
Source organism: Vandiemenella viatica (assembly GCA_031002005.1). Lineage (NCBI taxonomy): Eukaryota > Metazoa > Arthropoda > Insecta > Orthoptera > Morabidae > Vandiemenella > Vandiemenella viatica. The sequence goes on from JARYHS010012519.1 coordinate 12,508,713, forward strand.
AGAAGGAACACCTGGACGGAGGAACGTAGGAAAGAGCTCAGCAAGAGGATGAAGACATGAAGACCACATCTGCTAAATAAGTTCATTCGCGCTCCTCAGTTAGGCTTAACGAGGGAAGGACAATGCTGTATTGTCTGGAGTGCCCTGCAGCACACAGTCGGTTTTCTTGTTGTTTCTGCGAAACATTGGATTTTGACTGACAGACATTATCGACAGCGTTCTGGAAATTCATGTCCTACATGCCATTACGAATTCAGAATTTCGTGATCATCATCAGGATATTATAATTCCGCATTAATTTGCCTGGCTCATCGCCAGTGTGATATGCGTCCGTTTGATGACTCACTTTAACTATGTAATTACGCAATAGAACTATCGATGTATTTATTTCTCGATCAAATTTAGTCTTTCATTGTGCTTCTGGTATTTCTTTGGAGACTGATGTGCAATGAGAAAGAAAAGTATTAATACGTAACTTAAAAAAAAAGTTGTGTGTAGTCCTCGAGTCTTAGATTGTAACTGTCACTTCAGGATAATTTCTGGAATCAAGATGAATGCTGTAATAAAAGACAGGCGTTATCTGCAGCTAAGGGGTGAACTGCATGACATCATAAGATAATTATTCTTTTATTTAGTGAAGCTTGGCGTCAATTACGTGATTCAAATTTCCTAGTCTATGACGTCCTTGCTTTAATTATACTGACGGCTAACAATTCTGTTCCCATATTGTCGGGCCCCTTTTTGTTAATTTTTTGTGGTTTATGACAGCCAGAATATTAATAGTTCCTTGATTTCACGTTGCTCCCAAGCTTTTAGGGATAAAATAAACACTTGCATCACCTCCGTAGGAAATGATTCTCATGTTTAATGATTGTTCAGACTTGTAATATCTGTCTCGCCATATTGTGGAGTTACTTTACTTAGTTTTTAAACGTTCTATCTCATTAAGGTTATTAAAATCTATTTATATATTTCCAACCGAGTTAAATATTGGCGTGTTTTTGTTTGTTAATCCCTCTTTCAATGAATAATCACCAGTCTATAGTTACATATCTCTTCCCACAACTTCTTCTAGAACGAAATTGGTTTTGCCAAAAATTTCTTTTTTTTTTTACGATCGATTCTCGTATGTGTCATGATTCCCGATTATTCCATAACTTGAATTATGAGTGCAATGAAACAAAACAAAATCAACAGTGTACCGTTCTCGCGGCGATCTTCTGTGTGAAAGGACGTACCTCGTACCACGCTAGTTATTTATGCAAATATAGAAATGAATTTAATTATTTGTAATAAGCCCTGGCAGGAAGACATGGTCAAGGGGTAAGCCAGTCGCAGGAGTCCCGAGGCCATCGAGAGGACGAGTAGGGACACAGGGACAGTAGGGAACGCTCAGTAATATAGAGGGAAGCTGCGAAAAGTTATCATGCAATTAGATGAACTTTAAGTGAGAAAGTCAGATTTCTAGAGAAACAAATTACTGCTGCGTTTAACGAAGAAGTTACGCATATGTAAAAGCTGTACTGAGGTTATTTTAATAAATGAGAAACTGTAAACTAAAAAAAGTGTTTAACTTGGAACTGGTCAAATAACTGACGGATCTCTTGAGATAAGAGTGAAAAAAGAAAGTTTGTTTTCAGGCGACAAAGAGGAAAAATCGGCGTTATGTGTAATTATAACAAGGGGGTTATAAAAACACTCGTGGCAGAATCAATACAGACGAAGCTGGACATATTAACTGCAGAGATCGGTGTATAACCTCTATATGACAGCAAAAGAATACAGTATGGAAATTTCCCTCAATAAAACCAAGGTTGTTGGATAAAACCACAAAAGAACCAAAATTTCAATAGAAAACACACCCATAGAAAAAGTAGCAGAATTTAAATACCTAGGTTACAACCTCAGCTACACCCTAGAAACCGATATGCAACAAAAAATCACAAATTTCATGATAGTTATGAGGAATAATAAATAGTACCGTCAGACCATTTCTTGTTCAACGGCACACAAGAATCAGGCTGTATAACACCCTGGCTAAACCTACGCTACTGTACGGCAGCGAGGCCTGCACACTCCGCAAAGGTGATGAGCGGAGGCTAACGGCGGCTGAGGTGCGATTCATGAGGAAAACAGCTGGCGACACATTACGAGACAGAAAGAGATCTGATAAAATCATTAAAGGACTCAAAGTCAAACCAGTTCTCCAAACTGTGCAAACGTACAGAGTATCTTGGACAAACCATGTACCACGTATGAAGACGGGCGAGATCCCAGGAAAAATCCTTAAATACCATCCCAGAGGCAGGAGAGATGTAGGAAGACCACCAAGAAGATGTAGTGAGACCATAACAGGCCACCAGGATTCAGGAAGAAGAAGACTACAGGAGAGCCAGCATTAAAAGTCTCCTAAGCCCTGTCTGGGGGGGGGGGGAGGGGTTGGCTGGAAGACTACGCTAGGCTACGTGGAGGAGGGGGGGGGGGGGTTCCGAGCCAGGCCACGTAGCTTTCCTTTCATAGCATTTTTCACAGTTAAAATGAGGAACAGAACACTCAAACAGCATGTGAATATTTATTGCCCTCAGTTACTTATCGCATTATGTAATTTACAATCGTCTGACAAGAGAAAACAGTACAAAATGTCTTCTGGAATCAAAAGGGAATAAAAGCTACGTGCTAAGTGGGTGGGGGGAGGGGGGGTAGAGGCAAAAGCGACGGAGGGCTACGTGGGGGGGGGGGGGGGAAAGGCGTGCTTCACTGGAGGCAAAAATGAAGCTATGTGGTTTATACACGCTCCCTGATTCATAAAACAGCACTGATTAATTGGCCAAAATAATACGGGAAATTTTTTTTTTGGACAGAGAATTTTCAGTGTGACCGACCCGTGTATAGGGTGCATCCATAAACTACGTGTCTCCTTGTCAAATTTCATCACGATCCGATTAGCCGTTTAGCCCAAGAAACGTAACAAAGAGACAGAGAGGCAGAGAAACAGAGTTACGTTCGCATTTATAATATTAGTATAGATAGAGGATTTAGTTTGTAGAGGACGTTGGGTTTGGAGTGTTTGAGACGCTGGGCTGAGCGTCCAGGAGGAGAGAGTCTGGAGCGTATCCTGTTTCAGCCGCAGGCGGTAACGGTCCCAGCGCTGAGTCCACCTCGAGCTCAACTGAGCGCAGGGAACACTACTGAAACGAAAGGACACACACTGATGATACAGCTGCCCCACAAAACTAACCGTTTTCAATTTACTTTACAGAAAAATGATTTTACTATGTAAACATTCTATTCAAGCAATGTTTTCTTGTGTATTACAAAACAACGCCGTGGTTAACACTTCTCTGCTGAACTGAAACGAATTAGTTATTTATGCCAGTAACTCAATTTACTCTTTAAACGATTGTGATACGTTACGTGGCAAGTTTAAGTACAGCCATATCTTACACAAATATAACGTCGATACTTCTGTTGAGTGAAAGTTGAAATGGAGTATATTATGACGCGCGTTGCTTTTAGTTGGTTTGAAAACTTTAACGTCGAAACTTCAAACGACAATATTAATTTTACATCATTCAGTCAAGTTCGTGCTTAATGCAGAGTGAGTTACATCTACATATATACTCTGCAATTAACAAAATTCTCAGCACCAAAGTTTATCTCTTTGTTGTGCATTCAAATCCCTAATGGTACGAGGGAAAAAAGAATTCATATAAGAATCATTGCGGCACCTTATTTCTCTAATCTTATCTTTCCTGTCATTCCGGCTCAAATAGGTTGGTGGACGAAGTATTTCATTAGACTCGTAAGTGAAAGTGGGAGTACACATGTTTACCAATAAGTTTAAACGAAACGTGTGTCGTCTATCTACCAGAGACTCCCAGCCTAGTTTACTAATCAGTTCTGTGACGCTTTTATAATAAGGACTGTAGCAAGCGGTCACGAATCGAGCGGCTCTTCTCTGTACTTTCTATATAATGTCGATCAAACCCTTACGATACGGATCCCAGATGGCACAACAATAGTCCAAATGTGGATGCACAAGAGACTTGTACGCTATCTGCTATGTTCTAGTGTATTTTTGGAACAGTCGAATTCCACGGTAGACGTAAGGTGAAGGAGGTGGTTGAGTTCTATCGCAAAACACCTTCAGAGATCCTTTACCTCCGAGGTTCTTGTCAAGGGTCTTCGAATAGGGCTACAAATATAACAAGGCGTAATAGTGCATCGAAAGAGAATTTCATCTTCGGAGCAGCATGTTTCCTGTTAGTTGGCATATTGAACGGCAAAACAGCCCTGGAATAACTTTCCAGTGGGTTGAGCTTGGAGATTAGTTTGAGAAGCACTAAATGTTCATTGGTTTGTTTTCAGATCAGCACGAAATTTACTCAGCTAAACATTTAAAACTTGATCTCTCTGTAATTCGATCTCTGCGCTCGTAGAGCTGACTTCACTAACACAAATCCGGGTCTTGCGGCGTTCGTAGCGGCATGCTTTATGTTAACAACAGCCGATACTGGTGGGTGTGCGGTTTAAAAGACATTAATGTACGGATTATTCGCCTCTTCTCTGTTTCTTAAGTTATAGCTGTAGCGGCATATTATTTTAAAATTCAACTAATGTTTAGTTTTATTCTTGAGTTCCAAGAGTTAGTATGAAGTTATTGTGATTTTATAAGGAATTTGCCAATGTGAAACATAATTTACAAGACACTAAAAAAAAAGGCTGTTCGTTAGTTATTTTTTCCCCCTACTCGGCCTCCAAGGATCAACCTGTGGTGGGGGTAAGGGGGAGGGAGGAGGGAGAGGAGCTGAGTTCCTGTTAGGCTTGGCGTACTGAATCTACTCGAGGATTATCTACCTGTGAAACGCCTCACTTTGTGAGTGCTGCTTGCTCAGTGTGTAGTTCATGAGGTGTAGTTTTGCGCAGTAGCCTAGCTGACGGGGGGACCGGGGGGGGGGAATCGTGCTCTGTCCCGTTGTATCTCCCAGATCCGCTGAACATGCCTGAGTGCGATGCTGTGGCAGATACCTTTTTTATGGCATTTATTTGTGGCCCCTAGCAAGTGAGCTTAAACAGAAATGTGGGCTCATAACTGAACGTGGTACGGATACAATTAGTTTAGAAATGTAGTAGCACGAGTACACTGCACAGAGGGTGGAGTAGATTTGACTGCTGAGGGTTTGTGTTGAAGGTGTGTGGTAACTCCAACAAGCAACCTAACTGCGAGTCATTGCGATGCTTCCACCCATGCAGTGCGACGTCTACTTTACACTTGTTCGGGACTTGGAAATTGGCCGTCCACTCCTACATCGAAAAATGAGAATCGTTATTAAACGTGAATCAACATTTTCCCCCAATAAAACAGGTAAAGAAATGAAAAATTATCGCTGATTGTGTTCGTAACAAGTACTTCCTTTATATTTTCAAGTAAATAAATAACAGCTCCAGATATTAAGTGTGATGTGAAAGGCGATATGTTTCACACTAAACCTAGTAACGGAGCAGAAAAATTATTTCATAGTAGCGAGGAGTCATTATTGAAATTCCCATCGAAATGGAAGTCCTTTGATATGCACTGTATTCTAGTTCCATATCATTTTGATTTGATAGCTATCTCGTTGCACCTTCAAATTAACACTCATTGTCTTAACCTAACAATCTGTTTCGCAGGTAAAAACTTGCGATGAATGATTATATCTCTTCCACATTTGTTGTGTTGAATTACGAGGATGGTAGGAGAGCGGCATCGTGCTCCTGCATATCATTCGGGAGGACGGGCGTCAAACACCGTTCGGCCCTCCTGACTGGGGTTTTCCGTGGTTTCCCTCAGTCACTTCAGGCGGGATGGTCCTCTACAACGCTAAGGCCGACTTCCATCCCTCTTCCTTCCCCGTACGTTAGTTGGACTGAAAAGAGTGTTCGTGACCGCATCCCGGCCTTCAGCTGGGAGAAAAAAAAAAATGTTGAATGAAAGGACAGGTTTCTGACATTGGTTCCGCTTGAAGTTTATTGCCCTGCAACAGGCATTGTTGAGGTAGTTATGATACTTCCAAGGGCCATCAATTCCATTATCATTCTATTATAATTTTCCAAAGTTAATTTAGGAATAATTTATTTATGTATGTTGGCCGCGATTTCACAGTCTGAAACATTTATTTCTACTTTACCTTTTAGCAGTCTGCAGGCTTAATTGTTTAAAACTCCTGACTGGCTTCTATAAGGAAACACCTTATATCCGTTATAATCGAATGTGAAAATGATTAAATATTTGTTTCTAATATATATCTTTGAGTACAGAGGTTGCTTTGCCTTCTCTTAAATAATAACATTAATGGTCACTGGACGTCAAGCCAGAGATGGTAGGAGATTGTTGGACAGCTTTAAATGAATGACTGCGTGTGGTATAGAAAATTATACATGCAGTATTATTCATAATAAGTGTTGAGAGGAATAACGTAACTGTGTATTATTAACGTATGAAGGGAACTGGTAGACTGTTGAAACTATGGAGAATGTGTATGGTGATCAGTAAATAGTGTAATACAAAAAGCAGAAGATTTAGAGTATTTAAAGGAAGGGAGGTTGCAACTTGTTTTGAATAGTTGTGAGAGTAATCTCACGCATCGAGAATGCACGCATTCTCATTCCGGTACTGGCCTCCGTCTGAGCTCTGCTTTGTTGTTGTGATGTGTGTACTCCGTGGATAACACTCACCTGTAGGTCGTCTTTGCGCGGTTTGCTAACAGAATTAGGGCAAATAGCCATGACGGCGGTGGAACGCGCAACAGGTTGAAATTGATTTAAGACGCTGAGCTACCCCGACATGTCTCGCTGTCAGTGTATTTGTTTTTTACATTTTGGCGCGTGGCGTTGTTGGTCGGCAGAGGAGCGCGCGTCAGTGGTGCCACCTTGGCGATTTTGTAGCTAGATTTAGTGAATTTTGAAGCTCGAAAGCGATATTCTTAAATATGTTATCGCTAAAAAAATATTTAGTGATTTTTAGTGATATTCAAGCTCGCAGAGTTTAAAAAAACTTGAATGGAATTGCGGAAGGTAATGCCTCTGTGATGACTCGTATAAATAATGGCGTACATAATATATTGGAAACGGAATATGGCTTACCCAATAAAAGAATGCTGCTGGAATAAATACCTTTCTGGTGTTATCCGATTTAGCCATATCCTATCACTTTCTCACTCGAATGCCGTAGTAGAAAGGATTTTCAGTACAATGAACATTCCTAAAAATAATATGACAAACAGGATACTCGCGATAGCATTATTTTCGTAAGGAATCAGTTAAAAATCGTAAAAAAAGAGACAGTTACGAACTTCCGGCTGATGTAATTGGTAAAGATGCTAAATACTCTTTTAAATCAAAGACTGGCGATTCATCTTATCTCTTCCTTCCACATCTGCAAGTTCTGCAACTCCAACGATACACGAAGATGAAGATGAAGAAATACCGATTGAAGAAATTTGATGTTGATTTTTATTAAATGTTATATTTAATTTAATGAAAATACTATTTATTAGAATTTTTAAATAGTACCTACCTTATCATTTTCCTTCTAGCGAAAATTTTAGTTCTAAATATCCCACAATGTAGTGACTTTTGAGACCAGGTCTAGTGGCTTTTGTTTTTTTAACGTGGCAACACTGGCGCTCAGCGTGTGTGTGTGTCGCTTGTCAGCAGCTGGTAGACTCTCACGTGTGATGCGGGTCCTGCAGAGACGACGCCTGGCTTCGAGTCGCTAGCACGCAGGCTACGGCCTCAACAGACACATGTGTGAACACATACGATCGCTTACTACAACTGAACCGCACATGGGGTATGTTATCTTGGTTGTCGGGGTGGAGTCGTGTCAGTTTATTGAGACCTGACGTCATTCTGTGGTTCTCTCGAGAGTACTGGACAGAATGATGGCGGTTTCACTAGGAAAACCAAGGCGACAGTGACTGTGAAGTCTGCGCGACGCGACGCTGGTTGAGGTGCGCCTAGCAGCTGAGATGCTGCAGCCTGCAGCACAGCGGTGGCTGTCATTGCCGCCGCCTGCGGGGTACAAACCACCCCAAACAGCGACCCAGGCTGCAGCCAGGGTGGGACACCCCCTATAGTAGTAAGGCCCCTGTTTGACAGTTTCTATTTGCCGCTCGTGTACCTCTGTCGTGAATACCCTTATCATTACTCCGTAATTATACCGCGTAAACGGCAACGTGCAACCCGAACCACGGTAGCGTTCTGTCGTATTCTCATTGCACGGCAAGCTGAGATAGAAGTTGAGAGTCTCTTGAAATCCCAGTCCAGGCAGATATTCGAACCGTGGACCTCCTGATCTCTAGTCTGACGCCTTTACCACTCAGCCACCAGACCGCTCCTGCTAGTACAGCCATGCTGTTATTCGTTTATTGTGAACAACAGATGGTTACGTATGTTGAAGCGGAAACATTTTACAACTCGAGTATTGGAGAAACTACATACTAGAAGCCTCACATAATGGAAAGCACAGAGGATGTATACAGTGAAGTATCTCAAATATACTTTTAAATAAATTTTGTTTTTGTTTACGTTACGGTAATAGGGAGACTGTTTTTATTTGTTGAAAAAAGCAAAATAGATGAGCGTAGCAAGGAATAAACAAATATTTATCAGAAAAGGAAGCGATATTATTTGCGAAAACACTTCAGAACTGCCATATGCAAATCGCAGAGTAGCATCACCACAGTCACACAATATGTAAACAATAACAACGTCATTATGAAACAAAATATTAAGCCAATAGGCGTGACGAATCAGTCACACAATCGGGATTTCCCTCGTGCAGTTAGGGGTTCAGATACACTTTATGTCAGTGCTCTGTAACGCACAACGAATTGTATCAACATATCTGCTATCAGCAATACATGCTATCCTCAGCCAGACCTTAAAATGCATTTCCACTTGAGAGTAAATACTGGCGAGAAGCTCTCGATGCCATAACACGCCTCAGAGAACTCGAGCTACTGCGTGAGATCTCGCAATAATCGACTTGCTGGCAAGTCGACACGTTATTCTTGCGCTGTCTGATAGCAGCTCGCATAATACGAACAGTGGCATTGTCATCGGTCATCAGAAGAAATAAAGGAGTTAAAATGTATGAAAGCAGAGAACTGCTGTGGCATGTAAAATGTATCGATTAGCAAGACACAATTTAAAAAAAATGTTTTGAAGGAAATGGGAGAGAAATTTGATTGTTCAGAAGATGAAGTTCAAAGAATGCTTCACAATTTAAAACAATGTATATATCCAATTTCATAACATTTATTTTCATGAATATCAATGTCTTTTTTAATTATTGAGGACTCATTGTAATTACAGTAGGAAGTTCAAAAATGAAATAAGATTTTACTAATTTTTCAAGGTATCTCAAGAACTGTAAAAAATAAAAAAGTGGGACAAACGAAAATTATGATTGTAAGTGGCCTTCCTTCAATACACTGAGGTTTGCAATTACGGAATCGACTGTCTTGCCAACACATCGTTAATACGGTAAGCGTAATATATTGGAAGCTTGAATACGAATACCCTAAAATCATCCCAAGGCGACGTAATGAATAAGTTTTTTGCGATATGAAAACAGCATATTATGCAACAATAAAATTTACCTAACGCAAAAAATTTAATATTAGCCATAACTCGATCGTAGATACAGATATAGATTTTCTCATTTTAGTGTCCTGTTTGAAAATTGTTGGTCCCACAAACACTATCATAAACTGAACTCCACACCTCATTAACCTACAAAAGTTCCTAAACTGTTGCGCGCCTTGGATATGTAATTCCGATGTTAGGGTATGTCCGGTTCTACAAAACACTTCTATTTTTAATCTAAGACTTAACGCAGTAGCCTTATCTACTCAGTTCCTTTCCCTTGTTAATAACAGCAGCTATACTACGTTCGCTCTCATCTGGCGCGTCAAGGTCACGTGCCCCTCGCCCCGCGCCTCACCTCACCGCCCCCTCCAGATGCCTTCCCCTCCGAGGCTCCGAGCAGACCGCTGCATACAGGCATTGTCGGTTGTCGCTGTATTGTCGTGTTTATTCCGATACACCATTATAAAACGCGGTAATTGAAATGGCGTCAGATAGGTGTTACATTAGGCAATAGTCAAAAAGAATTGTTTTTGATGTGTATAATTTTTTTTAAGACGCTAGAAAAAAACTGCAGAGAAAGGTAATATTCTTTTTAGGGAGTATTTAAACAACGTGTTTCGAGAATTAACTGCCACTGGGAAACACATCTAGAAACTGGATTTAATCCTCGAAATGTCTTGCGTGACTTTTAAAACTAACAATAATGACTGGTAGCAGTAAGTTTTATTCATTGATATGTAAATAATTTTTATCTTTATTAACATATGAAATCGTAGTTGGTAAACACGCAATTCCTATGACATACGATTCACTCGTTTCCGTCACGACAGATAGTTAAAATGATCGATTTTACTGAAGAAATCATCAAATTAGACGTAACATATCGTAGCTCATACTTTATGAAAACGTTTGCGCATGCGCGGCAGCTGTTTCCCCTACGCCTGTAGGGGCTGGGACAGCGGGGTGGGTATAGAGCAGAGTGACCTTGGCCCGCCTTTCCTATCTGAACATAGCGTAGTATGACCACAGCTGTTGCGACCTTTCTGTTGTGCGCCGCCATCTTGACTTCATTCTGCTGCTCTCAGGGTTCTGAGAGTTGTCGCGAGAACTGTCACGTTGAGCAGCTCACCGACAGTAGAACTAGACAGCATCTACTCTCTTCCTGAGAGTAACTCTAGAGAGTATCTCGTGCGACTACTCTAAAGTCCAAACGCACCTTTAAGTGAATCATATGACATCTTGCCCTCGCATTCGTGACGACGCGGCGTGTCCGTCTCCTGTGGACAGCTGAGGGGCGAGGCAGACGTGTTCAGTTGGGTCGGCTTGAAGCGATTGAGTGGTAATTCTGAGTCGTGTGCACAGCCGTATCTGCCGGCGCTGTGCCAGTGACTCACTTGGCAGACACACCGAAGGAGGTAAAACACCCGCAACACTCTAATAGGGATCCAAGCCCAGTGCCTGAAGCATTTGTGGTTCCTTCTACGAGGCGCTACGGTCGGCGTTCCGCGCATGCGCACTGGGTACCTGCATCTCTTGCCTACGCCACCGAGCGTGGTGGTGTAACGGATAGCGTTCTGGCCTCGCATTCGGGAGGACGGCGGTTCGAATCCCCGTCCGGGCATCCAGATTTGGGTTTTCCATGGTTTCCCCAAATCACTCCAGGCGAATGCCGGGATGCTTCCTTCAAAAGGCCATGGCCGAATTCCTTCCCATTCCTTGCCCCCATCTTTTCCCGTCTCTAAAGACCACGTTGTTAAAAAGGGACGTTAAACTGTTACAAAAAAAAAAAAAAAAAAAAAATCTTGCCTACGCACTGACGCCATTACAGTCTAATTCTTCCTTGTTTACGTTGTTCACTGAGTGTTTAAGATGCCTCCGATAATCGTGAGTCCCGCCGACTGTGAAGTACGGGCTGTTATAAGATTTCTTTGTGCTAAAGGTCTAAAACCGATCGATATTCATCGTGAGATCTGTGCAGTTTACGGAAAAAACATTATGAGTGATGGAATGTTGAGAAAGTGGGTGAGAGCATTTAAAGATGGCCGCACAAATGTGCATGATGAACAACGGAGTGGGCGTCCTTCGGTCGGTAGTGAAAATTTGGTGCAGAAAGTGTACAATAAGGTGAGAGAAAACAGACGCTTTACGATTTCCTCCTTGTGTGATGACTTTCCTAATCTTTCTCGTAGTGTTTTGTATGGCATTGTGACCGAGCACTTGAATTACCGAAAATTGTGCTCACGTTGGTTACCGAAAATGTTAACGGATGTGCACAAAATCAAACGTTTAGGCAGCGCATCGACTTTCCTTGAGCGGTACCACAACGATGGTGATGATTTCTTAAGCCAAATTGTTACGGGCGATGAGACATGGGTGGCCTACGTCACACTTGAATCAAAGCAACAGTCCATGGAATGGCGGCATTTAGATTCACCCAAAAAAGTGAACTTCAAGCAAACGATTTCTGCCCGGAAAATCATGTGCACAGTTTTTTGGGACAGAAAAGGAGTATAGCTTGTGGAATTTCTGCCTCGTAATGAGACAACAAATGCAGCAGCTTATTGTGAGACATTGAACAATCTGCGCCCTTCAATCCAGAACTAAAGACGTGGCAAGTTGAGCAAGGGCATCGTTTTTCTGCATGACAATGCCCGTCCACATGTGGCTAATCAGACCAAAGATCTCATCACATCTTTTCGATGGGAAACTCTAGATGATGCTCCGTACAGCCCTGATCTGGCGCCCAGTGACTACCATCTTTTCTTGCACTTGAAGAAACACCTGGGGGGTCAGCGTCTTGAAGTCGATAACGAAGTCAAAACAGTTGTGATACATCTATGAGGAGGGTTTTCAAAAACTGGTACTACGTTATGACAAGTGCCTCAATATTGAAAGGAATTATGTAGAAAAGTAGAGTAAGGTACAGGCTTTCATGTAAAAATAAAATTATTGAGATATATTTGCACGTCTTTTTTTAATTTCAAAACGGTACTTACTTAAAAAACATGCCTCGTACATACCACCGCCATATTGGATGTCACTGCTCTCCAATAAACGGTCCAACGCTGACGACTTCCAGACTATCAGGATGAGGTAGCAAAGCAGCTACAAACGTTACATACGCACGTGGAGTCAAAGCTAACTTCTCGCTGATTAGAAACGATCGTATAAGATGCGAATTGCTTTTTCACAGCCTGTAAGTGACTACACAACATTGCTGCACAGTTTTCCATGACCATAGGTATTTCTGTATTCCAGTGCACGCTACGATAGCGTCTGTCGATAAGTTCGCCTCTATTAGCGACATTGGAATGCAGCTCGGCAAGCGCGTGGTCGAAGCTCGTGAGACTTACACCCTCGATAGTCGGCACTGAACCGAGAAGAAGTTAAGCATATTAAAGCAAACTCACACTACATATATAGCTGAAGTTTCCTGCAGATTCAAAGCTTCATCTTTATGTTGTGCCCGCAACCGTGATGAGTGCTCGACAACGTGTAGTAGGCTGCATCGAGTCCGACTGAAGAACTTGACTGCAGCCTGCTGGTCGTTGTCAAGAGAGTGATCGTCGCATACCCAGTACTCTCTACGCGTGTGCCTGGGTGGCCTTTAACACGACCAACTGCAACCATTCTTCTTTGTCCTAATCTCTTACATAACACAAATATCCCTGTATTTTTAATACACACTCAACTCAATTACTAACACATACACAATAAAAATGAAATAAAAAAAAAAAAACAGAACTGGATACCCTACCACTGTCTTATTCTCTTCGTGTAACTCCTAGGGCAGTTAATTTAATAATTTGCGTTTGTGCAGCTTCTCTCTTATTATAGCTGTCTGAGCGTATCATACCAATACTAGTAGATTAATATAATAATAGGATCGGATGCAATAGGAGAAGTAAGTGAATTCTGTTACTTGGGAAGCAAAATTACAACTGATGGCCGAAGCAGGAATGATGTTAAAAGCAGAATATCATTAGCTAAAGGAGCCTTCATGAAAAAGAGAAACCTTTTAGTTTCAAATATTGATCTAGGAATTAGAACTTTTTAAAACTCTATGTGTGGAGCACAGTACGGTAGCGAAACATGGACTTTAGGAATACCAGAAATAAAGAAAATTGAAGCATTTGAAATGTGGTGTTACAAAACAATGCTGAAAATTAGGTGGACAGACAAAGTAAGAAATGATCGAGTTTTGGAGATGATGGGTCAGAAAAGAAGTTTATGGAAGAAGCTTACAGAAAGAAGAGACAGGCTGGTAGGTCATATTTTGAGACATGCTGGATTGGTTAATTTGTTAGTGGAGGGAACAGTCGAAGTTAAGAAATAAATCACAGACGATGGTAATCTGAGCAACAATATTCTATTCGAGGAAAGTAGAAGTTTCCGTTCGTTTTATTTTCTGAATGTACTGATTCGATGGGTGGCCTAGCTGAGGCGGTAGAGCGCCTGACTGCGACCTGAAAGACCCGGGTTCGATCCCCGAGGAAGTAGAGGATCCTTCCTCGGAGCTGAACTTCCGGAACGGCTGCCCAGGTCCACTCAGCCTGCTATCCAATGAGTACTGTGCAGGAAACTCCGCGGGAAGGTAAAGAATGGCCGGGGCGTGGCGTTGACGTTGGCACGTCCACTCTATAGCGCGTTCAGTTAAGAGAGGCGGCTCAAGGTCTACAGTATCTGGTCTATCCCCACTCCGCTGCCTTTACCCCTACATGCGGAGGGGAAATTAACCATCCACCCGCCTGGATACAGCGTACGGCGAGGAGAGATAGGAAGGGAGGGGGCAGTGAGGCGAGGAGCAGGGGCAGGGAAAAATGACATTGACCCGCCAGTTCAGAGTGAACAGGGTATAGTGCTTACGGTCATGATATAGGAATGCGGGGCTCTACCTCCGCCAATCCTACGGCAGTATGGCTCGAAAACGGTGGAAACCCACTGCCTTTAAGGTTTACCTTTTTTAGTGATTCGTTGTAATACTGCGTCTCAACACGCTTGGCTAGTCTAATTAAACAGAGGCGCAGTCACGTTTGAGCAATACAACAGTCCACGTGATTAATACGTCTGCCAGTGTTGACAGTACAATAAGCACTCCGCCATGGCTCATTACGAATTACTCAATACAAACGAACCACAAAACGAGCGTCTCTGACACGGGAACCAACGAGTCTTATTTGACGCCAACCGATTCTTCGTAAGATATTCTCTCTTACTGCAGCTCTCTTTTGTTAATTTAGTGACACCAAGACCGTCTCAAGGGTGGAATAATTTGGCACTTACTAGTAGCGACAAACGACCGTGACAGCATTTTTTAGGAGTTACTCGTATTGTGAGATTCAAGTAACACCCTCCAGGCGTTTGGTAGATCATTCAAAAACAGAAATCTGAGAGTTCTGACAGTGAATCGAATTCAGTCCAGGCAACACTGATGCAGCTAGTTTGTTATATAAAGCGCGCTCTCTCCAAGTTATCATCTCAATCAGCTCCAGAGCGGCGAGATCTTCCCGAACGATCCATTATTCCTTATTTAGTAGAAATGCACCACAAACTCCCAACAGAAGAAGATGCTATCATGACTATTTCTCATTTCATGAAGTCGTAATTGAAACATGTCATTGTATAGTAAACCTCCTGCAACGAGTCCACAGACAAATGTAACTTCAAGACAACCATCAACACGATTCTTGCAGGTGACGAACATTGACCCCTCGGCTGTACGGTATGTTGCTTACTTAGGTCATTATATTCTCAAAATGGACAGATGACTTCGCGACTCAATGCAGCAAATAAAAACTCCGTCTGATGACGTTTTTCGGCCACTTTCGCATAGAAATCCCAACAATCGCGTCCACATTTTACACCATTTCAACGGACAGTAAAATTCTTGTTATGAAATCGCGAGTTATAAACCCAAATCGCATATAGGCTTACGCACGCGCACTGGATTTAGCAGATTGATGAGTACTGGAGAATTAATTAAGCTATTTTAAACTGGACAAGAAAAAATTTAAGAATTGGTTTCGGCTGGAAGTTTCAAATGCCCTTTACCAGACCTTCATCCGTGCTATGAAATGTGAAGTACGCCAGAACGATGCGTGGTTCGTATTGCATGTTAAGCTGCGGGGCCCTCATAGCGGGTAGGCTTAGTCAGCGACGACAAGACGAGCATTGCGCGGTGGAAAAGGGATCTCCAAGGCAATAACGCAATACTACGATTTCATTTTGATTTAGTGTGCCAAATATTTCCTGTATTACAAATTTACTGTACGCAATACGCGCAAAAGATTCAAAAGATTACGAAAACTTGTAAATGAACTTCAGTGTGAATAAAACAAGAGCCGATAGTATCGCATGCTATCAATGCAATGTGTGAAAGTCTCGCTGACTGCAACCTAACCTTCGGAACTCGATACTACGTCAACATTCAACAATCGATCATACAAACTGATTTAGTGTTTCTATAAGAGTTTTTCCATATGATTTAAATCTGTCTGATGAAAGGTTGGTAGTAATGTATAGCAAAAACAGCTTTTCTAATGTCTACGTCTTGTTCATTTTCCGGCTTTCACATCCATACAGTACTTCGTTTACTCTTCTGATGCAGACGTTCTTCGTTTTCTGGGGTTATGGATCTATTTTTTTTTATCTGAGAATTATGCTATTCATATCCTACTTCCAGAAAGAAAAATAGATGCTGAAGATTGCTATATGCACTTTCAGAGCAGGTCTCAGGGTCTTCAGTAAGCTGGTTGGTGCTGTTACTATTCGCATTCAATTTTTTCCTGGAATAAAAAGCACGGAACTGAAACATTCCACGATACAACTTAGCTGAAGATTGCAAATGTTGAGTCTATCAATGCATTTACTTCAAATTCTGATTGTTGATACATAATATCTCTGACTGGAAAAGTGAACGATACTGTGTGAACAAAGTGTCAAGAGATGCTACGGGATCTAAACAACAGTGTGCAACGTGTGAGGTCCATGACAACGCCCTCCATTGACAAGTGATTAGCTGAGGCCAGGTGTTTACGTGAGATGCCACCGTGTGCATCAGGACCATGGCAGTCACCACATATATATTGACATTCAAGGACCCCGTCCTACACAAACTGCATAACGTTTATCTCTATTTAATTCCACTCGTAAATTTAAAATCATTGCAACGCCTAAACAAAGGTGTTGATTAACGGTAAATCTTCACAGTTGTTCTGACCGTTTAAACGGGCCACAAAACGGAGCATAAAATAACCGCTACTGTAACCTGTTATTAGTCATTTAAATACTTAAATCGGAAGGTCAGTTTTAGTAGGTATTGCTCACATTATATACAGATCATTCAATAATTATTCCTTTATAGTATTTCAAAAATGTTACCTACGCGATAATGTTAGAGTCCTATCTACCTCCGCAACTCACTTAGCTCAACGGATCTTCCACTTCTGGAGGAACGTCTGGAAGAAGTATTTCGAAGTAACGAGAGTGATTGGTGTGGGAGTGACGTATTCTTAAGATAAGCAGTAAAACATTGAGTAAAGCTACAGCGAGACTACTACTAGAAAGTTGAGAGCCTGGAGAACAAATGCAGATCCCTCCATGACGACGAAATCAAGGTGGAAGTGTTGCGTCTACAAGGCACCATGCCACCGTGGTGCTGGTTAATACGCCCAGCGTGTAATGGTGGCCGCTACCGCTGTTTGATCAATCGGTTACTTTTGCAGGACAGTGGGGTTTCTTTGTGGAAGTACATCACATCTTTCTTTCGAAGTAATTGATGAGTCATCCCCAGGGGCGGATCCAGGATTTTGGTTTGAGAGGGGCTCGAGCGGACTTTGGTTTGGGGGGGGGGGGCTTGGCTTCAGTGGATTTTGGTTGGGGCGGGCTTGCCTTTAGTGGATTTTGGCTTTGGAGGGGGGGAGGGGGCTTGAGTCGGGCAAAAGTTGTTATTTATAGTCTCCTCGGGTCTCAGATCCGTAGAGCTAAAACAAAAAAAAACAAAAAATTTCTCCAAAATTACAATGTTGGAGATGGACCAAGATACTTTTGGGGTGGGGGGCTTGAGCCCCCTAGCCCCCCCCCCCCCGGATCCTCCCCTGGTCATCCCTATTAAGTCTCTATTCTGGGGCAGGAAACTCATACAAACCTAGAGCGTACACTACATCATAACATTTTAATCAATTCCAAGTCAGTTTACAACACCTGATGCTGTCTGTACAGACGACCCGAGTCTCTTTCGAGCACATAATCGGCAATGTTGCACTCCTTCTCTGTCACTCTTCTGAACAACTATAAAACATATTACTTTTAATATTCTTCAGTCTCAATAAGAAATGCTATTTCTACGAATTGACAACATGTGTATCCACGGAAATCAATTTATTTTATAACTTACAGTAATAAACACAAAAATGTAATTTTTCTATCATTTTAAATGATTGAAATTGAAGATGAAGTCTTTTTATAATTCTCATCCAGTCCATTGACCCCGGCCAAGGCTTTTCACCCTATGCTACGCCATGCCCGCCACTCAGACGCGCCAGCTAACGGCAAATCCCCCGGGACTCACGCGTCCTTCCCGACACTCCAGTTCCCGGCAAGCAAACAAACCCTCATCGTTAATACCGCAGGCGACAATCTTCAACCACGAAAATAGTTACTTTAAAAATGATAAAATCAAAATAATACTAATCACAGTCAGTAGGGACTAGGAGGGGGGGGGGGGGGGGGAGGGGGTGGACCTGATAGTTTGTGGCGTCATGTCAGCAATATAAAATCAGGTGAACAAATCAGCGAATGAAAAATAGCGCACCAGGCATTTGAAATCTGTTACTGTAGAGGTAATACTGAAGATAATCGTGTATGACTTTTGAGTTACTTTAAGCTGATGTGTTAGTTTGTATTTAATAATCAAATTAAAATTGTTACAGAAACAAGGTAGCAGCAGAAACCGTTTATCTCTTTTGCCTTCGAAAATCCAGTTCATGGGATCAGTACGAATAGTCATTATAGTAATTGTAAGATTAAAGGTTGTTAACATGAAGTAATGTTACATTCTAAATCAAATATATTAATGAATATTAGATAACGCTTAAGAACATGAATTATCACCAAAATTCTTACTCCTGGATGATCCTGTTTAATCGCACGATTAGGCATGCAAGGTAAAATCAATATCGATATATATACCGATGAAAGGCAAAAATCGATAATCTATAGTATCGGCTGCATCATATCGATAATATTGATATTTTCTGATATTTGTATACATTATTTTAGAAGTAAGTAGGCAAATCAAAATCAAGTAATAAATTTGAGGTAGTTTATTGAAAAAATTAGGTCTGCAAATATTAAACGTCAACAGATCCTGAAAACGTAGTTTGCTTAACCATTTCCCATGAAGTCCATTCCTAGTTTGAGTGACAGTGGTTCCTGCCTGCGAGAAAAGGCTCTCAGAAGGTACTGACAAGGCTACTTTGAGTAAATGATTAATTGCAGTTTTGAGCATATCTTAATCCAACTAGTATACAAATCATAATTGATTTCAATTTAATTTTCCAGCAAAAAACGTACCGTAATCTCCAAATAGTCGGTGTTATTCTGTACGTAACAATAAAAAATGCTTCACACTTTTCAACTCCTCCTTCACAACTTCCGATTTTTTTTCATATTTTTCACCGATTTTTGTTTTGATAGTCCCACGAAAAGGGTCTTTGTATAATGGTGCTAAATGCTTCATTAAAACTTAAAACCTTTGGCTTCAACTGTATCAAAAGTTCTATTATCAACACTGATAAAATAAGCAATTGTATCGGTCAGGCGGTCATATTTTTTACCCCCTTTAGAATATTGTAATATGTACCAGAGAGAAACAAGAACTAACGAACGCAACAGATTAAACAATAAAACGGTGAACGTAAATGAATGGGGAACGAATAACGCGCACGAAATATCGATATTTTTGGACCGATATAATCGATACTATAGGTTGACCGATATATCGTTGTAACCCTACGTACGTCATAACACATATATCTCAAATTCGTTGCAGCCAGTCCCTAAACTACCACCAAACGCTCTTATCCAACTCTGGTGTTAATTTCTCACCATACAGAGCATGAAAGCACGTCAGTGGGTTAGAGCGGAGCGGGCTGGCAGTGCACAGGACACTCGCGCCCCTGGAGACCTGGAATGCGCTCCAGAGGGACCGCGGGTCAGGGTCAGGAATGCCGCTGTCAACGCGACGCCACGTGCCCACCTGGAGGCGACTCACGACTCCGGCGACTCAGGCCGCCCACTGGAGCCGACTACGAGTCGGGCGACTCAGATTGTTGCAGCAGTTCTTGTCGCTTGCCAGTGACTTGATGCGAATGATTTAAGAGTTTCAAAATTTCATGAAATGAATGCAGATACCGTGTACTTTGTGGAAAGTCCCTGCCAAGCGGGCGGCGACATATCATAGAAATAGTTCGTGTTGACAACAAAAAATTTTGGAATATATTCATCTCCCTTTTATGCGGAAATCGAGTCACCACAAATATCTCCAAATGAGCCTGGTGCAATATTGAATTAAAACACATTTTTGAGACATCGGAATCAAAAATAGATTTTTATGACACTTTCGTCACAAAAAAGAAATTTTCCAATATGAGATATCTGGTATAAAAACTTGTTAGCACTTTTAGTTCAACTTACACCTGCGAATCGTTTTTTTTTTTTTTTTTTTTTTTTTTTCCTTTTCGAAAATGAAATTGATCAAACACAAAACACGCTCAAACATAACGGACGCTAATCTGCAACACCAATTACGATGTGTAAATACCCAAATTGAGATCGATTTGCAAATTCTAATTGAAAGAGTGGGGAAACAAATTTCGTACTAGTAAAATAAATATTTTTAATAATTACATTTTTTTATTTCGTTTATATAAATATATTTTGTATATTTCATTTTTGGTGTTATATATTTCTTTACAATGTGAGTTTAGTATAATTATTATTATATCATCTATGTTTACATGTAAGAATAATAGCTCATTATGTTTCAATTTTTCACTCCAAAAAATGTCTATAGTGGGTCTAAATCTAATATGAGGATATATAATTTTATATGCGGCCCGTGGAGTCATGATACATTAGCAAAGTGGCCCGCCAGATCATTAGGTTTGGCCACCCCTGCTATAAAGCCTTCGCTTACCAAATAGCCTAATTTCAAAGAGATAAAAACGCACGCGGATCGTCTGTGACTCTAGGGTAAGTGATAGTAAATAATAATTTCATAAAATTTGTTTTCTACTGAACCGAAAGCACGATAAGTATATGATATGACAAACCGAAATATTCCAGAACATTTACAAAATACAAGGCAAAGTGAAATAATACAAAGTAAGTTAAAAAACGCACAAATGTAAAAAATCAAAGTAAACTATTTGTGAAGTTTTCACAAATTAATCATCCAGCGTGGTGGGTGAGCGGTAACTCTATGGCCTCGCATTCGGGAGCACGCGGGTTTGAATTCCCGTCCGGCCAGCCAGACTATGGTTTTCCATGGTTTCGTCAAATCTTTGCAGACAAATCCCGCGTTGATTCCTTCAAAAGGACATGGCTGAAATCCTTCCCGTTCCTTGCTCGAAGTCCCTTCCCGCCTCTAACGACCCCGATGTCGACGAGGCGTAAAGGCAGAAGCAAAAAGAAAGGCTTGTTGAACTTTTTGCTAATTAAAATAAAATAGAAACAAAACTTTTTTGATTCCTTACAAAAAAAAGTACTTGAGCAACACCGTGTTTCTTATGGCACATTTCAAACATTTACAAAGAAATTTCGTTGGGTTCGGGCGTCATCGGATTGAGGTGGTTAGAAATTTGTTGTTGAGGGCGTCAGAGATGGACGTGGAGTGTTTCACTGTGGGGACCGGGGCGATGGAAATGGAGAAGGTGCGTGTGGAAATGTCGGAGGTGCATCCTCATCGGTGAAAACTTGCTGCAGTTTATTCCGTACTGCCAGCTGCCTGTGAAGAGGAACGTTTTTCAGAAACGTGAGACCGAGCGTTGTGGGTGAACGGTTAACGCTCTGGTCTCGCATTCGGGAGGACGTGTGTTCGAATCCCCGTCCGCGCATCCAGATTTGGGTTTTCCATGGTTTCCCCAAATCACTCCAGGCGAATGCCGGGATGTTTCTTTCAAAAAGTTAAGGCCAAATTCCTTCCCGTTCCTTGTCCCCAATCCCATACCGCCTCTAGTGACATAGACTTCGACAAGGCGTAAAGTCATAAGTAAAAAAAAAAAAAAAAAAAAAAAAAAATATGAAATGTGAGTATACTGCATAAACGGAATATTACCCTACTATCTCCTTAAGCGGTAATGCTAATAATTGTGATTTTGCTCTCTCGATTTCAAGAATCTGTTTTCTGCTATTAGCCTGGGTAGTGATGGTAGTTTGTGGTATGAAGGGATAGGTTGGAGCGTTGCGGATTTATTTCACTGGTGCTCAGGGTTTCGAGAAAGGTGAATTGACACCATGTCCCAAATTAACTTGCTAATTAACCTATCCAGAAGCCCCTCCTTTTTTTTTGTTGAGTTGACGTTTGTTTTCAGTTCCCTCCGGTTTAGTAATAAATCTTGTATTTGAATGATAAATATATATCCTAAGGAATACAAACATTCTTGCAAGAAATACAAATTTTGTAGATATTTTATTAACAGGTGTACTTTATGTAATAATTTAGCTATTAAGTATATGTATGTAATATAAATGTAAACGTAGAGTAATCGTAAATATTTCAATTTCAAATCATTAAAGTGTACATATAAAGGTATAAATTTTAAAGTACCTATGATAATATATTTGTCAATATTACCAACCATCTTTACTACCAATTCTTCTGCAAATTCTTCGGTAAATATCACGTGGGTAGTGGCGCTTGTTTCTCATATCCCACAACGGTGTTTACCTCATTACCCATATTGATGGATAATACGAACAAAGACGGCGGTATACACGAAAATGAACGTGGAGTATAGAATACGTAACGGCGGCTACAAGCGATTAGTCCAACTCCGGTAGGACCCGTCGCTTCTCGTCGGCTACTATCGGTCTCTCAAGATCGCTCGCAGTGGACGCCGTTCAGTAACGTTCCGTGTGTTGGGATCAGTCGCACCAATACGCGACAGTCGCTCAAATTCGCTTGGAGATGACACCGGCCTAAATGTTGCAACTGTGATGAATCTACGTAAGGCGGTCGAGCAGTCGATAAGAGTATGCTGGATGTCATCAGAGAGAGCTACTGGTAAAGACTCAGAATGTGCGGGAACTTAGTTGAATGATGTGCCGGTGCGTCCACTCAAAGCAAGCTAAGCTGCATAAACGTCATCATTCGTGCCGGCCTGAGCTTCAGAATTCGACAGTTGGTCCTAAAGATTTATGCAGAGTTGGGTTTGTGCCTGGAATGTGCATACTCTCTGATATTGGAAGTTGTGTGTAAAACGATTTGCAGGAAGAATTTTGTCTCAGTTTTCGGAACGTCGTTGTGTCGCTGGTTGTAATAGGAGACAAAAAGTAGGGTGATCCTGAAAACAGAAACCAGTCAGGGGGGTGACAGCAATCTCGTTCCACGAGAATCCCAATCTTCGGCCGGCTTCATCGTTACTTTTGTGTGGGTAGAGATAGGGTCATCGTTTTGAATGTTGTACCAAGAAGGACAAACAACTACGTCAGTACACTCGACATCCTGTAGAGGCGCTACCGTCGGGTTCGGCCTCAGGAGGAACGTTGTGCAGAACGATAATGCACGCACAAACAGAAGTATCAAACTGGGTTGCGCGAGCGCCATACTATGTAGAAGTGGGACTGTCGGACCTCCATTTGTTTGGTTCTCTCAATAAAGTTCTGCGTTCGACACACTTAGATGGTTATCAGATGTAATCAATAATTAAAAATGGCGGCGTTCACATACAAATCGCTACTAGTGGTCGGCTTCACGATGACGTAATATTGTTCAAGCAGATGGAGGCTGCAGGACAATCTACGCGTAAAAAAAAAATTTGTTTCAATAATTTTTAATACATAAATGCTGAGAAAAATAGTTGGGTATCATAATTTGGGCAAATGGCGTTCGATAAGGAACTGGAACTGCGTCGCGTTTAATTTATGCGACGGTTGTCGACGTGAGTCTGAACCGGTACCTTCACCGGTGTCTCTCTCGGGAATTCATTCACGTTCCTCGAGCAGCAAATAACCGGACCAAGCGACCAAAAAAAGTACGGCTCTTGGAAGTTGTGAAAGAGGACCTAAATAATTCATTCGCTTGTGAGACACAGCGTACGTATAAATTCACCCCGAGATGTGGTCGCCAGAGCATTCCCATCAGCTGATGTTCCAGTGAAACTCGTGCCGATTCATTACAAAGTTCTCCTCTATAATTCCACTCACTTTCCGAGTGTTCTCTGCTTCTTGGAAGGTCCATTGACTAGGTGGTCACATTTATGTACGCTGTATGTTTTACAACGAATGACAAGTTTTGGAGTTTCGTTTGTGGCATTTATAACAGCGACGCGTCAGCAGAAACGCGTTTCTATTCTCACGGCCAGGATTTATGCTCGTATTTTGCATAAGTTGATGTGAGCCGCTAAAGTTTGTGCCGACTTATCGCGGTTTTAAGTCGCGCTATGCAACCGAGGCTGTTGGTCAGCGAGCAAACATACAATTCTCACAGCAGTTTGTTTGCGAAAAACCTTGAACTCTGTGAATCAAATGTAATTAATATCTGATCATCAAGACCAAACAATTTTAATATCATTTTTTTCGATCTTGCTTGTAATTGAGAATGCAAGAAGTGCAAGAAGTGTTATATGTGTTACGAGAAGATTACCAAAAGGTTAGAATATCTAGAAACTGAAAAGATAAAGAACAGATAAACCACATTACACACAATTCCCAACTATTGTTCATAGAGCGACTTATCTAGTTTTATTTTAATCTTTTAGACCGTTTGTATCAACCCATCGCTGGTGTAGGGAGGAAGGGGGGACGAACTTGATTGCTCTGACCTCGCATTCGGGAGGACGCCGGTTCGAATCCCTGTCCGGGCATACAGATTTGGATTTTCCACGGTTTCCCCAAATCAGTCCAGGTGAATGCCAGGATGCTTCCTTCAAAAGGCCATGGCCGAATTCCCTCCCGCCTCTAATGACTTCGACATCGACGAGGCGTAAAGCCATAAGGGGCGTCCATTAAATACGTGAGGTGTTTTCGGGAATTCTGGACCCCCCCCCTCTCTGGTGAGATTTCGCGAGATTTGATCGGCCCCCCCTCCCCAACTGACGTGAGATTTTGACGGGAATCCCCCGCTCCTTATCGCCAACATCTGTTACTTTTGTAGACCTTTTTTTTCTAGCTCTACTGTCGTTCCTAGGAACCTCTCCTCCCCCCTGTTTCAACAACACGTAAGTAATGAACGCCCCAAGTAAAATAATAATAATGAAAAAGTAATAGAAGGAACCTCGTTGCAGGATGCGTTTTATAGCTCAACACCGTCTGGCAAGGTTTGAAGTCGTGGGGCCTGTTCGTTGCATTCGCGATCTAGCATAAATAGAAGTTAAAATCAATCACAGCAGCATCCTCGATGTCTGACAAGTTGTGGGAGCAAACACATACTCTTCGAATATAGCCCACTGGATGCAGCATTCCAGCAGGATAATGCGTGATATCATAGTGGCAGGATGGCAGCTACTATAGCCATGACAGTTACAATATTCGTCAGTTCCGGACGCAACTTCATACGAATCGACACTTAGTGTTAACGGATTCCTGATTCGCTCGGAAGCCGCCGTTCAGGCTTCTACTTCGTCACCTTCAGGAACCAGTCGGATTCGATGCTGTTAGTCCCACCCCCTTCGCTCAGCAGGTTGATGCACC
The DNA here is from genome assembly GCA_031002005.1 of Vandiemenella viatica. Taxonomy (NCBI): domain Eukaryota; kingdom Metazoa; phylum Arthropoda; class Insecta; order Orthoptera; family Morabidae; genus Vandiemenella; species Vandiemenella viatica. Next base: position 12,534,258 of record JARYHS010012519.1, read on the forward strand.
GTGATGGTTGAGCGCCTGACACCAGGACAGCTACTTCGAGTCCCAGTGGCGGAAGAAATGTCAGACACGTGTTTACGGAAGGCAGGAGAGTTCCTAGCCTCCAGGTGAATCAGGAAGCACAGGGATAAGCTCTAGTAACGCTTTCGTTATAACCTTGTTCACTCTCAACTGGCGCTTCAAGGTCATGTTCCCCTCGCCCCGCGCCTCACCTCACCTCACCTCACCTCACCTCACCACCCTTCCCGTAGAAATCTCCCCCCGCCCCCGACCAGACAGCTGCCTACAGGCAGGCTGGAGGCATTGTCGTGTTTAACTATTAGGAGTTGTGTTAGTCAGTCTAGAATGTAATTAGATTTGTGTTTACAAATTTACTCAGGCGAACATTACATTGATAAAAAGATAGTTGATATGATGATTATTATTCAAGGCTTTGAATTCACGTATAATCAGCATGCATGTTATTATCGCAATATTACCGAGCGTGGTGGTGTAACAGTTAGCGTTCTGGCCTCGCATTCGGAAGGACGGCGGTTCGAATCCCCGTCCGGGCATCCAGATTTGGGTTTCCCATGGTTTCCCAAATCACTCCAGGCAAATGCCGGGATGCTTCCTTCAAAAGGCCATGGCCGAATTCCTTCCTATTCCTTGCCCCCAATCCATTCCCGTCTCTAAAGACCTCGCTGTTAAGAGACATTAAGCAGTTAAAAAAAAATGATCGTAATATTAACGGTTGTATTACTATATTCGCCATTTCCCTCATCGAAACCGCCGTTCTTTCATGTTACATTCAGCGTCTGTTTCCTTTATTTTTTCCTAATATTAACATGAATTTAAATAGAGCTTATATATATCGGTGGAAGTTTCGTTATTACCTGTTAACTACGGGGAACCTAAGTCACCAGCAGTAATTAGATGCAAAATGGGGATATCATCAATGTTCTTCAATAATGGGCAAGGTAACAATTAATGCCGTTACTTAACAAGATGCATCGTACTACCAGAAGACTTCACCGGTACACTATAATAGATCAACAAAATAACAATATTGTAAGTTTCAAGAAAAGAACACAACGCCACAAAACAATTCCAAATGATCAGAATTATGGTCCGGACTCTTAGATACGTTCTGCTTCTTTATTTTTGTTATCCCATCGTCTCCATGGGCTTCAGCTTCTCCGAATAGTTAATATTGCTTTATTGTGACATCTCTATGATTCAAGCACATGGATTAAATATTAAGTGCAACTTCTTCTAGGATTATAGACTGTATCTCTAATGGTCTGGACAGTTAGTTCTAGAGAATACGTGAACACTGTTTGCCTTCATGCGGTTTTCACACGTATAAAATCACAACAAAAACTTTGGTGACGGTTGTAGAATGAAGAAGTTATGAGTAAAACTGAATTGTTGACGAGCAACACAAATGATTATATATATATTGCTCTACAGTTGGTTTTAACAGTGGCATGGTTTCATTCTCCTTTACAGGAAGCTCTACAGGAAACTATGTTTTAATAGATAACATATAGAACAATTTGCTCTGGCTATTTTATAGGCTGGTGAAAAATATCGTTCAAAAGTCGAACATACCTCCACCGACTGCATGATTATATTCGACACCACCAGTCTTGAGGCAGAACTGTTAAGACATATCGCATTACCACACTATTGCTGGTAGCTTTTGGCTCCACTTTCGTTCGTGAAGTTTTGGGTGGTGGTGGTGAGACCTGTTGAAGAATCCCAGAGGACCCTGGAGCCAGCGTATTGCTGTGACTGGATAGGGACGGTGCCAGTACTGAGCCTTGCGGGCGCCCATTATGCGTCGTCACGCAGGCGGACAGCACTTGTTGACGGACTCTCCGCTGACCTTTGGACGTCCACGTGCTGGGCACGCCACTCCACGTCGCTCTCTCTCTCTCTCTCTCTCTCTCTCTCTTCTACGAAAAGGTGCTCCGAAATCTTTAAATGTCGAGTGGCCGTAGCTAAGTGAAATCTCATCAACGCCGTCTTGGAATTCGTCCAACAGGCAGCTACTTGGCGCCACTAACAACGTTAAGAGAACTCTTCAGGAGAGGTACACAGGAAACGGCCTTGTCCATTCGAATGTCTCGCTATTCAAATACTCATTTTCAACCAGAATTTACTATACAATGAACGAAACACGAGTATAGGAGGATTGAACGGTAATAAAGATCCAGTGACTCACATCATCACTTCATTATCTCTTCAGGTGCCAATTTCAGATTAAAAAGACCAATAACTACTGTAAGAATGCCATCAGTTTCCATTTCGTTGGCTTGTCGTAATAAAGTTTGGTCACGATCAGACGCCAGAATTATGCATTAGAAATAGTATTGTCATCTCTGAGCTGTGTAGCAAATTTATAATATTTCATATGGTAAAATTGGAGTTGTTTCCTATCAGGAAACAGTGGATAGAACCATCTGGGTTTTTGGACTATAATATAACTAGAAACTACCTTCAAGGAAGAAAAATTCTCCTTTTCCGTCACACATCCTGCATCATGAGGGATTATATGATGTTCTGTTCACTTATCCGTTTGACCCTTGGCGGTTGCCCTTCCCTTTCCCACCACCAGACATTAATTCGTCTACGAGAGTGAATTGGACAGTGACCCCTTCTCGCTGTTTTGTTTGTCCTGGGGTGTACTAGGTAACGCCTGCAGCCTGGATGTATTTATAAGTAAGCTGTTGGAACACTTGCAATTAATTAATTAAAAAGTGATAAAGCAGGTTTGCCATACTCTCTGGTTGGCTACGTTTGTTTCACTGCTGTTGCTACGCTGCCAGTTCCTTGAACTGAAGAAGGAAACGCTAAAATCATGTTTGTGACTCGATTCTTCAACCAGTAGAAAATGTTTGCGATTTTATACGTCTGGTGGGAGTGGACAATCTCAAAGGTGGAAGAAGTGAATTTCAAAGCGTTTTCGTAATTAATGTGTCGCGTTGAATCGATACACACACGTAGTGGTTTACTCCACATTCGCAGCGACGGGAGGGATAAATTTTGAGATAAATTTTAAAGACGGTTGTATTTTTGCGAAGCCTCGTTGACTCTTTTATGGTATGACGCATGTGCGTCGCTGTCCACATAAAATATGTATTACCTTTCAAGAAAGTTGTAAGATTAGTATTGAAAGCCTCCATTCCAATGAAATATTAAGCAAAGACTTGCATTTACGATTCAGATCTATTCTTTGGTCCATTAACTTCCATTTTAAATCTTGTAACTAATTCCTTTGATCCGGAACTATTCTTCGTTTTAAATGTTTGTTTTAAATGCCAATGAAGGCGTTATTGAGAGGTGATTATAACATACTGTCTGTCAGTGTAACGTGTAAGCTGATCTATACATGCTACATCTCAATTTTGTTGCTAAATTAACTAGTTTCATAGCAAACAATTGGTTCGTCCCAGAATTTGTGTGGGTTATTAAGCAGATGCAATTAATTGCCTCGTCAAGAAAGATGTTTCGTGTGGTCGTAGCATGGAAGCTTGGCACCTCTTGTTACGGTAGAAGCTGCAGGTGACGCGAATTGGTGATTCGATATTAACGAAATTACATAATTTGCACTGAATTAGTGTATGTGTTGCAGAATCAGGCATATACACAGGAGATAGTAAGATTCAACCCTCCACCTTCCCCCTAACAGTTGGTAGAATGACTCCGATATATCTATTCAAGAATTGTTCGTAATGACAATTTAATATCGGTCGTGAGCTATGTGAGCGTATCTTTGTTGATGGCTCACGACATCTAAGGAATGCATTAATATTAGTATTTTCATGAGAAAACGATTATGCGTTTAGACAAGTAACTGACAATTCAGAAAGATGTTCTCTCCCATTGAGAAACCCTGTGTTATAAACAATAACTACCGCGTACACTAGCCACCATACATACGGCCCCGATGAGAAATCACTAAGTGCGGAACACGAATATTTATGGATTCTGGTGAGTACTTATTTACAGTGAATTTCAGTTGCAATTTGATAGACATGTTTACCAGTACAGCTTAGATTATATGGTACCGCCATTTTTGATTTCGTTAACTATTAGATTTTTAGCTCCTTCTTTAAGTTCCATCATCGAAATATCAAAGGTTTCTAAATAGTTATAATATTCTTATTCATTTTGAATATTTTTTTTGCTGTCGTCAGTCTTTCGACTGGTTTGATGCAATGCTCCATCCCTTCCTATCCTGTGCTAACCTCTTCATCTGTACATATCCCCTACAACCCACGTCCTCAATTATCTGCTTCATTATATTCTAATCTCTGTCTTCCTCTACAAATTAACCAATCCAGCATGTCTCAAAATATGACCTACCAGCCTGTTTCTTCTTTCTGAAAGCTTCTCCCACTAACTTCTTTCCTCACACATCATTTCCAAAACTCGCTCATTTCTTACTTTGTCTGTCCACTTAATTTTCTTCTATAGCACCATATTTCAAATGCTTCAATTTTCTTTCTTTCTGGTATTTCTAAAGTTCATATTTCGCTACCATAAAGTCCTGTGCTCCACACATAGAGTTTTAAAAAGTTCTTTCTAATTCCCAGATCGATGTTTGACACTAAAATATTTCTCTTTTTCGTGAACACTGTTTTGAATATAATTGTCAGTAAATTTCATGACAATATTGGCACCCTTCTGAAATTACATATTTAATTTACCGAGCGTGGTGGGTGAGCGGTTAGCGTTCTGGCCTCGCATTCGGGAGGACGGCGGTTCGAACCCCTGTCCGGGCATCCAGATTTGTGTATTCTATGGTTTCCCATAATCACTCCAGGCGAATGCCGGGATGCTTCCTTCAAAAGGGCCATGGGTGAATTCCTTCCCGTTCCTTGTCTCCAGTCCCATTCCGCCTCTAATGACCTCGATGTCGACGAGGCAAAAGCCATAAGTAAAAAAAAAAATATTTAATTAAAAACAACAACAACAACAACAACAACACACACTCACAGGCATTAATTCCGACACACAGGTGGGAAAGGATTGGACTAGCAGCAACAGTTAGTAACCCCCAGTGCGAGCAGAGCGTCCTACTCGCTCGACTCGTCGTCGTATTTTCGCTCTATGCGACCGACTCTAATGAGACTAGTAATGACGAACCTGACCCACTAGGCTCGACGCACCGTATCGCTGCCGAGTGTATTGGTGCGGCTAATGCGGTTGTGCTGTTTCTTTTGCGCTGTGTGCGGAGAGCGAGTACTAAGTGAACCCTTATTAATGCGCGCGCACGTCGCGGCCTCTCGACATGCTCTCAGGAATGTCCGTCTCTTCCGCGAACGGCCTTCGTAGGGGACACTCCCTCCCGTGCTCTCCTCCTCGGTGTCCTCAATAACGCACCTCCTAACAAGAATCAGAGCCTAGACGGGACGCTATACGAACTAAACACAAACTGTAAAATGGTATACAGTGTGCGCTTTTGTTGATTGCGCAATTATTCTGTAGGAAATGCCCCATCTGAGATCTAGGAGCTTCATCTGAACGAGCAGACCACTGGAATCCCCTCCTCAAGTCAGTCGAACATCATTATCGACACTAAAAGGGTCTGAAACACTAATGAACGGTCATCAACTAATAGACAGACTGCGGAGAACCATCCATTAACCGCGTCAGAAAAGAGATTTTAAAGCGCAAAAGTAACACGAACAAGTGGCACTAGGGAGTATGTTTACAGAGAGGCACAGACATCGGACCATTTATTCGACTATCGGAATATCAAAATCGGTTGCATACATCAAAATCGAATTATGGTCAATGACAGTGCAGTTAAAACTGCATAATTCTAGTACTAAGGGTTTGGGAGAGACTATACTAGCCTCTTCCAACCAATTGTCAACCTCTCCTTCACGTGGTGCACCCTGTTTGCACGGACGAGGCTCTGGTGACTGAAAGATTCCCGGTATAAGGAGTTAACAACTGCTTGCCAACTACCTCCGCAAGGAGGGCGGAAGAGCGGGGAGGGGTTCAGGGTACCCTCTTGCCCTTGGGGTTGAAACAGCTCCTAAAGGCGGATGAATCAGAAATGATCAACGGCATGGGGATGCATTAAAAACCCTAAGCGTATACCGAGGACATGTAATCATCTCAAATTACGTACAGAATGATGACTTATTCGTGGCTAAAATATTGCGGAGATAAAATAGTCCCTAAATCTGATCTCCGGGTAAGGACTGGTCAGGAAGGAGTCATCAGAATGATAAGAAACATTCTACGAGTCGGAGCGAGGAATGTTAGAAGTCTGGATAGGGCAGGTCGATTAAAAAATTCAAAAAGGAAGATGAAACGACTTAATTTAAATGTCGTTCGTTTTAGTAAGATTAAGTGGAAGGACAAAAAAAATTTCTTGCCTGGAAAACGCAGAATAATTAACTCCAAAGCTGTCCGTATAGAATTTGTAATGAACAAGACAACAGATAAACAGGTGACTTTTTATGAACTGTTTAGTGACAGGATTATTTTTGTGAGGTTAGAAACTAAGCCCGTCCCAACCACATTAGTACAAGTGTATATGCCAACGTCACAGGAAGACGTTGAACCAACAGAGAAAATATATACTGAAATTGAAGAATTAGTCCAAAATGTGAAGGATTAGCAAAATCTAATAACAATGGGTGATGGGAATGCCGTAATTGGAGAAGGAAAAGAGGGAAATACTGTAGGAAGTTTTGATCTAGGAGAAAGAAATGCTCGAGGAAGCATTTTGTAAAAAATATAAGTTCGTCGAGGTGAAAATATTATTTAAGAACCATGCACAAAGGATATACACCTGGAACGCCCAGAGCATGCAGGTAGATATCAGCTAGATTATTTATAACATAGTCAAACAGGAATCAAGTTCTAAACTGTAAAGCAATGCCAGGAGCAGACATTCTCTGACCACAATCTGATAGTTATGAAGTCAAGGCTGAAATTCAAAGAATAAAAAAGCAATACAAGCATAACAGACTGGAGGTGGGCAAACAGAAAGAATCTAACATGAGAGAAAAATTTGCAGACGACAGTCTAAGAAAAACTCTGAAAGGAGTTAAACTGAGGACGAATGGAATGCGTTCAAGAGAGAAATAGTCAAAGTTGGTATACAAGCAATAGGCTTTGAAAAACAAGCTATGCAAACATTTTGGATCATTGAAGAAATTGTGGAATTGACGGATCAGAGAAAAAGGTAAAAAAATGCTGATGGATGTAGCAGGAAGAGAGCAATGCAGACAATGTAGAAATCAAATAAACATGAAATGTAAAAAAGCAACAAATAATGACTGCAAGATAAAAGGAAATAATTACAGATAAAGTAAATGTGGCATAAAGAAAAATCAAACAGAATTTTGGAGAAATGAAGAAAAGATATACTGTGTAAATATTAAAGCTGCTGATGGGAAACATCTTTTAAGCTCAGAAGATAGAGCTAACTGATGGGAAAAACACAGAGAGAAACTATATTATGGGGTAATTTGAACAACAGTGCACTAGAAAAAGAAGTTGACGTCGACATTGATTACTAAGGTGATCCTGTTTTGAGGATAGAATTTGGTCGAGCTTTGATTGGTTTGAAATCAAATAAGGCAGTTGGAATTGATGAGATTCCTGCAGATCTTCTGAAATCCCTAGGAGAAGAAGGAACCCAAAGATTATTCAAACTTATATCAAACAATTATGAAACAGCAGAGATTCCCACTGATTTTAATAAAAGTGTAATCTTCACACTTCCGAAGAAAGCACAAGCTGACAGATGTGAGAATTATCGCACTATAAGTCTAACGTCACATGCTTCAAAATAACTCACCAGAATAATACAGAGAAGAATTGGAAAGTACAGAAGAAGAGATAGTGGTCAGTTTGATTTTGGGAAAAGCGATTCTAGATCAATAACTGAAGGGCGTATCAAAAAACAAAGATACGCTTACGGCGTTTCTTGATTTAGATGACGCTTTTGATAATGGTAGGTATGACGAGATGTTCAAAATTTTAGAGAAGTCAGATTTAAAATAACGAAATGAAAGAATACTTCATAATCTATATAAGAAAAAAGTGGCTATAATAAAAGTAGAGAATCATGAGAGACATGCATCAGTTAAAAATGGTGTGAGACAGTACTTTAGTCTATCTTCATTAATATTCAACTTGTATGTAGAGGAAGCAATAGAGCAAGTGAAAGAAAATTTTGAATGTGGTATAAATATTCGAGGACAAAAACTAAATTTGCTGATGACATTGTCCTGTTAGCAGAAAAGTCTGAGACTGAGGATACTGAGAAGTTACTGAATATCATGAACAAAATACTGAAGGAAGGTTTTGGAAGAAATATAAATCTAAACAAGATAAAAGAGATAAAATATAACAGAAATGATAGCAGTAATAGTAGATCAAATAAAAAATAGGATCGGATGCAATAGGAGAAGTAAATGAATTGTGCAACCTAGGAAGTAAAATTAGAACTAATGGCCGAAACAGGAATGGTATTGATAGTGTAGCACTAGGAAAATGATCCTTCATGCAAAAGAAAACTTTTTTACTTTCAAATATGAATCTAGGACTAAGAAAGAAGTATTTAAAACTCTAAGTGTGCAGCACAGCACTTTATGGTAGCGAGGCATGGAGCTTAGGAATACCAGAAAGATGAAACATTGAAACATTTGTTTGTGGAAGAGTCTGACAGAAAGAAGTTACAGGATGGTGGGTCATATTTGAGACATGCTTGATTGGTCAATTTATCAGTGAAGGGAGCAGACAAAGGAAATTATGTTAGAGGAAGACAGACATTAGAATATATGAATCAGATAACTGAGGTTAAAGTGGTATGTTAAGATGAAGGGGTTAGCGTAAGATTTTTTTTTTTTTTTTTTTTTTTTTTTTTTTTTTTTTTTTTTTTTAAGAATCATTTGGAAGAATGTATATTCATTGTATCGCCAAACCCCAGCTGATGGCAACAGCAACGGCGTTGCTGTATATAAAATCGGTCGCAGACGAAGCACAGCACAGCGTCATCGGTAATAGCACTGCTATATTGTTGTTACCAGTTTCAGGAGTTTTCGTAATACTGGTGTGGGTAGGGTTGTTTTTGAAGTGGTTTTTGGTTCTGTCTTGTCATGTGAGTTGGTTAATCTGGTAGGGCAACAAACCAGCTGCCATCTTTTGTATTTAAGTGCGTAATCAACTTTTGCACGACAAGAACAGAATGACAATCAGTAGGGAACAGCTGTTGGATGATACCACGGGGAGAGTACCGCCTGCTCTCTATAGTGCAGGACACTCTGCGACAGGTATCTCCAGCAGCGCGCAGGTATTCTGGGTTCCACTTTCCCACGGAGCGTCAGCTGTTGGCGCCCACGCCACCGGCTGCTGCGCATCGTAAACACGAATTAGCGCCGAGGCGTGGCTCCGTCCAGGATAACTTCATTCGATTCGCCGTGGCAGATACAGCAGATAGCGCGGGATCTGATGCAACATCGAGTGCGGTACTTTACGGCTCAGGACACTTGTATTTTGGACACGCCCGCCGCGGCACGCACCATTCGGCGATGGATGGGAGCGGTAGCCGGCTGGGCGGCTGCATGCAGATGGCGCATTAGCGCGCGGGATTCACTCATTGGGCTCGGTTAGCAGATACCAAACTGGCTGTCGATGTTCCTTCTGTTAGGACCCCTCTCTCATTTCCAGATACTCCACTCATAACCAACGTACTGAATCGTATGCTTCATATAACGAATCTAATTGCCCGATATACAGACTATCTTCCTGTCAAAACATGTCTGGTAAAAAAACATCCGAATAGCCAAGCGCAGGACAGATCTTAACAAGTACTGATGTAATTTCCTCTGGCAGCACCGACGATGGGAAACTAAAATATAAAATGGAGCCTCCTTCCTGGCCAGTCAACCGTTCAGTAAAATCCAGATCCCCAGCCAACTCCTAATCTGCCTCCAATTAGGATCCCTAGCACAGATGAGGACTTGTTAACCGCTAATTGCTCAAACACTACTGTCTATTCACCTATGTTCTTCCTGCACCACTGCTGGCCTGCGTCGACATCCAGGCCGCCAGCTGTCTCTGCTGATATGCAGGGCGACTGCTGATATGCTGGACACCAATGCCGTCAGCCAACTTCACGTTTCAGGTAGTGGTCTCGTTCTTCTCCAGTTTTTTCTTGGAGCTACCGACTCCCACATCAGGAGTTCCCTCCTGGAATCAGAGCAGGCCACTCCTTGGTCCCCGGAGAAGGGGCCTCTGGTTTCCAGAGGCACTGGGATGAATTGAGTCTTCGCCGTCTTCCTGCTCCAGGCACCGCCTTAGTCGTGGGCAGTGTTTGTGATCCGTGTCCGGACAAAACCGCGAAGTGACAAAACCGCGAGGACAAAACCGCGCAGACAGAACCGCGAACGGACAAAACAGCGAAACGGACAAATCTACGAGTTATCCCCTCACTGTTTGATCTCTTATGCTCCAAAATATTATCCTAACGCAGTTTTTAAATGATTTGTGGATCGCAGCTAGGATTACTTTATTATGGAGTACTGTACTGTAATTTATTTTGTGTATATGTAATTTATAATCTACGAGTTATCCCCTCACTGTTTGATCTCTTATGCATCAAAATATTATCCTAACGTAGTTTTAAATGATTTGTGGATCGCAGCTAGGATTACTTTATTATGGAGTACTGTAACTCATTTTGTGTATATGTAATTTATAATCTACTAGTTATCCCCTCACTCTTTGATCATCTTATGCACCAAAATATTATTCTGTCAAGCGTCATCACTTCGCATTTGACGATTTTGTTTTGGTTGAGGTTAATAAAGAATTAGACCCGACGCGCGGTGGGAATGCAGCTTAATGGGGCTTCTGTATACCTGCGAAGAGTGACAATGGCCTTCACAATGGAGTGAGTGGGAAGACCCGCTCATCTCCGGTAGGTTCGGCCTAACTGACCCTTCTCAAGTCGAGCGAACAATTTGCCTGGACGATCTTTTGTTGCCGTCGCAGGAGAAATCCCCGCATGCAAATGGAAAATTCGGCAGCCAAAGTCAAAACCCGGAGACGTTCGGGCATTTCCGAGGCAAGGCCGGTATGGCAGATCCAAGCATTCTGTGGTGGTCAGTTAACCGAAGAGATTGTGTATTTTCCTGAATAATGGCTCTCGTGTTTGTAAAAAATAACAAAGGGGGAAATCACCTCGTTTATAAAGGATATACATTTAGGCAAGAAAGAAAAGAAGTAAATCTCGACCGTCTTCCAAAATATTGGCGATGCACCAGTTATGACAGTACAAGATGCCCAGCAAGAATTACATTGGAAAATCAATCAAACGTTGCAGAAACGAATGGATTACACAATCATTCTGCTAAACCAGCGAAAAGAAAAGCAAAAGAGGTTCGACTTGAAATGCTGAAAAAGGCTACAACCACATTAGAGGCACCCCAAACTGTTCTTGCATCATTATTTGCAGGGATGCCCGATGAAGTTTCTGGAGCACTACCATCCACCGATTCACTTGCAAGAGAAATTAGAAGAGAAAGACAAAAATCTGGAGGAGTACCACCATTATCAAGAACAGAACTTCAAATTCCTGAAGAATATACAAAAATAATCGCTGAAATTTTTCTTTTGCACGACAGTGGTCCAAGAGAGGATCGTATATTAATTTTTGGAACGAAAAAAAACCTTGAAACTCTGAAAGAATCAAATGCAATTTTTGTCGATGGGACGTTCTCTGTTTGTCCACTTATTTTCAGCCAGCTTTATACTATTCACGGATTTAAAGAAGATTCCTCACTACCATCGATTTTCGCTTTACTTCCAAACAAAAGGGAGGAGACATATAGAAGACTTATAAGAATTTTACAAGAAATAGAGCCGCAAATTGGATCGAATCTGCAAATGATAATGCTGGATTTCGAAAAAGCTGCAATGAACGCTTTCGCAGAAGCTTTTCCTGGAGTAAAACTTACTGGATGTTTCTTCCATTTTAAACAGTGCATTTGGCGAAAAATTCAGGAAATACCGGGATTTCAAGAAAAGTACAATGACAAAGAAGACATCACGTTTCAAACAAAGATAAAGAAACTTGCAGCAATTGCCTTTCTTCCTGTTTCAGAAGTCATCTCTGTTTATGAAGAACTCTGTGATAGGGAGTTTGCAGACGAGGAATTCTCTCCACTTTTGGATTACATTGATGATACATGGATTGGACGTATTCTTCGAGGAAATCGACGACGAGAACCACTATTTCCAATCGAAATTTTGAACCAAAACCAGAATGTTAAAAATTCGTTAGAGAGAACCAACAACTCCGTCGAAGGTTGGCACAATGCTTTTCGGTTATTACTTGGATCAAGCCATCCTACAATTTGGAAACTCATAGAAGCTTTCAAGAAGCAGCAAAATCTGACGGAGGTTAAATTGGTGCAATATGGAAGGGGAGATTAGAAAAATACAGAAAATGACATATGCGAGAGTCACCAAGTCGATTTTCAATTTAGTTAGTGAATATGATTGTAGCGATGCACAGAAATTTCTTTCTGGTATAGTTCATAATTTCGATTATTAGATAGTGTGCTTGTGTATTTTGTTACAATTTATATTAACTTATTAATGAATATTGATGTATATTTCGTATAATCCATCTATATTGTATTTTTATTTTCCATAATGTTCATGCTTTTGTGTAATTTTTTTAAATAAAAAAAATAATGGGGTGTTACGTAGATCACCTCCTCGTGGTGCACCCTGGGTAACGCTAAGAATCTACGAACTCTTGTGGTTTTATGTATTCCTGGTTTTTCTGTATTCGCGGTTTTGTCCGTTCGCGGTTTTGCCCTAGAACCTTGTGATCACATTTCGGTAGTTCTTTCCACTTGAATTTCTTCCTATCGTGTCGTTCGTTTGTTTTCTTATGCCACTTGCTCGCGTAGTCTTCTACGCTCTGCTAATTTCAGTTCAGCAAATCTTGCCTTCTCGCGCAGCGATGCTAGATTAGCAGCTTCATCCAGCAAGTGCCAGAGCTCGGTATCACGCACTATATCCCGAGGTAGTATTTGAAGATATGCTCTTGATTCTTCAGTTTCTTTGCATTCCAAAACCACGTTCATGAATTTATACCAATCAACGGGATTTTTAAAATAAAATTTGGAGAATTTTCAGTTTAAGATTTATAGCTTGGGTTATGGGTCTATAGATATAACCGCCGAGACAGGAATTCGAATCGGAGGGACCTTTTGATCCTCAAACGCCTTAACCACTGAGCCACCAGGCCGCTAACAACGATCACTAAACATACTGATTTTTTTTCTTAGAATGCGTGGTGGTAAAAATATTAAATATTCTTCCGTTGACCCAACATACTCCTCAAACAAAGGAATCTTGCATCCCCATCTCTCTCCGCCCCCTCCCAGAAAACTACATTAAGTTTGGTGAGGAAGATTCTGCGATAACAGAGTCAACCAATCTTGAAAATTCGCTCGAGAGTAGGTTGAATATGGAAAACTACGAATATGAGTCCTCCGAATGTTCCGGGAATTGAGCCCGCGTCTTCTTGAATTCAGACATAGCTGATTAAGATCCTAACACAATTAAGAATAAAGTAGATAACGCCAGTGAGTAGATTCTGTGTCTATTACTAAACTAGATTGAGCTTTCATATGTACGAGTTACAACCCTTTTAACATTTAGCTCTGTGCAGAAAGTTCAAAATTGTTTTGGTAATCTGTAAAACATTTTAACAGGAATAATAGTGGTCAAATGTAAGACAGTAAAATCTTGAGCTATAATTTGTATGAATGAAGCGTGGACACGGGAGTGAACAAACAAGAAAAGATGAAGTATTTGTACGAAAACGGAGCGTGATAGCACCAAATTATCACGCTTGTGTGCCAGCCATCTAACACAGTAATTCTACCACGTAAAAGGTGGCTTTTCCCCGTTTTAAATCTTCGAAGCAAAACGTAACTGGTGAGATCCGACCTTGCATAACAGGTGTCAGAGAGTGTAGTTAATACTGCATCGCTCTGGTGGAGTACATTGTGTGCTTATTTTTTTCCTTTATGCAGTAGGCTTGCTAACGACGGGGTCATTAGAGACGAGAGAGGATGGGGAACGAATTCGGCCATGATCTTTTGAAAGAACTATCCTGGTATCCGTCTACTTTTATGAGCCTTCTTGCTTCGACTGTTAGTTACAACTCATAAATAACAGAATTTTCTTACTTCCTTTACTATATCCAGTGTACATTTCATGACTCTGTCTCGATTTAGATTATATTTAATCTGTTTTTTCATATTTTTTTTT